>JAVJIF010005698.1:0-170097 GCA_038442645.1 Agave tequilana | reverse complement strand
ATTAAATACTTCTAATGTTGGTGATGTTCAATAATTGCATGCTTGTAGTTCTGACCCATTTCAAATCTTGATAACATTGAACAATGATATTTATGTTATAAATCTTTTTATAAATTTGGCATCAGTTCTACTTTTAATGTTGAAAAATTGATGGATTATAAGAGTCTTGATGTTATCTCCACTTGTTGATGAGCCTTCTCATGAACCTACTTTCGAGAGCCCCTTTATTTCACCACTATCAGATATTTTAACTTGTACAGCATGTCAAGTTGATAAATTCTTAGATGATAAATTATTACCACCCAAGACCGTGGGATTCGAAAATATCTGATTTGTTGGATAGGAAAAGTACCAATTGATGATACATGATTAAACCGAAGTGAACTACCTCAATTGATCATGAAAATTTGAAGCAGTATGAAAGCACTTCCACTTCTAACTCGACGAAGTCAAGTTCTCTCCAACACGAAGAGAATGATGCGGACATCAAGCCACGTGTATGACACGTGTTTCACCGGTGGAGAAGACGTCTTGCTCTAGTTTCCCGGTAATAGTAAAACTCTATGTATTTTAGTTTTTTATTTTGAGTTTTTTTATTTAAAATTGTATTTTTATTAGGAGTTTAGTTTCTTTATATTGGAGTCTAATTCTATTTTAATTAGGAGTTTTAATTTCAATTGTATTCATTTTGTACAAACCTATAAAAGACCTGTTGTATCAATAAATGAAAGCAATGAATTATGAAAGTTTTTTCTCAAATTTGTATGAGTTGTGATCTCTCTCAAATCTCACTATTTGTATGTAAAGCCCTAGAGAAACCTTAAATTAGTGGTGTGAAGCCTTAACTAGCATATCCCCTTCTTTATCTCTCTCCTCTTTCCCTATTCAAAATTCTCTTTCTACAAAAAACCCTAAAAAGAAAATAAAAGAATACATTTTCCTTTCTCCAATCTTCTTTTTTTCTTTCCCTTCCCCATGTGACAAAAGAAAATTTAGAAAAAAAATTGCTGCAGTATCGGACCCCCGATTGCTATAGTGTACTCGCGTGCTACAGTAACCTGACATGCGTGCTACAGTAACAAGTCAAATACAAAACAGACCCGTTAGTGCACCGTCTTCATTTTGGGGTCGTAACTTTCATATATGGCTCCGTTTCAGTCGATTTTGAGCTGTTGTGTTCGCGACAACGAGATCTACACACTGACAAACTACAAGACACTGAGGTCTGATGTGATCCTCAGTCGGTACGCTCTTATCCTAATCAGTTATTTCGAGTCTGATAATTAATCTCTGATATTTTATCAATTTAACTGTTGTTTACCAAAAGTGAGATTGTGCATATTAATTTGCCTTTAAATTTAGTAGCTTTAATCTTTGATTGTAGAATCTTTTGTCACACAGTATATTATCTTTAATTAATTCTTGATTGAATTAGATTTGTCTGCGCATCTTATTTTGTTACATCTATCCTCTTTATTAGTTTTTTAATTCTTTCCTACCAACGATCGTTTCATGTTGGTGAAGCGTGATTGATTGTTTTATTGTTGATTTTCATATATGCATACACGTTTTCACATCAGTAAAGTAGACGAGAGAAGAAAAAGAGATTTGGAAAGGTAGGGTTTGAGCAATACAAGAACGATTCAATAGTATTGGTGTTTTAGACACCATAAAGAGGTTCAGGAGAACTGCAGTATTACAAGAAGCAAATGAATAGAGGTTCTAATTCCAAGC
This sequence comes from Agave tequilana, assembly GCA_038442645.1. NCBI lineage: Eukaryota > Viridiplantae > Streptophyta > Magnoliopsida > Asparagales > Asparagaceae > Agave > Agave tequilana. The sequence continues at coordinate 168,363 of JAVJIF010005698.1, read as the reverse complement.
AATTTTTTCTCGTTATTTTATATTATCCATAAAAGTAATAAAGATCCTTACAGCTATGTATTTCATGTTCTAACATATTACATAGAACTTCTGTAAGTTATTTTCTATATACTGAAGATAGAAGAATAATAGACTGTAACCCAGGACATGATACATGCATATTTTCTAATCATTCAGCGCTGCAATTTTGTGCGAGTTCTCAGAAGAAGTTTCAACAGACATGGATTAATTTTGCATCATTTATACATTTTCACGACCTAAACTTTAGCAGCATCTATTATGAAAGTCATCTAGAAAAACTAACCTAACTAAAGCGCACAAGACCTTTTTGCTGATGTAAGCAAGCACCAAGTTTGGACTACAATTTGAAAGGTAAAAAAGGAGGTACAAAATGACAGCTTTAAAAAAAACCAGAACTGAATGAACCAAAAAAGAAAAAAGAAAATAAAAGAAAAGTTACCTTCATTTCTTCATATAGTTTCTTTTCCCATGCTAGCATCTTATCCAGAACATTGGCCAGATTTTCCCTTTCTGATTCAAAAAACTCATCATCTTCACATGGCAGGCCTCTAAATGCCCTATTCCACGTGATGACCTGCATGATTCTTGCAGAAGGGTCAATGTATCCTGTAAAACATATATATATGAATACAGAAAGTTGCAATAAGTTAAAAGAAAACATAAATATGACAGCCTTCAATTATTACTGGAAATTGCAATATGATAAAGGCAAAAAATATATATATGACAGAATCAACGAAATATACAAGAAATAACACATGAAGCAAGAATATGGAAAAGGTGGTATTGAGATAAAAGAAATTAAAACACCCAAAAAAAAAAAAGAAAGAAAGATGATATGACTGAATCAAATAGAAGACAAAACCATCGAAGATCATGATATCATCTGCTTAGTCTTTCTGCTGCATGAAAGTCTACATTTTTCAATTATGCTTAAAAAATGTATTTATAAACTCGAGCATGGAAAATTTATATGAACAGTCTAAATTACTAATTGTATAGAATGAAAACTGTCTTATCTTTTTGTAGCGTCAAAATTGTTGGATATATGCTTCAAGCCTGAAAAATAGAATCAACATGATGGCCTGTGTTGCATGGATGCGGGCATGGGAGACAAACACAACAAGACCGGATAAGTTTGTACACAGAATAAACTTAAGATATGAATGTGCCACGGACATGACAATAAGATAATATTACTTATAAATATATATAAAGAATTATGATAAGGCACAATATAACTTTAAGGTTCATAATAACAAATTTGTGTGAATGCAATTTCAGAGATTGAATCCCAATCGTATAAACCATGAAAACTAAAAACACCATCCGTCCTGAATCCATCTCCAAGCTGGTTCAAGGCCGGATATCTGCTGGATGTGTGGGACACATCCGCCAAGTATCCTGCATGTGTCGGACACAAATACAGAAGCCTCCAGCATGTTGGTGCAGCATTGATAATGGCTTTTAGAAAGTAGTCAACCAAAATGATGTATAAATCTATATCAAATCTGCAGTAAAATCTAGGGTTAAAAAGGGGCTAAAATTTCTGAATCCATGTATGCAAGTAATGACTTGCCAATGAGCCAAGCAGCATGTTACCAAGATTCATTGGAAGTTCCATTGTTCAAACAACGACTGAAACATCTTAAAAACAAGGAACTCATCACGAGCCTTCACAGTAATTGTTTACGAAACTGAGAAAAACCTGAACATCAACATCGGAAAATAGTTGAATTCTTTTTTTAGATTTTACAAATTTATGTTGGCTGGGGCACAGGGGAGATCGAAGAAAACATGGATGGGGGTAATACGACAAGATATAGAGGCTAAAGGTCTTAGTGAAGGCATATTGCTTGATAAGAATGAGTGGAGAAAGCTGATCCATGTGCCCGATCCGGCGTAATTCTCTTTTGGTTCATGTAGCCTACCCCAAATGCTTGGGACAAATGGCTTAGTTGTTGTTGTTGTATGTTGGCTGGGACAAGACTTGAAAGCTCACTTCTCTTGCCCATTCACATGGCTTACCAACTCATATACAAGTTCCCGCTTCATCTGCATTGGAATTCCCAACTGAAGTAGGTAATTGTCTAAAGCCATGGAGAGGAAGAGTAATAATATGCATGAATAAGGGCGCCAAAAATTAAAGAACCTAAAAATCACAAGTATCTGAATAAGTATATCTACTAAGCTGTATCTCAAAATGACATTTAACCATGAAATTATAGATTATATTGATTCTCATTCTAAATGAGTAATCTACCAAAGTGTATCTTAAATGAAATGACCCATAAATAATGACTGTAGAAAGGGTAAAATATGCGCAACTTGGTTCTGTTGGAAAATAGTGGCCTTTAATTGGTTGCTTAGAAAGGGTTAGCAGAACTGCAAGAATCCAGATCCTTTTGCAGCATAAAGCTTTTGCCTTGTGTACTAAAGCATTACTAAGTTAAAAGCCACCTAGGAACTTTAGTAAGGCTAGAGACCTAGAAATTTTGGTAGAGCTCGCCACCAGGGCACATCTTTCCATGACCATACTAGAGAGGTACAAGTTATAACTTCACAACACCAACTCTAAAACTTTAAGTCGCCACACGGGACATTGACTTTATGATGTATATCGTAAAGGGTTGATTACTTTTGATACATAAAGGTTGGATGGTCATTGTCCAACTGTAACACCCAGGTGCTTTTGAAATTTGTCACCCGAATTATCTAAAGAAGAAGAGAATTAAGAGGAACTAGAACACGGTGAGGATGTGCACGTGCAGTGTCAAGTTAAAGATATTAATACTGTAATAAATCTGTACGGTTGGCATGTCATATTAGGCCTGAATCCAAAACCCTTGGAAATGGTCCTATAGACAAAAACAAGCATCTCTAACTATAGGAGGAAGTATGTATCATCTTCAATTTTGCTTTTATCAATGATTATTTCTTTGATGAGGCCAAGATTAATCATATTGTATTTATTTACTATTTCATCTGGGAAAGGACACACCCACATGCACGCGCAGACGCGCGCACGCACACACACACAGAGACTCACTAATTCTGGAAGGATTTGGGGACAATTATATCCTTTTTGTTCAAACTCAATGATGGGACATTCAACCGTAAATCATCTGTTCAAATTGACCTTCACTGAGAGCATGGACTAAAAATTAAGTAATTTTGACTTCTCTTGCCTATGCATCATGTTGGCACTAGGCACAAATGGACAACCGACACTAGCAAGTTATTTATATCTATATAACTCAACCAAAATTGTTTTAGGGTTTTAAAGTTTTTAGGTCACCATTACGATTTTAGATTAACAAGTTATATCGTACAAACTATAGATCAAAGTTACTTGCTATTGTTAGTCATCTGTCTTTCATCTACTTGATGGATAGAAATCATAATCACTTGATTTTTTTTTTTCAGACACGTAACAAGATGCAGGTCAAAATGAACAAGTGGATTTTCAATTTGGATAATTGAACATTAATATTATACGAGAAGGATTTAGCTCCAAATCCATCAAAAGAGGAGCCAAGTTTGTGTGGGTGCGCGTGTATACAATTGCTATTTGAGCAGAAAGATAAACACACAGTGACATAGAGCGAGAGGATAGATAGATACATTTGAGCAATGTGCAAAAAAGCGGTAGGCAGCATCTAGGTGCCAGAGCTAGGGACTAGCGCCAAGGAGCCTAGGCTTTTTCTATGTTTTTTATTTTAAATTTATTAGGTGTATTACACATTCAAAAATATTACGAAAATCGTAAAAATAGATAATTTTCATGCCCTAATTTCATGTTACTCACAACAACTTTTGGCCAAGAGGGTTCAACCCGCTTGACTAAAAAATAAAATTTAGAAAGCAGACCGTCCAGACAAGCCAGCCACAAAGTGTCGCCTTAGCCTAGGTGAGCCTGAAAGGATTTTAAAACATTGCATTTGAGATAGAGAGGTTGTAGCGTGTGCCGCACATGCGCGCACATGTAAGTGTGTTGCCTCCACACAACACCTTGAAAGAGAATGAGCATGGACCCACCATATTTATCATTAGAAATGTTTACTTAAGGAACATAACCATAAGTACCTGACTCAAAAGGGAAATTGAATCCAAGAGACGGAACCATATCAGGCCTCTCTTGTAAGTAGAATAACTTATCACTTTGATGGGAAATGAAGGTTCAACATTGCCATTATAGCATGGTTTGAAGTATGACAGATACCCAATGTGTACAACTGATAGTGATATTGCAAACGCAATCAAGAAAAGACTAATATCGCTGCTACAACCGAGGCAAAAATGGCTGATAATGTCGCTATATTGTTGAATACTATGCCAAAAACTTATGGCCAATACTAGTGCCAATACCGAGATTTCAAACTTGCATTATAGTAAGTTCATACTTTTTCAATAGTTAATGTAGCCTAAATTTGCATGAACAGTCTGTAGATTATAGAATATGGCAGAAAAAGTGAGAAGAGTAGGTAGGTTTTAGAATTTGGAATAGAACTTACATTCAATTGGAATCATGACCCAATAATGATGAATAACTTTTTCTGCACACAACAGACCAGTTACTTTATTTTTTGGTAAAACATTAAAGTCAATCAAATATGTGTATTAACATCATGGAAGCACAAAGAGACTTGCACGGCACATTCTTTCAAGTCGAACCTCATTTGTCACACCCTCTTAACTCCTAAAAAAAACATCATGGGTGCGAATTTAGTGATATACATTGTTCCAGTAATATGCTCTCTAAATTTTGAAATTTCATGAAGGGCCTCAAATAGAAAGACACTGCATTTGGTGTTCGTTCATTTATTGATTAGAGGCCCTATTCAACTTTATTTTAATAGTAAGCAGCAGTAATACCCAAACATAAAAACTTTGGGAGGATAGCTAAATTTATAGTAACTTGAATACAATAATGCAATGAGAAAAGCCGGTACTTGCCTCGATTATCCGCGAAATTGGGCTCATAGTTCATGCGAGTAGCCTCCATCATCTTGGAGACCTCCTGTGCGCTCTCGGACGCCTTGAGGAAATCATCATTGAGGTTGTTAAATCTCTGCGCCAGGTTCTCGCTCAGCCCAGCGCATGCCGTTATCTTCCTCTCACCATCACTCCCCAACCCGGCCCCACCAGCGCCAGCGCCAGCAGACTTCAACTTGGCTAATCGTTTCTTCTCCCGCGACCAGTGCTGAGGAAAAACCGGCGGCGATGGAGGTGAAGGGATATTACTATTACTATTAATTGGAGGCGGAAGCTGAACTTTTGCCCCGTCAGCAGCAGCAGCAGAAGAGATCTGCTTGACTAATTGCTTCATCTCCGACGGCCGCTGCGGCAAAAGATGTGACGGCGGTGGAGGAAAAGGGATATTACTATTAATTGGGGGCGGCGAAAGCGGAGGTTCTACGCTGCTGCCTCTGCTAGTAGAAGAAGAAGAAGATGGCGACGAAGGAGGAGGAGGAACAGAGGAAGAAGAGGGGGGGATTAGATGCTGGACTTCGCCGAGGCTGTAGTCGGTGAGAACCTCGCCGGTCCACTTTAAGGTGACGGCGTATGAGGCCTGGGAGGCGGCGAAGCGGTTGCGGACTGGACGGCGTCTTCCATCAACTTCATCCGCTCTTTGCGTCGGGCTCGGGACGCTACTACCTCTTCCTTGCCCTCCATCGTCGACTGCCGGCAACCCATTGCCGACGACGGGGGCGGTGTGAATTTTCGTGTTTTCGCCCTTTTGACTGACGACTGACTGACTGACGGATGGGCTGACAACAGGGATGTTGGCCATTTAATACGTGGACTGTATGATTAGGGGGCGGAAGCCCGCGAGTGAAAGTGAGAAAGCGGTAATAATTTTTTTTTTGAAGCTTAAGAATTTGTTAGTTTTTTTTTTTTTTTTTTTTTTCTGAAGGAGAGAGATGGCAGGAGGAAGTTGAAGAAAGAGTTGTTGGGATTTTCGTCGAACAAATAGTCCCACATCGGTTAGACGTGGGGATGGTCTTGGGTATATAAGGATTTGGGCAACTCCACCTAGAAGGCTAGTCTTTAACAAATGCGACTGAAAGATCAAATGCTCCATCGAGATCTAACTCTTCACTGCGTGCAGTCGGTCTGTAACGCCGATATTATCATATATAATACATATACCATATAATAAGTATATCATAAGCAGTAGAAATATAAAATCATGTCAGTCTTTTAATACCATCACTACCAGCCGGCCGGTTATCATCAGGTCATGTCTCTAATCGTATCCAGGTTGTAGCATAAATAATGGTGTCTAGTGGTGACATCATAGAAATGAACATGCTAGTGGAGACGTGATAGAAGTGAACATGCAGATGGGCATATGCAATATAAACATAATACGGTGTTGTACATAGACATATATGCAATGAATAGATGCAATGATATATGCAATGATATGTGAAAACAGAATATATGCAATGATGAGTATACATATACATGAGTAGTATGCCACCACAGAAAGTGTAACATCTACCGAGTAGAGTAACAAAGTATACAGGTAACATGATATCGGATAAAGTATCATAAACAGTAACTAGTACAACTAAACATGTCTTAGGCAAGTCATGTCATTTATACAATAATAGCAATCAGTACCACGAGAGAGTGACCAAATAACAAGTGTTCCCGACGTCACTATTGTATACTGTTATATTATGTTATTTGGAAACCTATGGTCGAAGAGCTCTTATCGGGTGGGTGTATCCCGTGCATACCCGGACAACGGCCTTACCAGATCCCTGGCTGCTGAGACCAGGGCCAGCCCGCTAGGGCTGTAACATGTAACGGGAATCTCAATGAGCTAAAATAATAACGGGAGCTCATGAGTAACAGATGATAGCCAGCACTACCCCGTCCCCTGCAGTGGGACAAACAATATGGATCCAGTACATCCACCCGATATGACCTAATCAACCGTCAAGTCTCCCCCATCCCCAAGTTATCTTTATGATCTGATATGTCAAGTATACAAGGTAACAAGAACAAATACAGTACATGATACGGTAACATGTTAACCGGACCTGAGCTCTGGTGATAGCATAGAATAATATAACGGGAAACGGGAACAATATAACGGGAAACGGGAACAATAGATGTGGGATTCCACATATCGCATATCAACAGCTCTCATGTCCGGTAACGGGAATATCCATATCAGTAACAGGAAACAAACATATAACATGGATACGGTAACATGGAACAATAGACATGTAGTATGCACGGTGATCCATATGACAAGAAGATAGCAACAACACATGCATGTATATTTGTGCGGTGAGCATATGTAGCAGTGCTGTCTGTGTAACGAGTATCCATGAAGTGGTGCATGTATATATCGGTGGGACATGAATACGAAATAAGAGTGTGACGTGTCATAGTACTGGTGCAACATGTACATGTAATAACAGTGGTCAGTGTCTAATATCATGTACAGTGAACTACAGTATCCGTGTAATGATGATAACCATAATATGACCTGCGGTACTTAGCCGTGTACTAGTGGAACATAGTTGTGTAACCATAATCCGTGTAACAGACATAAACAGTGTCTAGCAGGTCTGTCTAGTGACCGTGTAGTCTCACAGCGTATCTGTAGATCAGTATATATGTAACGTGACTGTGAACATAAGAGTGTACAAGAGTATGGTGACATAGTGGCCCGGATGTCAGGGGTACATGAACATGACATAATAGACATCCAGACAATCAACGTCTTTTAGTTATCAGGTATATTATCCATACAGTATTTATGACCGTGTTTTAATATTGTTTACAATTTACCGGTAATCATGTTTTATGTAAAGAACGCAACCAAGCTCAATCAATATGATCAAAAGATAATTCATAAAATAAAAACACTCACAAACTTGTCGTAGGTAGGTAGGTCTCGCTCCCACGGTCGCAACGGATCCAGAATCGTCCAAATCGGAGTCCGGATGCTCTAGTTATCGCCCGATGACTAAAAGTAACAGAAATGGGTTAAATATGTAAATAGCAATAGTTCAAATGCAAATACTGAAATGTAACAGGGGGTTTTCTGCAAATTTACCTTTCTTGGGTTTCGGATGCGGATTTGGCTCTTAACAGGTCGGGTCCAGATCCACAACCCATACCCAATTAACTGAAGTTAACGGGTAATGGGTTAACGGGTTGAGGGGGGATTTATAGGGTTTACCCTTTAACCCAATTGGGGGTTTATTGGGTTTGGTTTTTCCCAAACCCAATAAGGGAACAACATCAGCAGCAGCTGCTGCTGCTGCTCCCTGCTCCTGCGCGGCCGGCCGGCCTGCCGGCGGCGGCTCAGCCGAGCAGGACAGAGAGAGAGTGAGAGGAGGGGAAGAGAAAAACAGAGAGGGGAAAGAAACAGAGAAAGAAAAGAAAAGAAAAGAAAAGAGGAGAAGAAGAAGAAAGAAAAGAGGAGGAGAGGGGGTGGCGCGGCCGGGCAGGGCGCGGCGGCGGCGGCGGCGGCCGGGCTGGGGCGCGGCCGCGCCTGGCCGGGAACGCCGGCCACCAGGGCTGGCGGCCGTCTGGCCTCCCCACCTGTGACAGAGAGGGTGAGGGAGATAGTGAGAGAGAGAGAGAGAGAGAGAGAGAGTTAGAGAGAGAGGAGGTATTGAGAGAGAGAGAGTTTTTGAGAGAGGAAGAGAGAGAAAGAGAGAGGGAGGTTTTATAGGGGAGAGAGAGAGGCGGTGGATCTGGGCAAAGGCGGTGGGGGAACTCGCTGGAAGAAGGAAGAAGAAAAGAAAGAAAAGAAAAGAAAAGAAAGATTAAAAATTAATATTTTATAATTATTAAATCGGCCCGATATTTGACCAGTTCCGAACAGTGCCCAAAATTACATAAAATAGAGAATATTATGATGAGACGTAATATGAAAACAGTTTGAAGAAATTCTATCCAGTTTGCAAATTAAAAATCCCGGAAGATGTCGCCGGTACCGGGCGACACCGGTTTGGCCGGATTTTCGATAAATTTAGAAAAATCCCCAAAAATACCCCAACGTAGATAACACGATTCTAAGACATCTGGTGAAAGCGAATTCTCAAAATTCTACTCTGTTTGTGAAAGAAAAATCGGAAAGCCACTTATCGGTATCGGTCGACACCGACTACGACGATTTTCCAAAATAATCCAGAAAATTTTCAGAAAATCCTGAAAAATCTACAATATTAGAAATTGATTTTTAAAACTGAAAGCAGCTCAATCGGACTACCACGGAGGTCAAATCAATATTATATGTCGTATCGCGTACTGATACGGGGATACGTATATCAGGGATCAGGAGGTTACACGGTCACTCCTCCCATTGGGGTGAGCAGGCCCATTGTGCCTTTCTCCCCATTGGAGAGCTTTGATACCACTTGAAGGACTAGACTTCTAGGTGGAGTTGTCCAAATCCTTATATACCCAAGACCATCCCCACGTCTAGCCGATGTGGGACTATTTGTTCGACCCAAGTCCCAACAACAGTGATGAGAACTGAGCCCCCCCCCCCACTCCATGGTACAAGAGGAAGAAATATTAAACAAATAGTTTTCTCCCCTTGATCCCAAAGCCCCCTCTCTTCAGCCTAAAGTCCCCTCTCTTCCTCCAGCTCAGCGCTGAACTGGAGGAAGAGGCTCTCTTCCTCCAAAAGCAAACAAAGGAAGAGGAAAGGGAGACTTCCAACAAAACAATTGTTACATTTACATTTGGAAAAATTTTCCTTTAAAATCACTACAAGAAAAAATTTCCAGACCCGTTTTCTTCTTTTAAACAAAAAGAAAAAAAGGAAAAAAAGAAAAAAAAAAGTCCAAATGTCGATCGTTTTATTGACATAGGTGCATGGCAAAACCATCCCATCTACATGTGTTTTGAATTGTCAAGTCATGACATTAACTCAAGTACTTTTATCGGATATCAAAAGTTCTCAATTTCCAACTTAGAACTTAAAAGGCTCCTTAGAGAAAAATAAAAAATCAGTCGATAGCAACAATCGACAGTGGTTGTGGTAGTCGATCCATGGTCGTGATGATCAACATCACATCAATCAACAGTAATAGTGAACAATAGTTGCCGGCAGTCGGCGATGGCAGGGTAATTGTCGGTGGCGGCGGCGATGATGGAGGCCAATGATGATGGTGGCAGTCAGTGATGGTGGCAATGGTGGCGAGATTGGTGATGGTGGCAGAGGCAGCGGTTGGCAATGATTATTCTATCGGTGGTGGAAACAGTCGACGACGGCGACAGTCAGTGGTGGTGACGATTAATAGTTGTTGGTGGTCAGCAGTGACTGGTGGCGACAGTTGGCAGTGGCGACAATCGATGATTAATGGTGGCGAACGACAATGGTGGTGATGATGGTGTGGCAGCAGAGGCAGCAGTTGGCAATGAATATGTTGTGGCAGTATGTCGATGGTGGTGACATTTGATGTCGGCCGCTGTCGATTGTGGTGATGACCAATAGTTGTTGGTGGTTAGCAGTTAGTGGTGGTGACAGTTGGCGGTCAATGGTGGTGACAGTTGGTGGTCAATGGTGGTGACAATCGGCGGTAGCAACAGTCGGCGGTCTGTGATGGCAGATGACAATGGTGGTGGTGATGGTGGCATCAAGTGGTGGAGATCATCGGCGGTGGTGGTGGTGGTGGTGGTCCGCGCTGGGGGTGGTGAAGTGGTTGGTAGTGCTTGCAATAGTCGGTCATGGTGTCAGCAATAGACAATCGACGATGGGCGACATCGACGATCAGCGATGTTGATGGTGGCAGTGGTTGTGACAGTCGGTTGGCCTCGATGACGGTTGATAGTAGACAACGATCAATGGTTGTTCAGAGTACCCGGTCACTGAGGTGGCAGCAACCAGCAGTCGATGGTGACAGTGGCGTTGGTGAGGTGGGGGTGGGTCAATGCGATGGCAATGATCGTCATGACGGTAGAAGATAAGGAAAGAAAGATGAGAAGAATAAATAAGATTACTTTGAATTTTTTTTTTTTATAAATTCGCATTAAGTGGGAATAAAGTAACCCTACCTCTCACAATAAGAACATGTTCCCACAAAATGAGGGAATTTGATGTTGATGGAATTCCAATTTTCTCAGGAATGTTGAGTTAAGTTTATGCCAAACATTAGAACCTGCATGGGAATCCTCCCGCTCAATATTGTTTATTCTTTTTCAATAATATATTATGGGTTCAAGGCCCCAACTTTCCCTAAAAAAGATTATTATACCTTAAGCTAATGATGACTTAGGTCCTGTTCTTTTCTTTTCATTTCTTTGGAAGAGAAGGAGGAGAGAAGAAGAAAGAGTGACCAAAAAAATGAAGAAAGGAGTTTGGAAGAGAGAAAAGAAAGAAGTGTTTGTTTGTGAGAAAAGAGGAAGAGATGCTAACAATATTTGTTAACCTTAAGCGATCATGAAAAAGGAAGAGAGAGAAAAATAAAATATTATATGTTTACATTGATTCTTGAGCTGACCCGTTTCTCCAACCAAAAATGAGTGAAAAAAAACTTTGGAAGAGAAGTGCCACCTAGAAACCAACTGAGATTTCTTCTCCTCTATGTTTTCTTAAGTAATGTTATTTGTACTATTTTTTTACACCATATTATACTATTATTTTATAAATTATGGGTGATACTAGCAATTAATGAGGGTAGAAGATACAATTCATAAATGTGTGACCCATAATTCACAGAGTAGTAATATAATGTAGTGTAAAAAAAGTAGTACAAATAGCATTACTCTGTTTTTTTTTAAGGTCATGTTTGTTTTCATGGAAATGGGAGTCAGAGAGGGGAAGAGCTCCCCGTGTTTGGCGAGCAGCGGAAAAGTCTCTCTTCTGCCACATTGTCGCCTCGTTGGCGCCAATGTGGCAGAGGAGACGCTAGACTCTCCTCCGCTCAAAGGAGAGAGCGCACCGATCAAGCGTCTGAGAGACAGAAGAGAAGAAATAGGGGGGAGAGGAGAGAAAAGGGAGGGGTTTTTTCAGCCCCAAACAGACGAAACCCCAAATCAAGAAGAGGGGAACAACTTTTTCCCCTCTTCATTTTCTCCTCCCTTCCCCGCTTCCCTCTCCGGGGAAACAAACAAGGCCTAAGAGCTCCAAACACATGGAACTAAGAAAGAGTGCGCAGGAAGACCAACGGACACAGAGGTCTTTATAGAGATGCAAGTCCATGCACAATTAGATAATAGAACGATCATTTTACATATAGGCACACGCACATGAAGAAATTATTTTTTTTTCAAAATAATTAGTGATTGCATCTAGTACTGCTTTCCTTTACATTTTCTTTCTTCTATATAGTTCCCAACGAATGCATCACAGCACATCACAACAGATCGTCCTCTCTCTCTGAATTCATATTGAACAAGTATCTGCAGACACCTAATATGGATACAAGCTTCCTTAACATGGATCCATCTATAACAACAAATATGGATACAAGCACTTGGAACTCGATATTTGCATAATCCACATTCATTTATAATCTGCTTCTGTATCCTCCCCTTCAATCAGAGGGGCCAAGGCCATGTCTCTCATAGGCAGCTCGAGCTTCGTCAATGGACTTCTGGAGGCCTTCATACTTTGTCACCGAAACCTCTGCAAAGGACTTCAACCGACCTAAGAGGACCAACAGGCTTGACTGCAGGTTGTTATAGTTCAGACTCCAATCCACCACAGCATCATTTCCCTGAAACTCCTCATATCGGCCTTGGTGACGCACGTCAACTAGATCTTTAATGGCGTTGGTCACTTCCTTCGTGGGCAGTTCATTGAGCAGTTCCAGCCAGTCTTGGCAGGTGATAAAGACAGGAGGAGCTAAAACTCTCCGCAGAGAGAACGGCCGGTTCCTTTTTCGTGAGTACTGGTGCCTCGGTGGAAGGCGGACGCCCTTGTGGAGCCACTTGTTGATGGATTCAAGGTAGGAATGGAGAGAAGATACCCCATTTCGTGAAGCTTGAACACAGTGAATTGATTTCGAACTCAAGGACGGTGGCCCGCTGGTGGGATTCAGAGCAGATAGCTGATAGTTTGGTGCCGCCATTGTTGGATGCTCCTGCAATAAAGTCATATTGATGCTTGTGGCAGTCGTACATCATCTTCCACATCCGGATCAAACTGCATTGATATGCAAAGCCCAGAGAAGAATATAAGTGAAGAATCAAAGGCATTAACTAGAAAATGTTGGAAAAGAATAATATGTAAATATTGCAACCTAAACAGGTATTGACAAGAAGACAAATCATGTTGACAGATCCAATATGAGACATGCACTATATGAACTAAACGAACTAAAATCCCTTCAACTAAGAAATCAAACTGGGTTAGGACAATGAACCTTGCTTCACAAACATCAGCTTCTTCAACTTGGAAATTCTGACCTGTGTACCCAACCTGAACTATAATGAATACGGTCAATGACTAAATTGGGTCATCAAGATGGTTCAGAAAGTGTCACTTTTGGCTAAACGAAAAAAACATTGGTTACACCTTGTAAGTTAGTTCATGTCATGACTCACAGGATTCCCACAATGGTAACAAGATAAACAACATTGACAAGATGAATTATAAATAAAATCATCAATAGACAGCTAAACCAATTATCTTTTGTTGTGGGAAACTCGCCCTTGAATTCAGAAACCTCACACATAACCCCAATCGTTATAGATATAAGCTCAATACCACCACCTAAACATGTTTAAATGAGAGCCTTTCATGTCAAAATAAAAATCTTGGGATCGTCAAGATTGAACAAGGTGAAAATAATGGGGCATTATATGGAGAGTATCTGCTCTAGTTAGCAGATCCTAGATCCCATAGGATGCCATTGCAAAAGCAGTACATGCTGGTCATAACAAAGCAAAACAGCTAATGCTTAAATTTCATGAAACAAAAGAAAATAAAATAACACTTGAAGACTAGTAAACTGTTGACCCATGGTGTATCAGTGGACTTCTAATACAAGAGATGACAAGTGCAAATAGAGATTAAACACATAACAACTATAGGATAATAAAGACAAAGATGGCAGCACACCAGGATTTAACATAGTTCGGTCAATGTGACCTACGTACACGGGAGAAGACGGCAAGAGAATCTACTAATCAAGAGGGGAGAATACAAGAGATTACAACTCTAATCTCAACTCTAGGCTGGGTTCAGAAGCGGGTCCAGGTCCAAAAATCCAACAAAGTCATATGTATCTGTGAAGCCCATTGTGCATTAGCAAGCATGCTGTGACCAATTTGGGATAATATCAATACTTTTGCCCTAATGAATTTCACTACAATAAATGAGGCTGTAGAATTAGATGTTCTCAAATAAGATCCATGTATAGCAGAGTTCGAAAACTCGGCCGAGTCGGATACGACTCGGCCGAGTCGTATCCGACTCGGCCCCCTCCGATACGACTCGGAAGCCCGAGTCAAAAGAAGATCGCCGAGTCGACCCAGATCGGGTCCGAGTCGGACCCGATCCGGGTCGACTCGGCGCCCGTGACCCCCCCATTAAAACGCGCTGAGGGAGAGAGAGAGATCAGATCTGATCTCTCTCTCTCTCTCTCTCGCTCGCCGTCCCCCCCGCGACGCCCTCGCCGTCCCCCCGCGTCGCCGTCGCCGTCCGTCTGCAGGTAATTCTCCCTCTCCCCTCTCTCCCTCTCAGTCTCTCTCTCTCTCCCTCTCTCCCTCTCTCTGTGCCTCTCTCCCTCTCTTTCTTTGTCTCTCTCCCCCGCAGCGGCGCAGCGACTCTCTCCTGCCTCTCTCTCTCCGTCTCTCTCTCCCCGCAGCGACTCTCTCTCCCGGCTCTCTCTGTCTCTCTCTCTCTCCGCAGCGACTCTCTCTCTCTCTGTCTCTCTCTCTGTCGGACTCTCTCTCCCTCTGTATCTCTCTCTCACTCTGTATCTCTCTCTCTGTCGGACTCTCTCTCTCTCTCCCCTCTGTATCTCTCTCTCTCTCTGTCTCTCTCTCCCCCTCTCCCTCTCAGTCTCTCTCCCCCTCTCTGTCTCTCTCCCTCTCCCTCTCAGTCTCTCTCCCCCTCTCCCTCTCTCTGTCCCTCTCTCTCTCCGTCTCTCTCTCCTCCACTGTGTTTCCCTCTCTCTCCTCTGTCTCCGTCTCTCTCCCTCTCTCTGTTCCTCTCTCTCAGTCTCTCTCTAATTAATTTGCATTTAATGTAATTTAATTTAATTTAGTTTAGGTAAAGTTAATTTAACTTAATTTAGGTTAATTTAATCTAATAAAGTTTTGTAATTAAGTTAGGTAATTTAATAATTTTATTGAAGTTAGGTAATTAAGTTAGTGTAGGTTAATCTAGTATAAACTAGTTTAGTTTAATTTAATGTAGTTTCATTTAATTGAATTTAATTTAATTTAAATTAGTTTAGTTAACTTAATTTAGGTTAATTTAATTTAATAAAGTTTTGTAATTAAGTTAGGTAATTTAATAATTTTATTGAAGTTAGGTAATTAAGTTAGTGTTGCTTAATCTAGTATAAACTAGTTTAGTTTAATTTAATGTAATTTCATTTAATTGAGTTTAATTTAATGTTTTTTTAATTTAGTTAATTTTAGTTTTAATTTAATTTAACAGATAATTTTTTTAAATTTCAGTATGGCTCCAAAGCAACGCAATATTGGATGGAAACATGGTACCCCTGTTGGTGGAAGTAGAAAAATTGTGAAGTGTAATTATTGTGGGAAACAAGTCCATAGTGGTATCACTAGATTGAAGCAGCATATAGCACATGTACCCAGTCAGGTGGAAGGATGCTTGCGAGTATCAAAAGAGATATCTCAAATAATGAGACATCTTTCTGAAGGTAGTAAAGAAAGAGCGGCCATAAAATCTAAAAAAGAGCGACTTATGAGATCTTTAAGTGAGGAAAATTTTTATGATGTGACCGAAGAAGATTCTGATAATGAAATTGAAGAAGTTGGTGGTTTAGGAGTTGAAAGAAGACAACTAAAACAAGCCATGAAAGAAAGTCGTGAAATGGCTTGGAGATCGGCAGAAGGAGTTAATATTGGTGGCAGTAGTTCACAGCCTTCAGGATCAGGGAGTAACCGTGGATTGCGTCGGAGTATGACTATGAGAGAAGCTGAAATTCCAGCTCGTGGTATTGATCCTTACATGTTCCCAACAAAACAGAAATCAATCAAAAGCATGTTCTCAACTGAGAATATGAAAAATGTTGAGAAATTCGTGGCGAAGTTCTTTCACTACAATGCAATACAATTCAATGCAGCTGATAGTGATCCTTACTATCAAGCCATGATTAATACTATTGCGGAGGCAGGCCCAGGTGTAAAAGGCCCTACAGGGTACCAGATTGGCAATCTATATTTAGAGGAGGAAATGAAAGAAATTGGAGTATATATTGCTTCAATAAAAACAAAATGGCCGCAGTATGGTTGCACGATCATGTGTGATGGATGGAGTTCTCATAATAGAAAGCCTATTGTTAATTTCATGATTTATTGTGATAGAAGCATGATCTACCATACTTCTGTTGATACCACTAATATCTCGAAGACTGTTGAGTATATATTCTCGCTAATGGATAAAGTTGTTGATGAAGTTGGCGAATAAAATATCGTGCAGGTTGTAACAGATAATGAGGCAAGTTTCAAAGCAGCTGGTCACATGTTGATGGAGAAGAGAAAACATTTGTTTTGGTCTCCCTGTGCAGCACATTGCATTGATTTGATGCTTGAAGATATTGGCTCTTTGAAATCAGTCAAGGAGACATTGGATGATGCTAAGATGATCACATCATTCATTTACAATAGCCTCAAAGTGGTGAATTTAATGAAGCTATATACCAAAGATAGAGATTTGTTGAGACCAGGTATAACACGGTTTGCCACCGAGTTTATTTCTATTGAAAGCCTTATTCGTTATGAGTAAGATTTGAAAAGAATGTGCACGACTACCGAATGGCGTGAATTCAACAAGGAAAGGAGTAGAAGAAGTGTGCGAGATAAGGTTTCTAATCTCATTCTGACTGACCGGTTTTGGAAGAAGGCAAGATAGGTCCAAAACATTATGGATCCTCTTGTTAGAGTCTTGAAGATAGTGGACCAGGACAAGAAACCTACACTATCTATTATATATGAAGCTATGGATAGAGCAAAATTGGCTATAAAGGCCTCAAATAAGAACTGGAAGAAGTAATGGGATATCATTGATAGAAGATGGGAGGGACAATTGCATAGACACTTGCATGCTGGTGGTAATTCATTTGCCTAGAAATCATATTTGTTGACTAGAAATTGAAACTGTCATATCATAACAATCGTGTGCTTACATTATTGCAGCATATTTTTTGAATCCAGCACTCTAATATTCAAAAAACTTTTCTACACATCCAGAAGTGAGATATGGATTAAAGGAGGTCATTAAAAGATTGGAGCCAGATTTGAATAAACAAGCAAGAGCTATTAATGAGGTAATAATAATTTATTTATTTCATCGATATAATGTTATGCAAATATTAACACTTGTGATGTGTATTCTCACAGATAAAATTATTTGTGGATGGAGTTGGAGAATTTGGAAGCTCACTAACTAGAAGAGCAGTGCAACAATCTCTTCCAACTGATTGGTGGATTAATTATGGCGAAGAAGCTCCCAATCTGCAGAAAATTGCCATCAAAGTCTTAAGCCAAACATGTTCTTCATCGGGTTTGTGAAAGAAATTGGAGCACGTGGTCGCTAATTCATACAAAATTGCGCAACCGGTTGGCAATGAAAAAGTTGCATAAACTAGTATTTGTGCATTACAATATGCGGTTGCGAGTAAAAAACTTGACATGTAAAAGAGACACTGATGATTATTACAACCCAATTGATCTGAACAATATTTTCAATGATGATGATATTTTGGATGAGTGGATTCGTGAGGGAGAACAGCCGATGTTACCACCAGATGACTTAGGTTGGTTAGATGAAGGTATTCGTCATACTGACGAAAGTGGCGGTAATGATGGTGATGGCGGTGATGATGACAGCGGTGATGGTGGTGGCGGTGATGGTGGTGAGGGTGATGGTAGTGAGGGTGATGGCGGCGGTGATGGTGGTGATGGTGGTAATGTTGAAGAGACTCATGGTGTTGGTGGAAGCCAACGAGATGATGCTTTAACATGAGATTCAGAATATTATGCCACACAAGATACAGATCATGGAGGCCGGGCGGGGATTTCACAACGTAGGCATTTGGATCGGTTGGTCGAATTCAGTTCTAGCGATGATTATTCGAGTGGACATGATAACTACTCACATGGTCATCATAGTCTTGAAGGCCATTTACAGGGGTTGGGTTTGACATCTGGCCAATATTCTGGCACTGATTATTCTAGCACTTGTTAATACTCTACTAGCAGCACTGAATATCGAGGTTTTGGGTATTATCACCATGGAGCTGATATTGCACAACCCCTACCGCCATATTACTCTGATAGTGGATCCTCTGGCCAATCATCTCAGCCTACAGGATCTCACCCACAAACATATTATTATACTTATGGAAACTATATGCCTGGTTTCTATACTTATCGCGGGCCAGATGATAATGATGATTTGGAGCCTCCTCGTAATTCAATGTGGAAATGACTATATTAGCAGGTATTTATGAATTATTTTGTGCAATTTACTATATTATGCATGTATTTTGATATTTTTCTACCGACGACGCTTGTATTTATGCTTTCACGTTATGTTTTGAGTGCTAAGTGATATGTTTTGAATATGTGATACATGAATTTTGATATCTACATTTTTTTATGATTTGTCATGATTTTTTCATAATTTTTTTGGCGTTCTATGTAGCGTTTTGCGCGTATCGTCCGAGTCCGATCCGAGTCGCCGAGACCGATCCGTCTCGGTGCCGGCCGAGTCGGCGGCCGAGACCGAGACTTTGATCCATGATGTATAGTGACAAACAGTAAGATCATAAAAGGTTCACACAACTGGCTAGACTCTAAATCTGTTCACAATGGGTTCCAAGCCTCTTTCTCCTCTTCCATTTTCATCCAAATTTCTTTACATTGTATAAAGCTTCAAGCTTTTATGAATTCAAAATTAACATAATCTTTCTAATTGTCAATGAACCCTACTTATATATCCAGATTTTCCTACGGTTCTTTACAGTATAAAAACACCAAGCTTTCATGAATTCATGTTACATGGTATCGAGACCACAAATGAATGCTTCTATCCATTCAATATTCCAAAATAAATATAAGGGGAGTTCAAGATAATTGCCTAAAAACATGTAGAGGGTCAACGCAGATAACAGCTTCCTTGCGAGAGGAATATTTTCTGGTCATTAGACAACAAAATCAAACATCTTATTCCAAAATCCTTTAGTAAGAAAAGGAGTTATACCAGAATATAAGCCATAAAGTTAGATAAACCTAAGGCCATGGCTTGAAAAATTGGTCAATTCCTATATGAATCGGCCAATTTGTATTAGAATCGGCCGACACTGAGACAAAATCGGTGGTAATTAATTAAAATTGCTCGGAATCGGCCAAAATTAAAATGGAATCGGTCAGCATCGGCCGACATCGACATATTTCATTCCGATTCCAACACAACTATGGCCAAATCGCAACAAATGTCAACATTATAAAAATAATTAATTGACAATAACTCTGCACTGTTGTTGAATCCATTGATCTTTTAATCCAACACAACAAACAGTAGCGTGAAATCTTATTTCACTTTCGATGCCTCGCGGGTACAATGATTATTCCCGAGCCTTAGATAACCTTATGCTTACTCTTACTAAAAACTATAAATACTCTCTCCCATGCCAACAATCCCAAAACAGAAATTTAAGGAAATAAATCAAAATTGGAAATAAACGGAGGAATAATTTGTTAGATTAATTATTTAAAAGTTTATTTATTAAAAAAATGTCAAAAAATGGTTAGAAAATGCGCAATAATTTGTTGACTCTGATATAAGTAATTATTTTTTTTAAGAAATGTTAGAAAATAGTTAGAAAATGGATGTCATGTATATGAATAAGTAGAATATAATTAGTTTGTTAGATTAACTGTTTAAACTTACTTTGTTAGAAACGATTGTTAAATTTTTATTACAAAATGATTGTTATAAATAAAATTAACTAATTAATTGTAGAAAATGTTAGAAAATGTTAGTAATTGTTTGTCATGAATATAATTAAGTAAAATATAATTAATATGTTAGATTAATTGTATTATAATGTCTTTTGTAAATACTTTAGTAATTTATGTCTTTGAACCAAATCCTTTATATTGTAATGTTTTGTCTAAATGTGATTCAAATTCCGTCAATTATTCTTAGAAAATATGTCACAATGCTACTAATTGTTTAAACAATTTTTTAAACATATTTTATTATTTAAAAAAATTTGACCGAAACTGATTTTTCACCAAGACGAAATGGCCGATACGACTGATTCTGATATCTAAAATTGCCCAGCCGATTATGATTCTGATTATGAGATTTTGAACCATGCCTGATACCACCATATAAGAAAACATAAATGCTATTCAAATAAAATCCATCATGTTATACACAAAATCAATTATATTGCACATGTTATTGCTTTATGCTCTGAGACAACATGTTGCATGTTCTACGGAACAAGGCTTCCCAACATCAAAATCATTGTAAAGGAACTAGATGGCTGGCAATTGTAATGTCTACCTTCAGTTCTAAAGCTTGATGAGTAATACATTAATGATCACCTTAATTTTGTTCATTTTTTCTTTGTTCTGAATTTGTAAGTTTTACCTTCAGTTCTAAATATTGGATCAATAATAAATTAAAAACTCAAAATTCTTTGACCAGAAAATGAAAGAATTTCCTTGTTTTTGTTCATTTACTTTGTTCAAAAGGCAAGTTATGTATACAGACTTTTTGAAGAAAACTCAGAAGAACTATATAGCAAATAGAGGTTAAGTTAAGATTCCATCAAATAGTATTGGGTTAAGTGCGGAAAACCTCCTGAGGTTGCAAAAGGAAAGCACTAATAGCTCCCAAAGTTTCAAACTCAACACTTCAACCTGTCTCCATCTATTTTCTGTTATTGTGGATGAAAATGCCCCTTGCATAAACTTCCTCTGAGGTTTTAACATATCCAAAAAAAATTATTTAACCATTTTTTTTAATCTTTGTTACTCACTCCCTAATTTTCTTTTTCTCCCTCTGGTTATCTATCACCTTCTCTCTAGGCCTCTTTCTTTTGATTTTCTTTTTAACTCGTTCTTTCTCTATCTTTCTTTTCTAAATCTCATCTCTCCACACCTCTCTGAAAAGAAAAGAACACTGCCTCAAACTTGAAAGCCCATTCCTTAGTATAAATCTCTCTCCAATTTTGATTCTCTAAATCTCTCTCTCTCTAACTATACAACAAATTCCTTCTAACATACGTTCTCTCTGTTTTCTTTTTCTCTTTAAATCTTTTTTTCTTTTCAAAATTCTCTAAATCTCTGTCTTTCTATCTCTTTTCACTCTCTAAATCTCTCTTTCTTCCTCTCAAACTTTTTTCTCAATAAATTTCTTTCTACTACTAGTTTTATGTATCGATTTAATCTTTTTAATGAGACAGTAAGAGAAAAATAAAATAATGATTCTCTTATTGAAACGAGGTGGGGACTCCACCTTTATTTATTTATTTATTTATTTATTTTTTTGGGGGGGTGGAGGGAAGAGTCTAGAGAATCAATAAAAGCAACAAAAAGAAGATTTAGAGAAAGAAAAGAAACAAGACAAATAGACTTACCAAGAAAGAAATATATAGTGAGATATTATGAGAAAAAACAAGTTAGAAAGGATAGAAATTTACTTAGAGAAAGAAAGATTGGAGAGAAGAAAGTAAAAAAGTGAAGTGAGATTAAATAGTTAGAGAAAGAAAGAAATTTAAAAGAAAATTAGAGAGAATGAATTTAAATTTTTTTAAAATAGGTCTAGAGATAGGGCAAGAGAGAGGCAGAGAGAGAAAAAGAAAATTAAAGAGAATAGTTAAGAAAGGAATTTAAAAAAAAGAGAAAGTAAAGAAGAAAGAGAGAAATAAAAATAAAAGAATTAAAGATAAAAGAAAAGAGATGGGTTAAACAGAAATCTTAGATATTTTAAAACCTCGGTAGGAGTTTTGCAAGGAGTACTTCCGTCCAAAATAACAGAAAGTAAATGAAGTAGGGTGAAGTGTAGAGTTTGAAAGTTCAAAGGGTCTTGGTGCATGTAGGGGTTTTCCACTTAACCCAACAATATTTATCATTGTCTGCACTATTAAATAAAATTATTGACAAAAAGCCAAAAATAAAACCCAAACCCGCCACCTTTTTCAACTCCCCTCTTTTTTCACTTTCCCTTTCCCCCAAATTTTCAGCCCGCTGCCCTGCATCTCGAAATCAAAATTTATGCAGCCCAAGCTCCTTCAATCTATAATCAATCGAGATCAAAACCCACATCTTCCGATCTCGTTCGATCTCCAATCAACAAAGCTGTAAATTGAACCAGCTCGTGCGTGACCTCCTACAAACCTAGCATCCGGAATCAAAATCGTACTCTTCTGAGCTCCTCATCAAAGTCAAAGTAGTTCTCTCATTACAACCCTAGCACCTGAAAGCTTCTCAACCTGATGTCGGAATCGTTCTCTATCTCCTCATCAGGGCGAGATATTTTTCTTGTTTCAGTTGCGTAATGTAGTAGAAACCCTTTGATCCATGGTAATAACCGCTATTATTGCTTATCCCTTTCTGAGTGTGTCCCTTTCAAAACCATCATAGCATCCGGAATCAAAATCGTACTCCTCTGAGCTCCTCATCAAAGTCAAAGTTGTTCTCTGATCACAACCTAAGATGGAATCGTTCTCTGATCTCCTCATCAAGGTGAGGAGTTTTTCTGCGTATTGCAGAAGAAACCCTTTGATCCATGGTAATAACTGCTATTATTGCTTATCCCTTTCTTAGTGTGTTCCTTTCAAAACCATTTGTCATTTACAGTTTAAACCTCTAGAAGACGGTTAAAATCGATGTTCTCACTACTTCTATACATTAATTTTCATAATTGATGAATACATAATAATGCTTGGTCTCAGGTCTAAAACCCTTGTAACAAACATTACCATTTTCAATTGTTTGCAGGTGCCAGGAGTCCTCACAGGTGGATCCAACTATGATGATGATGATGTCTCATTTCTGTCAAATTGGCAACAAGTTCAATTTCCCTTTTGTTCCTCATGGTGGTGTACCAGTCACCGATATGAGTGGGCATACTACACACAGTGCTCAAAGTAGATAGTCGAATGGTGATAGATCTCAAAATATGAATGGCCAGTTAAGCAGGTCTTAGGAATAGTAGTACAGTTCTTGTTTGATCTGAAAACATCATATATTGTTCTTGTTTTACTTTCTATTTTGATGTGTCGAGGTGTTTTCTTTTATTATTTGGAACAATGTGAGATGTTTAAGTTTGGATGGTATGGATTCATCTTTTTCAAGTGGAACTAAGTGAACAGAAGCTTCTTTTAGTATATCAACACACACACACACACACACACACACACACATGATATTTATACACACACGCATATGATTTGCTGCAATCCAGGTGTAAATGGAATAGATTGGATATTTATTGTAATAAAAGGTAAAAAAACAAAATAAAAAACACAACATGCTGACTATTAGAACCTCAGTGCAAAAGAAAAGTCACGTGTATCGTGCATGCTGTAACCGTCAGATGAAATATATGAAATAATAAATGAACAGGTGGGACCCACCATGGATGGATGCTACACCAACAACCAAACAGTCGGTGTATCCTATGTGGAAAGTACTATTTTGAATATGAGAAATGGCTTGCACCGACGGTATAAATCATTGGTGCAAACTTGCACGACGCCTGTTGTACCAATGGTCTTTTTCGTGTTCACCAATGGTTTAAATTGTCACCAAGGTACTTGCACTGACCGTTTTAACCGTCTTCTAAGTGGGATTTTGTTAGTAGTGAGAAGATCAGAGAACCATCTTCTAGTGGTTTACATCGTAAATAATAAATGATTTTGAAAGAGACACGCTAAGAAAAGGACAAGCAGTAATAGCAGTTATTACCCATGAATCAAAGGGTTTCATCTGCGATACATAAATGAACAGAGAACAATTTTGATGTTGATGCGGGAGAACAGAGAACAATTTTGACTTCAAGTAATTTTGACTTCAAGTTGAGAAGCTTCCGGATGCTAAAAGTACAATCAATAATAGCAGTGATTACCCATGAATCATAGGGTTTCATCTGCAATACATAAATGAAACAAGAAAAAAGTCTCACCTTGATGCGGAGACAGAACAATTTTGACTTCAAGTTGAGAAGCTTCTGGATGCTAAGGTTGAAATCAGAAGACGATTTCGACTTTGATGTTCGACTTTGATGAGATAGGAGTACAATTTCAACTTCGATGATGAGATTGGAGGAGTATGATTTTGATTCTGGATGTTAGGTTGCAGCAGGTCAAGCGTGCAGGAGCCAGTTCGATTTCCGGCTTTGTCGATCTGAGATTGAACGAGATCGGAAGATCTGGGTCTTGATTTGATTGATCGGAGATTGAAGGAGCTTGTGCTGCAGAGAGGTTTCGATTTTGAGATGTATGACAGCGGATGAAAATTTGGGGGAAAGAGGAGGTGAAAAAAAGAAGGGGTTTGAAAAAGGTGGTGGGTTTGGGTTTTATTTTTGGCCAAGTGTTTAAAATAACAATAACATAACAATAAGTTTTTTCTTTGTTATATTAACATAGGTTATAACGTAACACATAAAGTAGGTTACGTGATTTAATATTTATTTAATAAAAATAAATATATATACAGTATTTAAAAAATTTTATAAATAGAAAAATAATTTTAAAAACCTAAAAAAAAAATCAAAACAATATATAACACATTAAGCAAGTGTCACAATAATTTTTAGCAAGTATCACAATAATTTTCACATTCACAAGTTATAATATATTTTGAGTGATCACCGATTATATGATCCGCATATTCATATGCTCGATCCGAAATTTTAGCCATGCTATTCAATCTACACAAAAAATAATTCATTATAATTCATATTTGAATTATTTCATAATATATATTCAGTTCTCATATAATGATAATTGATTTATTGTCATGGTCCATTTTTCAGGTTATGAAGCAAGCAAAAAAAACAGCATCCCAAAGGATCAAATTTCAATCACGATCAGCAAATTGCAGTAAACAAAAAAGAAGTTGAAGCAAGCACAATTCACAATTCAAGTGAACAAATTGCATTGATCAAATTGCATTGATCCCAATTGCAGTGAACAAATTGCACTGATAAAAAAAATCTCAAAAATGGAAGCAGGCGCAATCCCAAAATTGAAGCAAGCACAATTCAAAAAAATCTATCTAATCTTTCTATTCAAAAATATCAGCAAGCAAGCAGACTCATAGTGAACAAAAAGTGAAAGCAAATCGTTCTGTTTAATGTAAAAAAAAAGTTAACATGTAGAGTGGCCGATTACCTTCAAGATTTGCATGGTTGCAGTCTCAGTCGCCGTCAATTAAAGAAAGATTGAAGAGAGAAGAACTGAGAGAGATCAACTGAGATGCTCTGAGGTCGTGCGATTCCTCGTCAACTGAAGAGAGATTGAAGAGAGATCAACTGAGATGCTCTGAGGTCGTGCGATTCCTCGTCAACTGAAAGAGATCGAAGAGAGATCAACTGCGAGTTCCTCGACACTTGAGGAGTCATGTGATTTTTTGGAGCGTTACGATGATGAGTTCCTCGACAATTGAAGGGAGATCAAAGAGAGAAGAATTGCGGTGCTTCGATGTTCGCCGATAAGAGAGATGCAATTGAAGAGGAACTGCAGAGAGGAGGAACCGCACGAGAGAATCGTCGTAACCGTCGACTGCAAGAGAGGAGGAACTGGGGTGCTTCGATGTTTCGTTGCTTCGTTCGCCATCGCCAATTTAGGGCTTGTTTGGCTGTTAGCCGTAAGTCATAATTCGTAAGTGGTAAACTCTTTTACAGTTGTAAATGAGTTACATGCAGATAGGTTTTACGGTATTTGATTAAAAATGTAAAATTGTAAGTGAAAAAGTGCATTGTGTTTTACAGTGTTTGGTTGTTACAATGGGGGTGTTTGGTTTGAAGGAAGTGGGCGGAAGTAAGGAAATGGGGAAGTATAATTGATCACTTCCCTATCTATCCAAACACCGGAAAAGGAAAATAAGAAAACCCCTTTTCCTTTTCTATTTTCTCTTTTACACAACCATTTCCTCACTTCCATAATGCTACAGTTAATTTTGTGGTCATGTAAATCTCATTTGTAATAAGTTGTAGCGCAAAACAGTAAATTTTTTGATCATGTAAATTTCACTTGCATTCTAATTACAGTCCATTTTTTATTTTTCTTAATTAATTTTTATTTTAATATTATTTTGCGGTCAACTTTGTGGTCAACTTTTCCACTTCCACTTCCACATTATCATCCAAACACCGGAAGAGACATAACATTTTCCAAACTACACTTCCCAACAACATCCAAACACCGGAAAACTTACTAACCAATTCTCAAGCTCCAAAGGGAACAATTATCACTTCCTCACTTCCTTACTTCCTCACTTACAGGCCCAATGTGTAAGTCGTAGGTGAAGAAGTTGACCACAAAATCAACTGTTTAGGGATTTAAAAATATTAAAAAATGTCAACAGATCTTAAAAATAGTAAATATTAATAATATATAATTATTTAATAATTAAATAATTAAAAATTAAATTAAATATATTAAAGATATAACATAATAATTAATTAATTAAAAATTATTAAATATTAAAAATATTAAAGATTAAATATATTAAGTATTAAATAAATAAATATTTAAATATAATTAAATATTAAAAAAATTTAAAATGCAAATAAATACTAAAAATAAATATATTAAAAATATAACATATTAAATATTAAATAATTAAAAATATTAAATATTAGTGAATATTAAATATTAAAAATAAATATATTAAATATTAAATGCATAAAAATTATTAAATTATTAATAAAAATTTTAATCTAATAATTATATTTAATCTAATAATTAAAAAATTCTCATAATTTAAAAATATTAATCTATATACAATTAATTGTCTGTAATACAGATTTACATGACCACAAATTAACTGTTTGTACTGCAAGTGGGCTGTAAGTGGGATTTGCATGACCACAAAATTAACTATTTGTGTTGCGAATGAATCGTAAGTGAGATGCAAGTGCATTTTATGACTTACGACGAAACAAACATTGTAAGTCGTAAAAGGCCGCAAATCATCAATTGCGACTTACAGCCTTTTACGATGAAACAAACAAACCCTTAGGGTTTCATGCCGATTTGGTCTATAGAGAGAAATTGCTTCACTGTTTTATATTTAGCAACCCGTGTAAATAACGCGAGTTACGATCATTACGTTATTTTCGTAACGTAACTTTCGTAACGTTCCAAAAATGCTCGTTTCTGGGAACTGTGTTTTTTTGCGAGTGTTATATAATGATCGGGTACCAGAACGTTCTGTAACGCGTCATAACATGTTACATAACGGGTTTTTTAATATATTGTTTTGGCCTTTTGTCAGTGATTATGTTTAATAATGCATTGGTGGTTCAAACTGCCAGTGTATACCTTAGCTAGACCAACAGTTACAAATAACTGTCAGCTAAGTGTGGAGCTTTGTAGCAGTGTGGTTAATCCCTCCATTGGTTGGAAATGAGTGATTAATGGACCTGTGGCCTCACATCCCGGCCTTATAACAATAAATCCTTGCGGCCTTGTCATTTTAATAAACAAACTCTTTTCCAATTTTCCCCGTCCTTGCTTCAAGATGCACAATATGCACAAATAGTTTGCCCATAACAATTTCAGCACAAGCCCTAATCATAGTAGCCTTTAACTTTGCTATTTCTTTTTGTCTTTTTTTCCCATTTTGTTTTGATGAAAATGAGTTTTCCGATGACTTTGTGCAATTATGTAGCTCAACATCTTACCTGTTTTATTCGCAATGCCACTGAACTCGCACTCAAAATAATCCAAGGGGAGTTCAAGGGACAGACCTTCAAGATCTCCTTCCATGACACAAGAACTACAACAAAAGCTATACCCTAAACTTTTGGGATCAGATATATGAATCTCCTTTATTGAGCATAATCTTTCTCCATCCAACTTATCTCATAGTTGTTTATATTTGTACAATAAGCCTAATTCATTCTTGATACACATTTAAAGAATATTATACCATTCCATATAATTTTATAATATTTATAAAATGTTAGAAAATGAAAAATATAAAAAAAAAAAATCATGAGACCTACACCTCACACCCTGGTGTTTATGCCTCGCCTTATGTAGGGGTCCAAATCTATGCCTCGCGCTTTTGCCTTTTCAAACACCGGTGATGATCAGAGGAGTTCTTTTTAATTCCTGAGAGCAAGAAACCTCCAAAACCCAAAGCTGTCCTGAACTCCGATAAGTTCTCTTCCTTTGGAAACAGATGTTTACCAAAAAAATTATTTCAACATTAAAACTTCTTTCTCCATATATCACTGTGTCCAGACCCATAACAGCATTTTGTGATTGTTCAATCTATACTGTTTGTCTATAGAAGGGAATTGATCTGTATCCCTGTATTACTGAGGTTGCCACAGCCCAGTCTGCAGCCAGACAACTTCACTTAGCCACTCATCTCCTCTCCTCTCTAGTTCTCCAAGATGCTACAACTTTGATCCACAAAAAAAAAAATCCAAATCAACTCATGTTGCTGATAAGAAAATTTGATTTGTATATCCACCACCAAGCCACAAAATTTTAATTTAGCGCAATTGGGGAACTTTGATCAAACGCCTTTCATCATCTGTTTGATTCAAAAAAAAGGGGATCATGAATTTATATGTACACCATTTTTGCACCTTTCATTACTTGTACCTGTAGAATAAGTTAGTAGTGGTTATGTGAGCAGCGATCTTGCCTTCATCTAGGTATGTTCCGGTGGATTGTGGGACCATTAAACATGTTTGTTTTGTAAGTTTCATTTCAACTAAGTCAGTGGTAAGTATATGTGTGAAATATTATATCTGATTGCTCTTATTCTCTACATTATATTTCTGCAAGAAACACAACAGTTAAACTTTTCTTGCACATCAAATCAGACAAAAGAAAATGCAGATATATGCATTTCCTTGATCCCATATTTGGAGTGCAAGATTCAGACACCTAAAATTTTGAGCCAATTGACCATATTAGGATAGAAGCAACTGGCCATTAGTCTCGAAGCGCACAACCGCTGTCAAGAATATATATATATATATATATATATAATATTATATATATATATATATATATATATAAATTTCAAATGAGAAACTTTCTCATAATAAGCTTCATGAGAAAACCATATATGAGAGATTTTATGGATGATCCGAACCATTCATCTTGATCTACATACTCTAATTAGACTACCAATAAAAAATCACGCGACTCCAACTTTTTTTACCGATGCATCAAGTGACATCTTTATTCTACGGTGAATATAACATATGTTTTGTAACCACTTGTTGTATGGGTAAAAAGGCTCGGACTCGCGTGATTTTTAATTGATAGTCTAAATAAAGTATATAGATCAAGATGAACGGTTCGGATCATCCACATAAAAGCTCCTATATAGTTTTCTCACGGTCTTCGTGTGAGAAAGTTTCTCACACGAAGACTACTATATATATATATATATATATATATATATATATATATATATATATATATATATATATATATATATATATATATATATATTAGTATTTGAGATTTGGAAGTCAATAGTAATTAACAACATCAAATAGAGTGCATGACTACTTGATTGGGTCATCTGCAAAAATCTTCCATTAGATGTTGAAGTACTGAGTATAAGGTAAATGTGTTAAGGAAACAATACCCTCCAATTGATTCCTCAAGCTGTGGTTGCAATTCTTTGTCTCTTAATTCCTCAATTGTCTTTGATACTGCATCAATTCTGTGAATTGCAACACGAATCCTACTGTGCAAGTCCTTCACAGAAGCACGAGTTTGGTCAATCTTGTACGGACCTTCACCTCTAGAAACCTGATCCCTTAGCAGCTTACACTTCATGTCATATTCCCTTCTGATGATACCACTTGCCTAAAATTTAAACAAGTAACACATAAATTCAGAGTCCCATACAAATATAATTTCAATTTCAATTAACATTTTTTTGAGTTCTACCAATGTGTAATATAATTAGGAAAAGAAGAAGATTATCCGATTTATAGGGAACATCATGATGATTCAAAATGTGTGTTCAATAAAATCTGAACGGGTAAAAATAAATCAGGTAGCCAATCCCCAAAAAAAATTTCCTTTTTTTTGGGGGTGGGGGAGGGGTGTGTGGCGCGGGATTCATTGTTTTTCTTGTTGTTGTAACATGAATCAAAAATATAAAAAGGAAGCTTGTTCCTCAAATCAGTGACTATAAACCATATGCATTGACAAATTTTGCATTTGAAATAATAAAATATAATGAACGACTTCTATGGTATTTTGGATGGAATATGTTTAAGGACAAAAGAAAAAATAGAAAATAAGCGTGTGTATACTTAATGCACACTGAGCATAATTATTTATAAGCAAGAACACATTGTTAGGCAGTTTAAACCAGAAATCAGGATTATGTACTGTCACTACTTATTAATATCTAAAACAGGCTTATGAACATTATAGCATACAGCATCTTTCACAAGTACTTCCTCCTATATATGAAACCAAGGTCATACAAAACCAAATGGCCGGTAGAATAAATAACACAATTACTCAAGATATATACCACGTACACCTCTAACAAAAAATGCTGTAAGGAACTGGCTGTTAAATTCAACCACTTAACCCAGATGCATGATCATGACACAAGGGCAATTCCAATCACTACTGATAATACACTCAAAGAAGAGTTAAAATAACTTATTTCACTTGTATCCTATCCTCCATCCATTTACCATTTCAATAAGAAGATGTAATACTTACATAAAGTTCTAAATTTGACAGACAACAAAAGCTGCACAAGTTATCACAAACCATTATCAGAAATGGATCTTACTTTTTAGTTACTTTCCATATGTCATTTAAGGTTAATGATGATAGGATGTAAAATTAAAATATATATACATGCATATTTCTCCATGTAAATAGTTCTAACACAAGGACAGAGAACTAGACCAGTTACCTTCACTTCATCATACAGCTTTCGCTCCCATGCATATAATCTTTGTAATGTCAAAGCATGATCCCCTGAATTTGTGCATGTGCTCTTAAAAAGATCAGTGTTGTTGTCAACACCTTTATCTTCTGATGTGGGGCCAAGAGGGTTCCTTGATGAAGAAGGTGATGATGCCGGTCTGTGCCATGTTAAATATTTTACCGCATTTGGGGAAGGAGCTGTGCGTGACATTAAAACGTTTAATGAATAATTGAGATATGCATATGTGTCCACCTGCAGTATAAATTAGTTCTGATTGCGAGAATTAATGCTCTAGACTGACGTTAACTCTGACTAGAATTTGGCACATATGATGCGTGTGGAATATCATTTGTGTCCATGTTTCCTTGTGGATAGAGAGGAGCATAATTAATAGCTTAATAGCAAAAGTAAAGTCTTAATCCCAAACTTTTGGAGTTGGCCACATGAATCCTTTTTTCCATTCAGCTTTGCTAACGGAGACCTCCTTGGTTAAAAAGATTTCTTTGTGACATCCATGCATGGTGGTCATGCTAATCTCTCAGTATTCTTCTAATTTTGCCAACTAATTGATCTTGTTTGTTACTTGATGTAGTGAAGCATCTGATAGATAGATCTAGAAATTTCTTTTGTTATTTATAAAGTTCAGTTTTTATGCTAGATTCCTCGTTTGGTCAGAGATTCAAACCCTAGTTGAAGCTTCTCAAATACAAAGGAACAGAATTCAAATACAGAAAGATTTCCCAAATGAACTACGTTTTTTGCAAGTTTATATGAACTTTACGTAATTTCTGATTCCATTAAACAAAAATTGTTAGGCAGCGTGCATAATTTCTTTTTAGACTTAAAATCATGTATTTTCTTGACACAGAAATCTGACTAGAATTAAGTCCAGCTTACATTGTTTAATGTAGATCCAGCTAAGAATAGTTCGAGTGCAATTCTCAAACCTTCAGAAAAAATAGATTGGCAGAAAGAGAATTTTTACAACTGATTGGAGATTTGAAACATCTCAAAAATACATTAGTACAAGACATAGGCTTACTGGTCTGGAGGATGATGGTTAAAACCATAAAAATTATTTAAATAAATGCAAAGTGAAATCTCTTAAATCTATACGTAACTGCGCACAACTAAACATGCTTATGATATGTTGATATTATATTTTGAAAAGTAAATAGAAAGTTTATGGGTTTCTATTCAAAAACACATATTAATAGAGTTTGTTAAGGTTTTAGAATAGACGGCTTAACCCTAAATGCAATAACCTCTCCTTTATGTAGCTGAAATAAAGAGAGAATTACAATACTATCCTTACTTGCTATATACTCTAATACTCACCCTCAAGTTGGAGCAAGATATCAGTGATGCTCAACCTGTTACAAAGACTGGAAAAAAATATATATCTAAATAAAGTTTTCCTTAATAAAAAACTAAAAAATAAATAATTATTGAAATTATTGAAAAACAAATACTCAATTCCTAATATTGATGTCAATCTACTGAATCAATGATGTTGATACTTAAGCTACTAAATGAAGCAAATTGAATCTGAGTGGACCAAACACTTGGACAAAGAGTTCACGAAAGATTGTATACATCTCCTTGAATAGAATTAGGATTTTAAAATTTTCTAAACTCTATAAAAGAGGAGGTTTTAAAGATCCTCAAACTAGTGGAGGTTTTGAGAGATCCTTAAACTCAATACTCAGTACGAGTAGATAAAGGCAACAATAATACTATTGATGCCAAAATCAATCGACAGTAGCAGAATGCAGCAGCACCAACACAAGTAGCCGATAATACCATCTGATTAGTGAACAACAGCAGCACTCGATGGCAAAAGGCAATAGAGGAGGTGATAGTTGACGACGACTAGGGTTTTGGAGCATGGAGATATCTAGGGTTTTGCTACTTAAAGGCGGTTAGGTTTTTTTCTTTTTACAGAGATGGAGCTGCAGGTGCTGATGAAAGAGAGATTGCTATGATACCATATCAAGGTTTTGGAATAGACGGCTTAATCTTAGATGGGATAGTCTCTCTTTTATATAGATGAAATAAAAAGAAAATTACAATACTATCATTACTTGCTACATACTCTAATAGGGTTCACGAAGGTGTTGCTTGTGAGAAAAAAGTTTAACAGGTCATGTGCAGGAAAGTAACTGTCCAAGCAGGATGGTTGAAACATAATAAATAAAAAGTTTGGGCTTTTAAGAAAATCTGATCACCAGGCCGTGACACACAACTCCAAGAAACCCTACATTGCAATGTGTGCAAACTCACTTATTTTTGTAGACATGGGTGCCTCTAGTAAGATACAGAGAAATCCTACAAAAGCAAACTTAATGATGGCCATTTGAAGTGCAAATTCATTTCATCCATCTTGACATTATGTTTTAAATGCCTAAAACCAAAATCAAACGCTCTAAAGGTTCTTTTCCCCATCTCAGGGGATTCAAAATGAATGGTTTAAATAGACAACTAAATGCTATTATGTTATCTGTTGGGATGGTTTTAGTTACCTACTGCTATAAGACCATTTTTGAGCTGAAGCCGAGTAGAGCGCAGCAGGCGAAGCTTCATGCAGATCTATTTTGTACCCGTACTTGTTGAGGGGTATCTTGGGGATTTTCTATTAGGATACAATTCTAGGTTATAGCCTTTATTTCCAAGCGATCAGGGGATACTTCTTCATTTGTAAATTCTATCATCTGTGAAATAAGAGTATTGAGATTCACTGATCTATTTTGTATTCTACAACTCTCTCTTATGAAATAGTGAAATTTTGCTACTGCCTGAGTACGTAGGACTTGATCCGAACCTCGTTAAGTCTGTGTGTTGGTGTTTGTTCTTGATGTCTGGTTTTGGTTCATACCTTGTCCATGACTAGCAATCATCCTACTATCATAATGCCAGAAACAATTGTGTAGTTGTAATCTTATGTAACATTCATGACAAGAAAGAAACGTGACCCTCACCAAGTCTAATTTATTATTCGCATATAAAACCTTATACACTAGGATATCTATTATACCACACTACTAAATGGAAAAGTTTCACATATGTTATAATTATCTTTACACAATAAGTAACTATCTAAAGTTTCATCCCCTGAAAGTGCAAGAAGAAAGGGAGATTTGTAAACAAAAAAAAGATCCAAAGTAATGTATTGTGTAAAGTCCAAATGCATATGGTGCAAGCTTCTATAAATGCACCCCAACAGACTTAAAATGAAAGATTTTATATACAAATACTTCTAAATTGTTCTTCTTTAAACATAAATATTTCATAATTCAAACTTTACATATCTTCATGTGCACCTCTCTCTCTCTAACTATATATATAGATATATATATAGAGAGAGAGAGAGTCTCTCTCTCTCTCTCTCTCTCTCTCTCTCTCTCTCTCTCTCTCTCTCTATATATATATATATATATATATATATATAGAGAGAGAGAGAGAGAGAGAGAGAAAGAGAGAGAGACTTGTGTCATTCTAAAAGGATTCGAGGTTGAATCCTTCCCACCTAAATACCAACATCCGACATTCGAATACAAAATCCACTCCGTTGAAGTTGATCTATATTATTTCAAGTATCTATAAACCAAAAATCAAGTGTTTTAAATATTTTTTGCCCATGCATCAAGTAAGAAAAAAACGGACGGCCTAAATAGTGAATTTGTTAGCTTAACAGTGTAGAATATTTGAAACCTAACAAAAATTGTTTTGTAAGAATTTTATATGTTTAGATCATAATGAAATGGCCGGATCGAGAATTTGTATGTCTAAAGATATAAATCTAACCAACTCACTATTTTCGGCCGTCTATTTTGCGCCGCTTGATGGATGGGGCAAAAAGTATTCAATACACTTGATTTTTAGTTTATAAATGCTTGAAATAATATAGAGCAACTTCAACGGAGTGGATCTTATATTCGAATGTCGGAGGATTGAATTTGAGTGAGAAGGATTCGGTCTCAAATCCTTTTGGAAGGACACAAGTCTATCTCAGATAGCAGAAACAGACTTGTGTCCTTCCGGAAGGATTCGAGATTGAATCCTTCCCACTCAAATACCAACATCCGACATTTGAATACAGTATTCACTCCATTGAAGTTGATCTATATTATTTTCAGTATCTATAAACTAAAAATCAAGTATTTTAAATACTTTTTTCCCATGCATCAAGTAAGAAAAAAAACGGACGACCTAAACAGTAAATTGGTTAGTTTAAACGGTGTAGAAAATTTGAAACCTAACAAAAATTATTTTGTAAGGGTTTTTAAATGTTTAGATCATAATGAAATAGCCGGATCGAGAATTTGTATGTCTAAAGATATAGATCTAACCAACTCACTACTTTCGGCCGTTCATTTTGTGCTGCTTGATAGATGGGCAAAAAGTATTCAAAACACTTGATTTTTTATTTATAAATGCTTGAAATAATATAGATCAACTTCAACGGAGTGGATCTTGTATTCGAATGTCGGAGGGTTGAATTTGAGTGGTAAGAATTCAGGCTCAAATCCTTTTGAAAGGACAAGTCTATCTCTCTATATGTGTGTGTGCGCGCGCGCGCGCGCGTGAACATTACAATTATTTTCATTAATCAAAAGAGGCATACAAAATATTACATTGAATCTAACCTCTGATAACTCTCTCACATGAGAACCAATCACTCAATACAACCCGAAAACTCATAACAAAATAGCCAATAACACGCTGAGAAATAGCTCCAAGACTCACATTGAAGAAGCCCAATCCATCTTGCCAGATCACTATTTTAAAGAAAATATAAGACAAATAAAATATCTCGTCTCTTTATAGATCTAACTCATATACCTGAAATAATTGGATCAACTGATCGAAACAAAGTCGATCCTGTTGCAGATCTCAGATTGATTGAATCTACTGCTCGGAGCAAATATTAAAGAAAAGATGATAACTCTATTGTAGATCCAAACCATAGATGGGTATCAAGTATCTCGATCAGTTTCAAATAACTATGAACTCGATCATCGGTGAAGTCATTCATCCTCATATAGTAAACCTAAACATTTTAACTCCATATCTATTGCATGTGTAGTTCCTATATAAAGGCTATGTTAACTCCAAACCTATAATATAAAGCTTCCTTACCTGAAAAATCTAGTATAAATGGAGTGATCATCCAACGTATATCAACATTTGTGTAAACACACCCCCACACAAAAACATGTGCACATATGGAAAATTGTATCCAGAGTGTTTCCTTACATATTGAAGTCCACCTAAAATCACACAGTGGGACATCCTGTTATAATCAACATCATTTGTTGTGATCTTCACAACATTTAGTTATCTCTAATTCATTAATTGTCTCAACTGTTCAGTTAATGGAAAGTGTCATTTGGAGGCTACTTGACTTGTGGGCAAAAGTCTTCAAAGTTTGTAGCGTCTTCATCATTGACGTTTTAGGGCATGGAGATCATAATGAATTGTGTCATTCACAGAATAGCCCACAATGCATTCTAAGCTAATCCTTAGATATATTAGCTAAAGGTGTGCGTCGGAGATATGAGCTTCCAGTAAAAGAAGTTATTACACGGTGGACCATCACATGGATGGTTTATAACTTTCATCATGAACATATATGTGTGCATCAAAGATATGAGCTTCCAGTAAAAGAAGTTAATACACAGTGGACCATCACATGGATGGTTTATAACTTCCATCATGATTCAATCCCTAAAATAATTTTGTTGAATGAAAATTAAGCAAGTTCAAACCATCTTTACCATTCATTGAGTGGTTATGAAATGAGTGTCTTTCAAAGTAGAATTGCAAGAGTAAAAGTTGTCCAAAATACATGGTTTCGTTTCTTATACACATAATTTCCAGGGCACGGATATCATAACAGAACTTGCAGATCAGCCATTGGGAAGGCCAGCAACTGCTTTTTGCACCACTACATACAAATTTTACAATGTTTCTGGCTTACTTTTACAATGTCTGTGGCTAATTACCCTTTCCAATATACAAAAACATAAATTTTAAATTTCACATATTTGAAGAAAATACCTTAGCAATTTTGCCATGGAACTTACTAAAAGGAAACTCATTGCTTTGATTAAAGACAATCATATGTAAAATAGGCCAGATGCAACTTTATTATTTTCAAACCCTTTTCAACATACATAAACATAAATTTTAAATTTCACATATTTGAAGAAAATACCTTAGCAATTTTGCCATAGATCTTACTAAAAGGAAACTCATTGCTTTCATTATAGACAATCATATGTAAAATATGCCAGATGCAACTTTATTATTTTCAAATAGCAAAGGTGTCTATATAAGTATCGAAAACATCAATCTGTAAGAGAAGCCTACCTTGTGGAAGTTGGGCTTCTTCTCTATAACCGGTAAAACAAGTCGTAAGAGAAACGAATGCCTTTGATTCATGTGCTGCATGTAAAACTTAATGTTAGAAATTTTTGGATGCTAGAGAAAAGAATGAAAAAAAAAATTCAGAAGCTAAACAACCCAATCCCACCAGTCACACACATGTACGCACTCACCCACTAGAGAAGAAGGGAGTCCAACCACACGAGTGAGTAATGGGCAAAATTTTGTTATAAGGAACTATCCTTTTTTTTAGATTAAATCACGATTTCAAACAGCATGTTTCAATTGATTATAGTTTTTTTCACCTAAATTATGTTAGAAGGAATTTTTTTTATTAAATCAGGATTACACGCAGCATCTTTCAATTGATCGTAGTCAAAGTGAGCAAAATAAGGGATGTGTTTACCACTAAAGTAAGTACTCTTCAATTGATTATAAATGAAAATTATAACTTGCAAATACTGTGTAAGGCAAAATTTAAGGCAGACCTATCTCTTCACAGAACAAAGGGCTAAAAAGTACTTTATCTGTCTCTAGCATCCTCAGAACTTCTCTCCCAGATTCAGAAGTCTTTAGAAAGAGATCATCAATTTCTTTTACACAAGAAAAAAAATCATTAGCCAGACGTTTATTTTCAGAAACAGATTCTTCGTCTTTTCCAGTCATTGAGAGTGTCATCACAGAAGATGTAGTCTTAGATGGTCTCACTTCAGAAGTTTCATCAATTTCATATAGTCCATTACCAAGCATTTTTTTCTCCCCATTTTGCTGCGTGATTTCTCCAACACTTCCCACAGATGGAACAACAAGTGGCACATCATATGAAGGGTGATTCAACACTTCATTTCGATTTCTACGCATTTGAACAACGTGTTCAGTACATGCTTTGTCAAGTTTAGTGTCTAACTCCGTACAGTTATTGTCCCCTTCAGTTGTGGAGGCCTTCTCTCCTTCCTCTTCCAACTCTGGAAAGCCCTCTTCTTCTCTGAGACGTCTGATATCATCAGCATTGTCCAACCTGTGTCTCAAACTCTTCCCTCTTGAAAGGAAGATTCTGAAGGGACCTCTGGCTGTACAAATTTTCTAAGTGAAGTTCCAGTATTCCTGAGAGACTGCATGTATTCAAGATGAGCAGCCCCTAGTAAGCATCTTCTATCAAGAGCTTCTCTAACAAACTCTTTTCTTTCACAACATATTAGAAGGGCTTTATCTTCTTCAATTTTTGAGCTGGAAGCTCCCATTTCCAAAGAAAACAGTCCCAAGTTCGTCACAAGTTTCAAAAATCCAGCAGTGTAGATTATAATGTGAACCTAAAAAAAATGAAAACCCATAAGCTATATTGATCAAATTCTACAAGTTGAAAAAACCTGTTAATCACCACCAAGTAGCACTCAAGCTTTCGTGGCTCATACCTGCTGCTTTGTTACGCAAAATAATCCTAAAATTACTGTGGAAAAGAATGTAAAATTAGAACCTAAATTTTACAGATTTCCTTGCTGAACCTATCTCATAAACTAAATTTGATACTGGCCCACTGAAAATAGTTTTTTTTCCCCAATATCTAGAGGCCTTCTGGTTTAATTTTAATATCAGTGGCTTTTGTTATCCGAATATCCATTGAAGAAAAAAATCAAAAAGATCTATGATAGGAAAGTAACATTACTCAGAACATTGAAATTATTAAGATACAGACGGTCATAATTTACCCACTTATTAAAACACTTTGCCACCTCTCATATAAGAGAATTGTCTCAATGGATAAAAATCAAACCAAATCAGCAACTTTTCATGTCCACCATGAACTCTACTTCCACTACAAAGAGTAAGAAAAACCCAAAGAATCCAATTCGGGAAGGCAATACGCTAAAGATAAATCAAACTAACAAAAAAAAAGAGAGATAGAGAAACGAGAAAATACCTAGAGATTCAGTAAATTGAAAACCCCAAATCAGAAAAGATCACTCCAGAAGACGGAATTTCTCGAAAACCCATTTCAGGTCTAGAGTCAAAATTCAAGAAAAATGTCTCCTTTGCCAGCTTGGAAAGAGGGGGCAAAGCCTACGAGAGTCAGACTCCAGTGCCCGCTCGAATTCTCTTATAAAAACAATAAAAAACCAAAGAAAAAGAAATTGAAAAGGTACGAACGTAAGATTGTTAAGTTTTGGTTTAGATGATAATAATCAAATTAGAATCAGAATTTGGCTACCTGAAATCAACGAGTGCTTGAGGAAGAGGTCAGATATTGACCGAGAGAACGAAGGAGAGGTAGGAAGCTTGGGTAGCAATGGCGGCCGACTGATTTCATGAAGAGACCCGGGGGGGGGGGGGGGGGGGTGGCGGGGAATTTTGACTGTTTAGTCTCCACCCAAGCCGTGAGTCAAAGCCACTTGGCTTTATATAATTGGTTGAAAGCTATGGGGTGTATGACTTTTGGGTTTGATTCATGTGTGTGAGCCACACACATACAATAGAGAACCAATTCCGTACTGACACGTGAATTGAAATTTTTATAATCTCTTATAATATGTATGTGAGGTCCACACACATAACATATTATAAGATAATTAATTCACGTGTCAACGCGTGATTGATTCTCTTATTGTATGTGTGTAGCTCACATACATAAACCGAACCCTAAGACTTGGGTTTTTCCTACATCCTGCGTTGTAGAGGATTCGAACCCGCTGGATCTTGAATTCTGTAGTTATCAGTGCTGTGTCAGCATTAGCGTCACTACTGTTGCCATTATCTTACTGAAATTAATTTGTTAACCATCATCTGCTTCTGTTATATCCCAATCTTAATAAGCTTCTACAAAGTGTGTGGTGTAATAGAAAATACTAAAGTACTTCCATCCTACTCTTATGTGCGCATGTAAGTTTTAACGTAATTCAAGCAAGCTTAGAATTTGTGTCCAATTTTGAATTATTTTCAACTTAATATGTAGAATTGTGTACCACTAAATTGAGGTACGGATATTGGCACACACAGAATTAATTTAGGCATATATCAGATTAATGCACATTGTAAATTGATTAATGCACTCACCTCTTATTAAGGGTGTCAATTGGGTTGTGTCGGGTCAAACCTGGCCCGAGCACGGCGGGCCAGAAGCCGGGCCGTGCCGAGCCCGGCTCGCCCGGCCAACAGGCGGGCGGCCCGCAAGGGTCGGGCCCGGGTTCCAATTGTGGAACCCGGGCATGGCCCAAGGCCCGGGTGCCCCAGCTCTGGGCCGGCCCGTACTAGCCTGCAGATTAAAAAATAATTAAAAACTTAAAAAAAAAAACTTAAAATTTTATTTAAAAAATCCTAAAAATTCTTTTTAAAAAACTAAAAAATTACTTATTCAAGTTGTGATAAAATTAGCAAAGAAAATTATAAGGCATGAAATGAAAATATATTTTGTTATTATGATCCAATAAAATGGATAATGGATACAAAGACAATTGAAGTATAATTAAAAAAAAATTCAAATTTATCATTAATACATAAAAAAAAGTACAAGTCTGCAATCTTCATACATTTTATCAATCATAAATAAAAAAATACAAGTCTTCATTCATCTTCAGGGCAGTCTTCTGGAGAATTTTCAATGAGATCGTCAATTATTTTATTTTGACTTCTCTTTTCCGCATCCAGCCAATCCTTCTAGCATATGGTCATCTCGATCGCATCCAATGCCAGATGGTTCCTCGTATCAGTCAGCACTCGATCACCTGTACTAAAAGCAGACTCTGGAGCTATTGTAGATGCCGGAGAAGTTAGTAAATCACGTGACATAATGAAAAACACAAGATAAGTTGATGCCTGTGATTTTCACCATGCCAAAATATCAAAACTTGAGGCTTGAGAGCTTGTATAACTTGTAGAGAGAGCTTGAAGAGCTTGTAGAGAGAAAAGAGAACTTGTAGAGCTTGAGGAAGATGAAGAGGAGTAGTTTTTATTATGATAAAATAAAGTAGGGAAGTTGAGACATTTATAGAGAAGAAGTTGATTATTTTTTGGCAATTTTTTTTTGCAAAAAAACAAGGCATATACCCGTTAGGGGTATTTGCAAAAAAAAATTGCAAATACCCCCCAACGGCTATAATAGCCGTTGAGATTGAGGCGGAGGGTATTTGCAAAAAAATCATTGGCTATAATAGTCATTGGGCTAGGCGTGCTCGGCCCGGCCCGACTGGTCAGCCAAACAGCTATTATAGCCGTTAGGTTTGTTTTTGAGCCGGGCCGGCCCAGGCGGGTCGGGCCAGCGCCCGGGCCCGGGCCCTGGCATGGCCCACTGGGCCGCGGGCTGCCTCTGGCAGACCCTGGGCCGGCCCGACTTTCCCCGGACGAGGGCCGGGTCTGGCCCGGGTCCTTCCTGGGCCAGGCTGGGCCGGGCCGTTCCCGGGCGGGTTGCTGACCCGTCCCATTTGACACCTCTACCTCTTATAACTTAAATACTTTTTGCACACAGGATCGGATATTGGCACCCACCAAATTGATTAACCATCAAAAATTACATGAGTGCCATTATTTTTTTTGAAACATTTACCCGCATGAAAAAGTCTAAAATGCCCTCCCTTCTCATCCTTTCTCTATATTCTTCTGCGGGGAGCGGCGGGGAGCCCCTCTCCCCCCGTCGGTGCTCGTCCCTCCCACTCCCTCCCCCCTCCCCCCTCCCCCCACGGTAGTGCTCGAGCACAGATTGTAACTATTGAGAGTTGGTGCTTTGTTTAATCCCACATGCGTTGATAATCTGACTAATCTCTTGCTATCAATTCTTCTTCTTTTTTTAATAATTTTAATGCAGTTTATCTTTACATCTTTAAGATTGAAACCTTGTGTTGTTTTGCTTAAGGATGATTCATTTAGGTTCGAATAAAAACATAAGGGATTATAGAACTTGAATTTTGACCTTTTAGAGGTGTTCAGTTCTTTCAAGCTTCTGCTAAACTTCCTTCTCAATGAACCCATTTTAGTATTTCTTTTTCAACTCTCCTTTCTGAATCTAGATGATTCAAGCTTTCTTTCGTTTCATTCTTAACCCTAATAGCATATTGTGTTATATATCTAGTAGATTCTTGGAATCTGCAGCTATTTCCAGGAGCCAGAGTTCATAATACTCTTTTTGTGAAGATTAAAGTGTAAAAACATGACGATTGGAAGCCTTCAACCTGTTGAGAAGAAGGGAAGAAGTCGAAAGAACAAGCAGACTGTGGATGAGACTACTTCCCTAGTACCGAGCAAACATGGCAATGAATTTCACGAGTTTGATGGAGCTTCCTTTTCTGGGGCCGTGTTCAATCTATCAACCACCATGGTTAGCGGAGGGGAAGGGGAAGGTTCCCACCCCCCCGGGGTGGGGGTGGTGTTGGTGGGGGGGGGGGGGTGGGGGGGAGGTCAGGGGCTATGTGCAGGGGACAGGCCCTCTACCTCCTCGCTCCTCCTCGTCGCCAAATCGGGCAACGAGAAGAAGAAAGGAAAGAGGGGGAGGGTGAAGAGGCGGGGGTGAGGGTGAGGGTCGAGGGGAGGGGAGGGCAGGGCTATGGGCAACAAAAGGGGAGAAAAGGGAGATGTTGGGGGAGGGCGGGGCTAGCAAGCGGCAACAGACGACAAACAACGACAAAGCAG
Source organism: Agave tequilana (assembly GCA_038442645.1). Lineage (NCBI taxonomy): Eukaryota > Viridiplantae > Streptophyta > Magnoliopsida > Asparagales > Asparagaceae > Agave > Agave tequilana. The sequence continues at coordinate 125,028 of JAVJIF010005698.1, read as the reverse complement.
AATGTGCGTGAAGGAGGAAGAGTGGGTAATCTGGGCATTTTTGAAATCTTCGTGGGTGAATTATAAATTTTATGGGTGCACTAATCTAATGAGTATCTTAAACACTTTTTTGGGTGTCAATATCCGCTCTTTTTGCATACCAATTCTTAAATTTTTTTGCCTAATCTCAAAATTACCCCTCATTTCTTTAAAAATTTCAATCACTCTTTCTCTTTCTCTTTCTCCCTCTCTCATCTATCTTCTCCCTCTCTCTTACAGCTATATTTCTATATTTCTCCCTCTCTCTCCCCCTTTTCGATTCATGATTTTTCTTGAATTTATTGTAGATTTATTTAATTTGGTTGTTCATATATTGTATCTAAGTTTAGATGGTTGTTAAAATGTAGCAAGAACTCAAAAATTTTAATTTATATCGATTAAAAACAAATTTTTGAGTAATTGTGATGAGTTGGATTTGACAGATGTTCAACCAGGGTTAGTCGAACATTCTATATCCGGTCAGCCAAATCTAGACAATAAATACTGAATTTTCGGTCAACAATGGCCGAATAAAAAAATATAGTTCAGCCTGTCATGGCCGAACAATACAATTAAATTCCCTCTCTGGGGATTCAATTTTTTGAAGTTAGTTGTTAGTCCAGTCAAATAACACACTGTTGTTGCTTGGCCTTTTTCATTCTTTTTCTCTCTCAGTAGGTTTGAAAAGCTGATGGAGGTTTGCAAGTGGGAAGTATAAATTACTGTTTCAAGCTCTTACTTTCATGTGAGCGTGTGAGTGCTTTCAGAGTTTTGAGGGAAAGTCAGTAAAAGGATGACTCGTAGCTTTGAGCCTTGTCTAGGGTTTTTTGTTTTTGTTATGATTTTGTGATGATTTTTTACAGCTTTGTAATAGGTATAGAATGTCCATAGATTTCAAAAGAACATGACTTTTTAGAATTTTATTAACCCAATTGATGTCCCCCCCCCCTCCTTTTTCAAATAAAATCTATAACAAAATTTCAACCATAAATATGATCCTCTCCGATAGAAATTTCAAGCAACATCTTTGAAAAATAAACAGGATTTATGATACAAAAGGTTATCTCAAAAAATGAGGTGTGCAGGAGTGATTGTTTGATCTGATTAGGCCGAACAAAAAAAAAAATCAGTCTAATCAGGCCAACAAAAGCATAATATATGAATTACGTCCATCGAACAAAATCTGAACCAGCAACGATTAAAATTTTTAAAAAATCAATTTTACACAGCATAAACTAAAAAAAAAAGAGAATTTAAACATTAAAACATTACTTTTTCATTGTTGTAACCTTCTTAAGTAGCTAAGTGCTTATCCATGTATATGATTTTTTAAAGTTTGGATGATCTGAAATCTTTTTATGGTTTAGATAAAAGTGACTAATAAAAGGAATTATTGTGTTTGAGGAAAAAGGTTGTTGGGTGTACGTATTAATCAATGAATGTGTGTATTAACCAATGAGTGTATTAATCAATTGGTGCATGCATTAATCAATATGAAAAGCAAAATTTTTAATTTATGTTAATAAAAAGTTTGTTTAGTCTTTTAATGAAGGGTTATAATAGACTATTAAATTGTTTCAATTTTTTGTGTGTGCCTTAATCAATTCTGCGTGTGCCAATATCCGTGCCTACTAAATTGGTGCTAGTTAATAACAATATGTTTTTGTATTTATGCTGCGCATATATTTTGTGTATATGGATATGCTCATTGCTTCTGAAATCTTCGCTCTGTCATATAACTCTTCACTCTGTCATAACCTTATTTTGTTACTAGAGTTTTAGCACGTGCTATGTACATTAAAAAAAAATAAAATTAATAAACAATTAAATTTATTAAAAAAATCTCTATTTTTTATAAGCCTTTTTTTCCTAATTTTAGAGAATTCTATAATCTTGAATGAGGAAAAAAAAAGAAACCTTTCATCTTCATTTTTTAGAGAAGTATCATATTTTCTCTCACCAACAAATGTTCTCTCTTTTATTTCAAAATTCTTTTCAGAACATCCCTAATAATGTTGTTTTTTATTATTTCAATTTTTCTTATAGATAAAGGTGTAATATTACAGTTAGATTTTTGGGTATTGTAAATTTTTTATTTCACTTTTTTTGGGTATATGAATGAAGAGAGAGAGATTAATGATAGTGAGAAATTTTAGGTATTTAATCATGAAGGGAGGGATACAAATCAATTTTTATCTAATAAATCTTATTTTTAATTTTAAATTTTTTAAGATGAGAACATAGATGTATGGCTAGATTTCAAAATTTGTTAGTACTTTGCAAATTGATGGATAAATTTGATTTGAACGTGACACGAATGTGAGTCACAATCAATTCAGAATTCCAATAAAAAAGTTGTGATTATAATAGTAAAGATTTAATGTGAGATTGGAGAGTTGTAAATAATGATTCATGAATGAAATTTAGCCTTTTTTTATCAAGATCGGGCACCGTTTCAGTCTAAACTTTCTCTACTTTCCTTTATAATTTTTGTGATGCTATTTTTCTCTTTTAATTTATTGCTCTACCTTATGCTTTCATTAACAATCTAGTGCATGTTTTTTCTCTTTTCAGTTATTAATTCTTCCCTTTTCTTGTCATCAACATCGTTCGGAGGAGGAAGACGGCAAGGCGACAACAAGGAATCAAGACTTCATTGATTCCGGGTTTCATCTTTCTCTTCCCCTCATTTTTTTCTTCTTCTATCAATTTATTTAATTAGTCTTTGCATCGGTGAGTACTTCTTTTACTTTTTTTTACTTCATATTTCTCATGCTTAAAGAACCTTAATTTTTATAACAAAAACTCTAACCTTCATTCAAAGACTTTCCAACTAGATCAAGATTAGATTTAGATTTTTAACAACCAAGTTTTAAACAAGTCTATGTGGATTCGACCATGTTCGTGCCACTATATAAGTCTCCTAAAAAGATTTTAAAACAAGATTAGCTTTTATTATTTGTTTATGGTTTAAACAATGACGGAAATTTTATAACTTTTGAATCGTGAACATCTGTGATATCATCAATGTCTTAATAAAGTGAGTATAATGGATAATAAATAATATTTCCGCTAGTGCATGTACATTTCACAACGTTTTGGTCAAGTATATATTTATACTATTATAGACTTAAGCTATATTTCATGTATGTATATATATATATATATATATATATATATATATATATATATATATATATATATATATATATGAATTACAGTTAAGACTTAAAAGTTGACACTAAGTGTGCCTTAAAATGATTTTTTATAATCATAAGTTTCTTGATTATTATTTATAAAATTAATATATGTATATACATATATGCCTTAAATATTGGAATAATCAAATGCAATGTATATATGTTTTGTCATAAACCATCATAGTATAATTTGCTCGTTTTGAAACTAAGGCAATAAGAAAAATTTTATAACACCTTGTGATCCCAGATGAGAGGAGAGTCTTTGATAATTACCCAAAGGCCTTATAGGTCTAATAAACGGTGTCAAGAGTCATAATAATGTGATCATGAAGAGTTAAATTTCTGATTATCACCACTTGAGAAATAAAGGATGTTAAACTATTGTTTGACCCAGGACAACATAAAGTCATTCTAATTAAAGGTATTTCTAGGAGTGTGATCCTAGAATCATCGAGAGAGATGAGTTTAAGCCCATAGTAGAGTTCACCGACAACGAAAACTCAACCTACTTGATTGGGAGCTGGTTCCATGAAAGATGTTCAATGTGATAGAAATAAGCTGAACTGATGATACTCATATGGAGTATCGACCCGAATATGTTTATATCATATATGTAGTATTGTAGGTACTGCCCTTTCTCTATGGTGATGATGCTCTTATGATACAACTAGATAAGATTGAGTTTAACTCTTAATAAGTCCAGCGCATGTAGTGGAGAGTATATCATCCAGTTGTAGTCTCTTGGAGGACTTACCTATGTGAAGGAGTTATGATGGCCGCGGTTGGGGGGCAAGGCTGACCCTAGAAACTCTCATAAGCCTGTTACTGTGAGCATGGTCATTAACGCTCAACCCGCTTGCTCAATGGATGAGAATTTACTGTGTGTGTCTTTTATCAATTTCTAGTAAAAGAGGCTAGTCTTAGACATAGTCCACTGTGTCTCTCAGATGGCGATGAATTCACTAAAGAAGGTTCCAGGCATAGTCCAACTGTCCCAAATTCACAGCATGAGATTACCTAATCTTATTCGTGTTTTATGTTTTCTAATATGTATTTTCTGATTTATTTACATCGTGTTGTTTTGTTTTGTTTTCAAACTTTTGAGGGGACTGTTGGATTTTTGAATTAAAATCAAAGGAAATGCTTTCATTTCAGTTATTTTTGATCAAGTCAAATAAAGACCAAGTCTCGGGATTCAAATTGGTTGAGCATATCTCTCACTGCTCGGATTTTTTGATAGAATTATTACACAAATTAGGAGCTCTAAGACTATAAATAGAGCCTCGCAACCCAGTTCTCAAGTAACACACAACATTCATTCTTCATCTTTTCCTTTGAAAAATCTGAAGCCTATTCTTCGTGAAAATGACTTCAGTGTTAAAGAAAAATTTTGTTCTTTATTTTTGTTTTCTGGGCAATCGTTTCTCGTCTGAGCAGAGGCCCGGTTTACTGTCCTAGGCCAGGTGCTATTGATTTCGGGAGTCTTTTACTGCTAGGGGATGACTGCCAGTTCAACACCCAGACGATGGGGGCGAGCTTTTGATCTTTTAGGCAGCGACATCACAACTCTATTTCTCAAGTCAAGTACTGCATGCTAGATTTTGCTATAACTTTATGTGTGTGCAATGTTAATTTTGAATTGCATGTTTTAATAATAAAAAAAATGAAATAGTACAAAAATTTTCCAATGATAGATTTATTGTTTCCTTTCTTTTATATTCAATAGTAGTATGCTAGGAATTTAATTCATTTATCTTTGCACAAACTTTTGTTTCTACATGTTTAGAAAACAATGTCGAAATTTACCAACACCTTCGGGCTACAGTGACACAGCGAAAGACTGGTGGTGCCAGAAATCAGTCATCGGCCCTGACAGAAACAATTTGCGAAGGTGACAGAGGTTCGACATTGGCATCAAACTCGAACTCTACAGACTGAAGGACAGAGACACAAAGTGCTTCTCCTAATGCCCCATGTCCAGCTTTCGGAGGTTAAACAACTTGACGAGCTCAGTCTCAATCCATAATCCTCCACATAGCAATATGTACTTTCAGAAGGCATGCCAACATTTAGATAGTTATTCCTTGATTTCGTTTCTGTTGTTGAGAAATAAATTGGGAAGAAGAACAAACACAGATCAAATACACAATCAAAGACACTAGAGTTTTACATGGAAAAACTCAAATCGGAAAAAACTATGGAGCCGCGCACAAATTCACTATATTATCAGAGAGATTATGAGAGAATAAAAGAGAACCTCACAACCGCTCTGTGTTTACAATGGCATGCACACACAGACAAGTACATGTAACCCTAATGACGACACATTTTCTTTTATAGAGAAATTTACGGTTACAATTTATGAAATCATCAAACTGTCCTTGACGCGTTCTCCAAGTTTCACGGGATACGGAACTTTCAGATTGGACCACTTCTCCGCTATGCATCTGAAAGGTGCTACTCTGCACTGTTACTTCGAAGTGCCATCCACTTAGATGCTTCGGAGTGCTCCTCCGGAATGATACCAAGTTGGTACTCTAGAGCGAAACTCCGACTTTACCCCTCAACATGAAACTCTGAACTCACCCTCGCTCCGGGATCTCCGGTCGATCAGCGTAACGACTCTGCGTAGGGTGACAAACTATCAAGGCAATAATTAAGCTCAACAACTTAACAGATACAAGTCTGAACTACCTCCCCGATTCTATTGGGAATCTCTGCAATATGCTGACATTGGACATGTAAGCACTCAATGGAAGATTCAGGCGTTGACGCACTCCGAAAGCTAGACATACAACATGTAACATCGTATTTCGGAGGGGCATTAGAACTTGCACTTCCTGAACTGGATAACCTCGTGCCTCTGCCTCTTCAGGCTATGGAGTTTGAGTTCTCCTCGCCTTGTGGATCCTCTGTCACCTTCACAAATTGCCTCCGTCAAGCTGATGATGTTGAGTTGGATTCGAACAAATAGTCAAACTTAACTAGACATGAGAATGATTTTAGATATATAAGAATTTAGACAACTCAATCTTCTAATCTTTTGAGATGGTGCTCATTTTAGAAGTAATGATGAGGGATCATGCATTGGGAAATTCAACAATATCTCTTATTTTATGACCTTTTTTTTTTTTAAAGGAATTCCAAATGATATCAAAATGATCTCAAATTGGATTTGGAGTTTTAGTGGTCGTGAAAAAGGAAACACTAGTGTCACATGTGAGATTATATTGGTACTTCCTCACAATGGATAATAAAGACCAGAAATTTGGAAATACTAAGGGAAGCCAACAAGTCTTTCTTCCAAACAGAACATAAAACAAAAGAGAGAAAGAGAAAGAAGTGACTTCCCTTCTAGGCTCCCAAGTTTCCACTACCTTTCCTGAAACCAAACTGTGGATAAAAAAAAATTCAGACAACATTTGCACAAGAGGTTTCAGACTGCAGATTTCATAGGATTGACCTGCTACTATTCTTAAAATGGAACACATCTTGAGCCATTCAGCTCTTCTCAAAAGATAGCAAAACAGCAATTAACTCCAGAGATATAGAACCCCAAGCATTTTAAGTAGATATCATATCAACAAAGATTTGCTGCACAAAAACGCGGAAATATGATAAAACTGCTCATTTGTGAAGGTGAAGACCCTGTGCCATGTAAATAACAAAATAATGTTACAAGGAGGTTATGAGAGAGTGAACATTCCATGATCAGCGTGTGGCGCAAGCTGTCTCAAAGGTTCATCCCCAGTCATCGCCTCCTGTCATAGCCGCTGCTTTCATGACTTGTTCTCTTCAAGACGCCCATGTCTCAATCCCATGGTAGCAGCAGCTGCCAAAATTTGAGTAATGATCAAATCACCTGTACTTTCCAAGTTCCATCTTCTTCTTGAGTGCCCGTTGGCCATGGTAGATGAAAGAATCAATGATTCCAGCAACTGTGAACACTCCTGTGAACAAATCCAAAGTCCAACAGTTGAGACCCTCTTCTTCCAAGAAAAAGGGACCAAAAATGAAAAGAAAATTCGTCCAATTATTAGAATTGCTTTAATGAAAATTTTAGATGCATCACAGTTTTACTGTAGTAGCAGAAGATGCAAACAGAGTATTTTCACAAATGAGATCGCACCGTTGTTTAAAAATTTCAGTGTCGGTACTGATATCGACCAATAAATTTAGTACTAATACTGTCAATATCAATATGTGCCATATAGGCACACAACACTATAGGATTATACAATATTGCCGATATAAATTATAATCTTTAAAACATTGATTCTTACCAATTGTGGACCTTAAAAGAGAGATTAAGTTGTCATGCCTACATTCCCAGGAGGAGGAATTCATATGAGAAAATTCAAAAAAAAAAAAAATGAATGGGTTGGGAGAAGAACCTCCAATTATAGCGCAGATATTTGTCAGGAAGTGCAGGAATGGCGTTTTTCCTTCCGTGTAGATCACCTGAAATAGGAGCAATGGTTCAGAGAAATATCACATTATGAATGTAGGAAAACACTACCAGAGCAGCTGCCGCCAGAATTTCTACACATAATCTGTCTGTATCTATGTATCTGCATATGTTTTTGAACAAAGGTACTCAGAATGACAGATATTTTGCAGAAGATTAATAATTTTTCTCCTGAATATTGAAGGTAATAATTTTGACGTGAACTTTTCTGAAAAATTACTTGGACTTTAAAGAGCATGGCCATAAACAAAGCTCCTACATTAGGTAAGAGATCTTTCATCACTGAAGTACTCTCACTCCTTCAGGAGAATCAAACTCATAACGTCTCACGAGGAAAAGAAGTGTAGGACATTGTGAGCTAAAAGCTTCATTTAATTTAGTGCCTATTCAATGTACAATTCTATCTCCTCAAATTACTGATATGTGTGTTTGTATGTGTCACACACACACACACACACATCATTTACCACAAATTATGCTGAAACTAATCCAGTAAAATAAGTACTCCTGATCACTGTATTCGGCATCAATTGTTTAATATAAGTAGTTAAGAGAAGAAATCTGGATGGTTATTCTTGCAATCAAAGTCACAAGACTCACAACATAACTTGATTTCTCATCAGTAAAGAACACAATCCCCTGACAACAGTTGAAATTCTTTAGTCACTCACCTTAATTGGAGAGAAGTCGTAAATAAAGTACACTCCAGGAGCGGACTTAGGATAAGCATGTTCATCTCTGAAGTGCTCCGTCACCGAAAACTGCATTTTGTTATCCATTGGACTGAGTTCCTCCAAAATATAAACAAAAACTAAGATCAAGCATACTACCTGATTCGAGTGAATTCTGTGCCCCCTTAAATCAATGTAGATAGTGGGAACCACCTGAGTAGAAAAATTTAAATTCTCATTGATAATGACACTTTCAAATTGTACCAAAGAGCACATTACTATAAAGACTAAGAATCCAGCATAAATATGCTATAAACTAAAAAATCAGAAAGAAAAACCAAGTCGCGTGCTCACTTTGATAAAATACTGGTATATCCGGATGACTTGTGCTGCGTCCATTGAACACTGGAATTCCAAAACCAAACCAAGAAATATTAGAAATACATGATGCCGAACTGTTAAATCAAAGTCAACAATGAACATTTCACTTTCTTCTTTGCCACCAAACCAAGGCAGTATCTCAAACTTACCCATCAAGTGGGTTGATAACACCTGGAAACTCTTCTCCAAAGGATAGTTTGTTTATTTTGTGGGTTATCTGGTTTTATGGAAAATGGAAGCATTTAATACATTGCCAGAAGCAACGGAAAATATAAACTGCCTCCCAAAATTAGAAACAAACGAAAAGCAAGAAAATGGAAAACAGACCAAATGTCACTCACATTATACTCTCCTAGTGGAATGTCCAACAAACTTGAAAGAAAATTTGAGAGTGGTGCAAAGATTTTCCAGCAGCAAAGTGAAAATTTCCAGCTACTTTACTGACATCCACGAATCCATTAATATTGCACCCTTCACCTTCCTCCTCTTTGATCTTACTGATGAAGCCCTCCCTTGTGCACTGAAAGGATCATTAGCATAAAAAATTATTCCAGGAAAAGAGCAGACGCAAACAAAGAAAAGATACAGGAGATAAACCAGTATGGAACTTTCAAAGAATACATAAAACAATAAAAAGATGTCCATTAACAATATAAACAAGATCATATTCATGCTCTTACAATACTCAATAGAAATTACTTTAATACAAAAAATATTGAAAAGATCATAAACCCGGGCTATTATCATTGATCTGACGCACAGCATACAATGCCATAGACTTTCACAATCATGGTTATTGCAGGACTAACATTTTCAAGCTGGCCATTAACATGCATGCATGTTTCAAAGCTCGTTGAATTATTAGGTACTTCACCCAGTGATGCTTCTTAAAAGTTCAAGTATCATTCATTTGCCTCAAGACAAGCAGGGATAAAATAGAGACTAAAGAGTAAAATTTCAACAATGACAACAACAAACAAAGCCTTTATCTCAAATATTTAGGGGTAGGCAACATAAATTTTATTTATCCTTTCAGCGGTGTAGAGCTGATCTACTTTTGTTATATTAACAACTATCACAATTTGACAACTCATTTTACTGTCTTAAACCCATGCCTGTTTAGGTCTATCCCTGGTGTTTGTCATGCCCTCGACTGGCATAAACATTCCTCTTGGTTGCACATGTTCAGACCATCTCAGATGCTTCTCCATCATCTTATCCTCGAATGAAGCTATTCTTACAAATGTGCTAATTCTTGTCCCATCTTTTTAATGTTTTCCACTTCTCCGTCTCAACATTTTCACTTCAACTGCATCCATATTTTAACATGTTTATTTATTACTCAACATTCTGACCAATAAACCATACCTGGCCATATGGCCGTCTTAAAAGATTTTCCACGAACTTTATAGGTATCCTGGAGTCACATAGTACTCAGCGAACACTTCTCCATTTTAACCATGTTTTTAATTCAATGAACACTGTCTAAGTTCCACAATCATGATGGATGATTGATCCAAGATAAGGTAAGTGCCACTCCTAGATAATCCTTTGGCCATCAATGTGGACAGGCACTCTTGCTCACTCTCATTTCTTCTACTAGTTTTGATGAAGATCATTCTCATACCATTCTGTTTCCATCCTATTTATTCTAAATCCTCAATATTCTAAGTGTCACTGCAGCTTTAGAGCTTGCTTGTCCAGGCTATAATCAACTGCATGCAAGACAACATTCATAACTCAAAAGCCACACATCTAACTTTATTAGTTTTTTCATGACTGCCATGGATGGATGCAAAATAAAGGCATAATGTTGACATAAGCACAATTTTCAGTTGAGTTTTATAGGGTTCAGAAACAACAAAAAGAATGAGCACATAATTTCTATTCCAGATAGGACATATATGCAAGAAGTTGAATAAAAAGAGAAACATGCAAAAATCATTATTTAGAGGGAAGAAAAGTTGTGTGAATGTTCAAGAAAATTAATTAGAGGGTCATCATTTGAACTTACTTTTCAACTCCTCAATTTGGGAAGACAAGGACAACTCACAAAAAACTGTACTAATATGAACATTTTTTTAAATAATTTTTGGATTTGTAAGTTAAGCAAGTCATATAAGGAGAGAGCATAAGAATGACAGTGCAGGGGTGTAATGCAATACTGAGCAACAGATACATGACTCTCTTGGACATGTGTTTGACAACAACATGAGACCAACAATCAAACAAATCTGAAGCCATCTGGGGGTTTATACATTGCAGATCAGTCATGGTTGGAAACTGTTGCAACCTATAAATGATAACCACAACATGCAACTTAAATGTAAATGGAGAAATAAAATTGCATCTTATAAACTGGATCAAGATTGAGTAAAAAAGTCATCCTCAGAACTGTCCCGCTAGCATCAAGGACAGCTTAGTGTCAGGGTAACAAGAATTTTGTAATCTAACAATCTACACAGTGGGTGCGACTGAAGAACCATGTCAAAATAACAATATAAAGACAATAGCAATGAGGAAAATGGTCCGATAAGATGTAAAATCCAGTGTATGGCCATATGCTGTCATATATTATTATTCTATAGATAAGTATACTAAAAGCACAAGGAAAATTGCTGAAGATTGCAAAAGCTTTTCTATACCTGGTCAATTAATTCTGGATTTGAGAGGCCCCACCCTTTCTTTCCGTATGCTTCACGAACTTCTTCACATGTGTTACAGCAGTCATCATCTGCCTGCAACAAAAATGTTAACTAATCATCGTACGGATGGGACTATTATACATCACTTAATAGAGAACAATGGAAGGATACACTGACCAAATGATAACAAAACATTAATTAATATAGTGTTGCAAAAAAAATTATACCACTTCTGCACCATAACAAGAACCACAGTACGTCTCATTATGATCTAGCCTTCCACCATGCCTCTGCAACGGCCTTTCAATCTAAAAAAAGGTGGGAAAAGTTATTAAAATAAATATATGCATTCTTTTGATAAGCAGGAATCAGCAAATTGAATGAATGCAGTAAACTAAATAGACGCAACCATCATTAGCAATGAGCATATCCATATACACAAAATATATGCACATCATGAATACATAAATACTAAAACATATTGTTATTAAATAGCACCAATTTAAAGGTATATTCATATATTAAATTGAAAAATATTCAAAATTGGATACAAATTTAAGCTAGCTTGAATTACATCAAACCAAAATGCAAAATAACAAGTTTCGACGTTACATGACCACATAGTAGTAAAATGGAAGCAAGTTAGCATTTGTTATAACATCACACACTTGTAAAAGTTTATTAAGATCACGATAAAACAGGACTTCACTTACTGTGCAACCTAAAAATCAGTGAACCCAAAGTTTGCGCTGCAGTAGCTTTTAGTCTATGAGCAATTACCTTCCCCAAATAGGAAAACTATAAATGATAGTGCATTTAATTACAAAGAGATTTCTCTCAGCTGCCTCGTATAGCTTCTAAACAAATCTTCATGTGATAGTAGTACTACCGAAACAACTACCAAAACCCGCTCATAGGAATATGATCCTAAACAAACTCCACAAAAAACAAAATAACAATGTAATTTTCATGCCTACGTAATCATGAGAGGCAGTTCTTGTGTAAGTGACTTGTACATAATTTTCAGCACAACTGTTCTCATGGAAAAAAATTAGATTTCCCCCCATTATCCTACTTTTACTCCAGCCTTCAAAATTAGCTGACCCAGTATTACATTACTAGGAAGACAACACCTCAAGCATCACTACACACATGGTCTCCGAAATTATATAATAAAATGTTCCATAAGAAGGTGTACATTGTTTACAAGAATGATAAATCATGGAAAGCTAGGATCAAATAAAGTTACTAAATAATTTTTTAACTTTTAGTTTTGTCTATTTCATTCAGATCTATGTAACAATTGTAACTTTTGGTATAGAACTGCCTATTGGAATGTTCGGATTGATCAGGAGACCCAAGAATTCAAAAATAGTTCATTTCTAAATTTCCAATTATTTGTTAGGGTAACAAGTTTCTTCTTCTTTCCCAAGAAAAAAGTATCAAAACAATCTTGATACAGCCTCAGCCTATCAGAATTGTGTTGTTTTGCTTTTGGAACACAAGACAAGGTACTAGTGGGAGTGCAAGACAAGGAAGTCATGGGAATGAAGAACAAGGAGATAAGTGTGAAGCAGTGTTTCCACAGGACATGTGCCTCGTTGCACCTTACGGCTCGCTCTCCTTGTTGTCTTGTTCAGTGAGATTTCCGCCGGTTTCCGCCTCACTTTAGTCAAGGTCCAACACCGCTATGTTGAGTTAGAAAAACAACTTCTTTCCAGATTAAATGTGGGGTTTCACCCTTTAACCCAAATTAATTCATCCCTTTTCTAGATTATCATGCTCTATTGCTGGGTTTATTTGTGTTTACATGTGGCAGCTTTACTTTAGGTTCAGTGTGTCAACGACAGACTCTGCAACGAGTGGCGATGGTGAACTCAGCAGCGAGAGGCAACAACAACCTCAGACAACTAGTAGCATTGACAAACTCCAACTGCGAAGCAATAAACAAAATTTAAGATAAATATAGAATTCAAGGGGAAGTGATTCATTTGTTTTTACATGCTCCATTTTGAAAATTATTAGATAAATATATAAGCAAGATGATGATCACAAGACTCCACTACAACTACCTGCAAATGATGCCACATAAACTAATGAAGCAGTATGAGAAACAATAAAGGTAATTGATTAGGGAATGCATCTGTATAATCTCAAGTGCAAGGAACATTGCGTAGATCATAAGTTACATGAATATAAAAAACAATTACAAATCTCAAAACAAAAACAAATGAATGCTAATATAGTAGGTTACCGACCTTGGGTGCACCAACACCATCCTGTCTTGATGCAATTACATTACCCAGATGATCTATTCTTTTTTTAAGTATGTCATGCCTCTGTGACAAAATGGAACATCAGATATTTTGTCACATATCAGATATGTGGGGGAATACATACATGAATAAGATTTAAGCAATACAAGATAATAAAACCCAAATTAGAAACAATGTAGATGAAAGTTTCTAAAACATACTATATCGTAATGCTGCTCGCCACTGATATCCATGGTGTCAACAGCTATAAGAGAACAAGCAATTGATGGAAAGGTAACATCAAACTGCAAAAAGAACAAGTACATTTTAGTACTTTATGATGAAGAAATGGATCTCCTAACACTTGACAAATCTGCCTTCTTATCAGACAGTAGAATATTATGTACGAATATCATGCCCCACTAATTTGGAGTAACAAATCAAAACAGTCTCACAATATCAATATGAAAACTTATTATAGGTCAGGCAGATAAATACTTTTTTAGAAACACAAGGGGACTGGTCAAAATTGGAAATTATCAACAAGTTACAAAATCCTGCAGCCCATGCATCTTTAAAAATAAAAAAAGTTTAGTACTAACATTGACACGTAATCTTTCTCCTCTTGAAGTATCTACTACAAGCTTTGTCTCAGTTCCTGAGTAAAGATATAGACCTGCATACACAGAAGGATTCAAGTGATCAAATTTGCATAAGCAGCAAAGATCAGACATCACTCTTAACAAACAAGTACTTGACAGAGGAGTGTGCACGAGCACTTCTTTTGTGTGTGATTGGGTACATAGGTTTTTTTTTTTTTTTTTTTTTTTTTTTGATTTGCCAAAACTTTCATATGAAAACTTTAAAGCTGGTAAAGATAATTAGATTTAGTAATACTCTGTTGATTGCGGAGAAGCGAAGGGTTGACTTTGTTTAAACTTGATAAATGTTCCAGCTACTCAAATGCCCTTGGCATGTTAAAAAGACATAAAACAACACAACCGTGCACATAGGAAGAAGTTATCTAATTACTACCAAACAATTTGTGACATCCCGAAAAGTATTGTGTTCTACTCTTTGTTGCTTGGGTGTGGGGATAGGTGTCAAAGTTCAAGTCAGCTAAGGGCATTAGGCACATTGAGATCAGCCCCAACACACAACACATATAACCCCTCCATAAATTTTTTTTATTTTTGCAAAAGCGCAATAGCATCATGGTTTGAAGACTCAGCCGAGTCAGATATGACTCGGCCGAGTCATATCCGACTCGACGAGTGACGAGACGAGTCCGAGACCCGATTCAAACTTTCCCTCTCAGTTTTACCCAACTCAGGTTTGACTCAGAGTCGAATCGGTCGAGACCCGATACGAACGGGTCGACTCGACCAATTCGACCAAGTTGACTTCGAGTCATGACTGATTCGACTATGAACTGTGCACCCGTTTATCGGGTCTCGGGCGATTCGACCGAGTCGACTCCGAGTCACGACCGATTCGGCCATGGACTGTGCACTCGTGAGTCCATCTCGCCGGATAAAATGAAAGAAAAAGGAGGAAAAAGGAGAAAAAGAAAAAAAGATCTTACCTGAGCTCCTCTTCCTCTTTTCGCCTGGCTGTTGCCGATCGGTGCCTGAGCTCCGTTGCCATTCATCGTTGGTCGCCACTGATCGCCTCCAGGAACATGAGCACTCTCCCTTCTCTCTTTTCCACTCATGATCTCTCTCTCTCTCTCTCCTCCTGTCTCTCCCTCTCCGCTCTCTCCCTCATGCCCTCTTTCCCGATCTCTCTCTTCCCGTCTCTCTCCCTCATGCCCTCTTTCCCGATCTCTCTCTTTTCCCGTCTCTCTCCCTCTGATCTATCTTTCTCTCTCCCCCTCTCTGATCTCTCCCTCCCTCTCTCCCTCTTCTCCCCCGCTCTGTCTCTCCATTCTCTCTCCCTCCCCCCTCTCCGATCTCTTCTCTGTCTCTCTTTCTCACCTCGATCTCTGCTCTCTGTCTTTGTGTCTCTCTCTCTCAGTCTCTCTCAGTCTCTGCTTCTCTCTTGTTTTAATTTAAATCTCATGTCTCATCTACCCACTCGATCTCTCACCCAGTTAGTTTAATTTAGTTAATTTAATTAATTTAATATAAAGTTAACTTAATTTAAATTAAGTACGCATGTTTTAATTTGATTTAGTGTAAATTTAATCTAGTTAATTTAGTTGATTTAATATTAATTTAATCTTTTAATGTTAATTCAATAGATATGTTTTAATTTAGTTGACTTATAGTTTGACTTTGTGTTTAGTATGCTAGGTAATATATTTTGAACATGTGAAATATGAATATTGATGTCCACACTTTTTTCTAAGATTTATCATGATTTTTCAGAATTTTTGAGCTTTTTATGTAACATTTTGTATGTATCACCCGAGATCGATCCGAGTCGCCGCGACCAATCCGTCTCAGTGCCCACCAAGCCGGCGACTGAAATCGCGACTTTGAACCATGAATAGCATTAAGTGGAGGTTAACACTAAATGTAATAACAAGAAGCCTTTTTCCTCCAAATCTTTAATGTTGTCTACACAAATCCTTTATCTCCATCAAGCTGTGTTTAATAGTAGTCTCCATTAAATTAACCACTACCATATTCTTTTCTAATTGAATTGACCCATGTATATTGAAGTTTACCCCGAGTCCTTGTAGCTTCAAAGAATACAATTCAACCACTCCTAACTGGCGCACTTATTACTTGTCGCCACACATGCCCAGAAAATCTCGACGAATTCTCTATCATTTATCCTCAATCACACCTATCTCTGAAATCATGGCAGCACTCACTTCTTATCCTATCTTGGTGCATTTTTCACTCATCAATCTCAACAACATTTCAGCTCGAATCATTTCCTGGACTTATTTTTCCTTTATGTTTAACTGCTTTAACATCTGACCTTATAAAGATTGGTTGATCATGTAGGCCTCTCATAAATTTATTTCTTCAATTTCATGGATATTTTGTAATCCCAAAAGTACATATCCACATTAACGATTCAGCTTGAAGCTGTGGACGAAATCGTCCTCAAACTATAACTATTGTGATGAATGATTTATCCAGAGTATCATATTCCTAAGTATTTGTTGGCCATCAATGTGAAGCATATTCATATTTTTTTTCCTCATATTCTAGTTACTAGTTGCAGTTGAAGACTTTTACAAGTGAGGGCAAATGTACTAACTCAATTATAAGTCGGTTGTGTTCCAAACCATGTTTCACTAGCATATAAGCCAACTTCTCCATACCTTTTGTTACACATAGGGTCTGTTTGGTTGTCATAATTGGCCGTAATTCGTAAGTCGTAATTGGTAAAGTCTTTTACAGTTGTAAATCAGTTACATGCATGCAAGTTTTATAGTGTTTGGTTGGTAATATAAAGTTGTAAGTGGGAAAGTGTATTGTGCTTTACGGTGTTTGGTTGTCGTAATGTGTAAGTCGTAAGTGAAAAAGTTGACCGCAAAATTAACTATTTAGTGATTTAAAAGTTTTTAATATTGCAAATAAATACTAAAAATGCTAAATATTAAAAGATTCATATTAACATAAAAAATAATATAAAATTGCATGACCACAAAATTAACTAAAAATGGGCTGTGAGTGGTAATTGGGTTGCAAGTGAGTGGTAGTTGAGCTGCGTAAGTATTTTACGAATTACAGTCCAAACAAATGTCGTAGTTGTAATTGGGTTGCAAGTCATTTACGAATTACAAACTTTTACAACATTTACGGCCAAACAAACAGCCCCATAGTCGAACATGTCAAATATTAGACTATGACCAAACCATAAAATATGTAGAAGTAGATTGTAGAAAAAGGCTAAAATCTTGCCACATCACCTCATCAGGATTGTGGTTAATATGATTATTAAAATAGATTTGTCATAACACAACTTTAAAATTAAATGCTTTTGCCTTTTTAACTTTATGAGGCTGAAAAATCACATAACTGTTGCATGCGATAAGCATCTTGTTTGTGTGTGTGTGTGTCTGTGTTTGAAATATAGGCTCTGCAAGCAGGATTTGAACCCTAAACCTCTTGCCCACCACAATACCACTGTGTTACAACGACACTTGCACATCTTGTGTTATCCATGGTAACTTCTTTATGTCATGGATGGTAATACTTGTTTAACTATTGAATATTGCACAACTTCTTTACTTGGCAGTCTCATGTTCATATGATTTTTTTTTAATTTATCTTTCACTTTTTAAATAGTATCTTGGAAATAAACCATTATCAAGACCAATCACTGGAGAGACACCAAAGAGGTAACTGTAAGTAGTTAGAAAAACAATATTTCACATTCCTTATGACACCCATCAACCTTCAAAACAGAAAGCGTTGAGAGTTTAAAAAAGACTGGACATTTCTCCTATAAATCAGAAGATTGACATCAATTTAAAATCATTAATCAAAATAATAAACGCTTAAGTGGAAGGAAAGTTTTACAAGGCTATATGACCAGCATATTATAAGGCAAAGTGCAAAAAGATCAAGCAAAAAATAAGTCCACAAAAAAAATGTTAGATGTAGCTTCATTTGAGTATAAGATGTGGGGTTGTAAAATTATATAGACATTTGCAACGGAGACTGATAAATGGATTAAGAAGTTATATAGGATATACTTAAAAGGGGAAAGGACCCGGGTAGACCTAAATACATACTAAGGCAACTAAAAAGGAAAGTCGTAATGTCAGTTTAGCATAGGAATCATGTAGCCCTCAACAAACTGAATGCCAAAAAAAAAAAAAAAGCCATTGAGCCAACATTTATAAATACGGGATCGGATATTTCATTTTTCTTCTTCTTTTTTTTTGTTTAATAAAAGAACAAGCAAAGATCATACAAATTCCATCTCTCCACAAAAAGACAATTTTAAAATTTATGATAAGATCACCACCACCAAAACAAGAAATATAGGAGAGAAAAAACTAACGTCCATGAACTTCATATCAATTCAGGAGAACAATGTACGCAACACATCATTAAGGCATGCCATAACCCTAATTGCTTACACATCTCGTAACACTGCAACTCAAACCATAGCTATCTAATATAATCTATAAAAACAACCACCAAAACTGCCCAACGCTTCAACTATAACAACTCTTAACGCAATCTAGTTCATTTTCACCTATATATGCGAGAAAGGGCCATTAATAGACACATATTTCACTTAAAAACCCAACCATTGCCTATAAATAAAAAAGAGGCCAACTCTTTCCATCACAACGAATCCAATCAAAATCATTAACAAAATCAAATTTTGCGTCACCACGCAGATATTAGAACCTTATCCTCACGTAAAAATCCGATTCCTTCACCGCTAAAATCTTCGATACATTACAAATTATTCTCACAAAAACACATCAGCGTAAATCAAACAAAAAAAAACACTGCTTTTGAGAATATAAAGTCATGGATCAACCAAAATTAACAGAAATCAGACAAAATCAAAACTTTACTCAAACCCTACAAAAAAAATGGGAACTTACTGGTCTCCGATATAAACAAGAAGAATATAACAATGGAGGAAAAGATAGTGATGAGGCCGCCCGAGAGCGTCCTGCTGTAGAAATCCTCGTTGATCTTGGGGTACGCATCGAGATTCCTCAACTTGTTGAAGACCTCCATCGCTGCTGCTTCTCGTTATTGAGGTAGAAGAAGAGGAATCCAAGCTCTAATGGCGAGGAACTGGAGCCCCAAGAATCCGAACCCCTAACGAAATTGAGATTTCTAGGGTTTCAAACTCGGCGCTCCATTCCCCAAAGTTAGAGACTAAAAAGTAGAAAAATCACCAAGGATCGAGAGATCAAGTCAGAGGGGATGACGCTCGTTTCTCCGGCCGCCGTCCTTTTATATACACAAGAAATAAAACTATTTTTAGAAACCTAACATGTTCCTCAAAAACAGTTGAGCTTTAAACTGTTCTGATTACGTGGAACATTGCCAACAAGTATCGAGCCAATGATGTCCGACTGTTATTCAACAATCGGATGACGTGGAGGGTGACAGGTAGTCGGGTGCGGTTAAGGTATTCTTCTCTTGACGGAGAGGTGATTTTTACTCATAATAGATTTTAGACTTGTTGTGGTTTATAAATTTCAAAATTGTGAGGGGGTGGAACGATAAAGTGGCCGACGAATTGGATGCGGCTAGTCGTAGGGACAAGGGCACGGCGAAGGCGAGTTGACGGAAGGATTGGGAAAAACAAAAATAACTACATGATTGAAAATACCCTCAGTGGCAAGGAGAAATAACGTAATTTAGTTGGAGAGAGAACAGTAAATATTGAATACCGTTATGGGTAATTTAGGCATTAAGATCTCAGCTGGCCAAAAAGGACGTAGATGATCATTTCACGTGGGGGATACGGGATCTTAAAGTCCATCCCGCTTTTGCGGACGAGTGCCGGGCACGTGAGCGGCACGTGTGTGTACATAACATTGAAGGTTTTTTTTTTTTTAAACCCATTAAATAAATAATTTCAAAAAAAAACTTCCCAAAAAATAATTCTCAAAACCGATCACTGACACGTCATGCCGGCGCCTTTCATCAGCATGGCGCTGACAGACGCTTTGGCGATTGGGATGATGAAAACTGCTTTCGGATTTGAAAAAATCGAACACAAAAATAGCTCAAATTTGTGTTCAGATTTACCAATCCCGAAACAAAAATCGGGTTTGGCAAAATCGAACACAGACTTCTAATTTTTTTTAATTTTCTGATTCTCCCTCTTTCTTTCTTTCTCTCTTTCTGTCACTCATATTCATGAAGGCTGCATGCGACTGCAGGCATGCACGTGGGAAAGACAGAGAGAGAGAGTGTCAAAAAAAATTTTGGAAGAAGATAGGAAATTTTTTTTTTGGAGCTACACTGTTGGTTCAGGTTTGGCAAAATCCAGACGAAATTTTTTCACCGCGTTGGCGAGGCAAAATCGTTGCCGGCTGACGTGGCGTCAATGTGGTGTGTTGAGGTCGGTTTTGGGAATTTTTTTGTGGGTAAGTCTTTTTTAGGATTATTTATTTAAATATGATTTTTTTTACCAAAAACCCTAACATGAAGGCCAATAATTATTTACCTCTAAAAATATCAGAAATATCTATCTCAACTCAACTTAATAAAGCAAATCTCATTTGGGCATTTTTTTTTCAAAATTATAAAATTTTTAAAATATTAAAAATCGATCTCTCTCAAATTTATTTTCAAAATCCGACTTCTGACACGCCACGTATCGCCTCCTAATATGGTACCCGCACTGGAGGAAGATCAGTTTTTCTTCAATCGGGGTTGGCAATCTCGAACAAAGATATAATTTTTTGCATAACTGTTTTTTTGTCCGGGGTGTCTAATCTCGAACAAAGATATAATTTTTTTTAATTAATTTTCCTTGTCCAAGGTTGACAACTCAGGACAAAGAAATTTAACTTTTTTCATAACCCCGAACAAAGACAACTTAAAAATAAAAAATTAATTTTTCCCTCCCTCTTCGCTTCCTCTCTCCTCCTCTAAGGCCCCACTGGTTGGTCGAACCCCGAGCACCGTAGTGCTAACGAGGGTGGCGACAACAATGAGGAGGAGGACAACGAGAGCGACAGCGACGACGATGAGAGCTGCTGGGTTGCTGTTACTGCTTTTGGGTTGCGACGACAATGGTGAGTAAAACAAGGGCGGCGATGATAACGGTGAAGAAGGGCGAGGAAGATGCCTCTTCCTCCTCATTTTCCTTGTCGGCATCGTCCTCTTCACTATTGTCACGTCGTCCTCGTCGTTGTCGTTGCAGCCTAGCAACAACAGCTTAAGAGCACCAACAGCCCTCACCCTCGTCGTTGCCGCCACCCTCGTCATCGTCGTCGTGCCCTGGATGAGGGAGATGAGGAGAGGGGGAAGAGGAAAAGAATGAAAAATTATTTAAGCTCTCTATGTCACGGGTTGGCAACTCGGACAAAAGGGGAAAAAGATGAAAATAAAAAAATAAATCTCTTTCTCTGGGGTTGTCAACCCGAACAAAGAAAAATAATTAAAAAATAATCTCTTTGTCTGGGGTTGACAACCCTGGACAAGGGGAAAACTGAAAAAAAGTTAATTTTTTCGTCCGGGGTTGTCAACTCGGGAATCCTATACGAAGAAAAATCAACCTCCATCAGCGTGGGCGCCACATTGACGGGGCGAAACGCCCTGCGCCGACGTGACACATCAGAGGTCGATTTTTGGATAGTCTTGGGAGGGTTCGGTTTTTTAAAATTGGATTTTTTTTTTTTTTTTGTGAAAAATTGCCCATCTCATTTATGTCAATAAAGATATAGTACGTATATTATATGCATGAACAAAGGAATTCTATTTTATTTTTTCAAAAAAATACAGCACAGCTCCATACTTTTTTATGCAGGCCCGTTATCCATAAATAAGCAAAATACATGTATTAAGTCACGCGTGCTTGTTTTTTTTGCTTTCGTAACAAATATCAGTAAAGCTTATAAATCTCACTCTTATATCACCAATGTCAGATCCATAACCATATCCATACCCGTATCTATTTATAACAAATATGGAATAAATATGGAAGCATATGCATTACAAGTTTTTCTACTCTGATGTGGCTCAGAGGCCGTTTGTACGCCTTGAAAGTTGATAAAAAACTCATTTTTTTGTCTCAACACTGTGAGCCCCACAGCCTCCACCTCAGCTTTTTAGCTGAACAGTACACTGTTAGATTTCACAGGCTTCAAAAACGCCTAAAATCTGACATGTGGGGGAGCAAACTGATTTTCCTTCGGTTTGTTATCCAACAACCAATATTTGATCCATTTCTGACCCGTTTTCGATCCTATTTTTTTTATACCTAGCAACTTTCAATTTTTCAAAGAAAAATACTTCAGCCACACACTTCTAACTTCACATTTTTTTACACAAGAGCTATACATATAGACCCTTTGTATTAGAAAAATAATTAATATCATTCAAGAGATCCATTGGTGTGATTCTTGTACATAGAAATATGTAGATTGAAAACATGTAGAAAAAAAAACGTATTTTTCATTTTCCAAGTTCCACCTCCAATATCAAATATCAAATGAAGGAAAGAAAAGAGAGAGAATTTGCCAATAGAATTTCTGAAATTTCATGGAAAGGAACAACAAAGTAATGAGCATGCTTGGGTTGATCATCTACCCTGCTTGGCATTTAGGCAGGTCACCAACCCTCAACAATCACCAGATGATAACAAACTCAGCTACCAGCAACTGCATTGTATTTATCAATAGGCAGATCATACTGATATTAGCTTTATTGCACACATCCTTGACATTTTCATCATAGCTTACAATTCTTCCATGTGAACAAATACATGCCAACAAAAGCTCCATTATTGCCAGTCATCAAATGAATTATAACACAATTGTGATGAAGAAAAAGATCAGAGAAAAAGGAAGACATGTTTCAATTGGACACCCAAGCATCCAAGAACTGCAAGTTTGGATATGTGTTGAACTTTATGTGACAACCCTAAGAACTAAATCACAAAATTCAATCTCATACAACTCAACAGCCCACCTCTCACTACACCAAACATCCCCAACTCTGCCTACACCCACCCCTACTTGATCTACAAGTATAAATGAAGTAAAGAAACTTATCCCCCACCCTTCCTAAATGGTGCTTATTGTTCACACATGACCATGCCCACCACTTATTCTTCCCCCAAAAGATTTACAAGAGGATCCTATCCTCAGTCATGCCCTCCCTCAAGCAAACTTTGAAAAAACTAATGATTAAGAACACACTCATAAAGGCACCTTTGCTCCAGCATCACCTCTCTCATAGGCAGCTCGAGCCTCGGCAATGGACTTCTGGAGGAATTCATACTGTGCCAAAGAGACCTCAGCGAAGGACTTCAACCGATCCAAGAAGACCACCAAGCCTGACTGCAGGCTGTCATAGTTCATGCTCCAGTCCACAACAGCATTGTTTCCCTGCAACTCCTCGTAGCTTCCTCCGGCTCTCGTTGCCCCATGACCCTTCTCTTGGCGAGGCAAGAAATGGGCGGTCACGTCAACTAGATCTTTAATAGCATCGGCGACTTCCCTGGCGGGCAGGTCCTTGAGCAGTTTCAGCCAGTCTCGGCAGGTGACGAAGATAAGAGGAGCTAAATTTCTTCGTGGAGAGAACTGAGGGTTCCTTCGGCGTGAGGACTTTTGCCTCCCTGGACTGACTAAAACGCACTTGAGGAGCCACCCGTTGATGGCTTCAAGGTAGGATTTGTGAGAAGATATCCACTTTGTGAAGCTTGAGCAGAGTGACGTGAGTTCAAACTGGAGAAGCATGGTGGCCTGCCGGTGGGATTCAGAGTGCATCGCTGAGAGTTTGGTGCTGCCATTGTTGGATGCTGCCACAATTATGCTGTACTGATGCCTGTGGGAGTCGAGCATCATTCTCCACATCCGAGTCAAACTGTATTGGTATCCAAAGCACAAAGAAGAATGTAGGTAAAGAAATTAAAGGCATTAAACAGAAGAAATAGAATATGTAAATAAGCAATTTTAACAGATATTGACAAAGAACAAAAAATTCATGCCAATTGATTCAATCAACTGCATGCCAGCTTCGATTTGCTGTTCCAGAGATATAGCATTCCTATTTTAAATTTGGTTAGCTATAGATGTTTAAAAAATAGAAAGATTATAAACCAGAAGGAATTGGTAGGAAAACAACACCTACAGCGAGAAAACAGTACAGTAGCCTGAAAGTCAAGGTTTTCCTAATATGCAACACACAGAATATTCAACTTAAAAACTATTTAGACAGTCCCTCTTTTAAAACTTACAAAGTTAATCAGGTTCATGAAGTTCCTTCCCCTCAAAATAACCAGACAGGAAAAATGAAAATCAAACTATAAGCTGGCTGGGTATCAAAAAAGGAAGTAGCAGCTGATATGCAAAACCGCAAGAAATAAGGACAGCCCCTTGATTTTTTGTTCACCACCCAACATCTTTTTCTGTGCACTTACTGATGAGGACATCATGCCACCGCCCAGGAGCAGGTTCGATCGAGTATACTTCAGGAGGCGACGCGCTGGTCTTCTATGGCTTTAGATGGGACTTGTTTCAGGCTTTATTGATAGCAGATGTTTTAGCTTTATTTGTGTCTTTTATTTTTGTTCTTTTGTGGACGTTTAGTACCACATCGGTTATTTCCCAGTAGTCCTCTTTTTGTAAAGCCTATATAAGGCCTCTTAGACTACCTTGTTGAAATTAATGAATGATTAAAACTTTTCCTCAAATTATTTGTTAAATTATTGAGTTCTGCTGCTCTCGAGTTTAGGGTGAGAAGCCCGTGCAAGGGGTGGAAACCCAAATCTTATCTTGTTCGCAATTTAAAATTTTGGTTGTGATTTGAAGGTGATTGCGATCCAGGTTGTTTTACATCATTTTGGTATCAGGCACCGGTTTTCAATCCCCTTCAATATTGTCTTTTTTAATTTTCAGTTCCCAAACCCTAGATCTATTCCAGATCCATTCAAAAAAAAAAAAGTTACACTGTTCAAAAAAAGAAAAGAAAAGAAAAGAAAAATACAGTGAAAACAAAAAAAAAATCATCGTCGAAAATCCCTGATAATTCACCAACTCCCACTGTTCATCTTCTCCCTGTTCATCAATTCCCGTCGCCGTCTCCTCCCCTTCAACTCCGACGACCAGATCCCCATCCTCATCATCATCACCCGTCGAAGCCTGACAGCACCCGAAGACATTGCCGTCGAAGTTGAGTTCCCCACTGCCTTCGCCTTCAAGTCCAGGGCGATCTCTCCTCCATCGGCCCCATCAAGCATCGCCTCGGGCTCATCTCCGACTTCCTTCACCAACTTCGACGAGATCTGCCACCGCCATCGTCGTCCTCGTCTTCGTCCTCTTCCTCTGCCACGAAGGACAGAGCCGTCGTCACCGGAGTACATCACCCTCTTCCTCAGCGTCGCCGGATCTCCCCTCTGAGCCTCGATCAGAGCTCTACCGACCTCCCAAACGCCTTGCCGGACACCGTTGGGTCTCGACGACACTAGATCGGAGCTTTGCCACCCAATCCGAGCTAGGGGTGAGCATCGGTCGGTTCGGTTCGATTTTTGCTAATTTTTGCAAAATCGAACCGAACCGATTAGACTTAGCAACCGAACCGAACCGAACTGACTCAGTTCGGTTCGGTTTTTCGGTTTTTTCGGTTTTTCCATCATTTCTTACATTTTTTTAATCACCATTATATTATCATCCTTTAATATTCTAATCTCAAATATTCAATACCCAAATTAGAAATAAGAAAAAGACCCTAACCTTAATGTGAATTAAAAATTTCATATTCTTACGCTATATTTGAGCTCTTATATCAAAACTCACATAATTATTACTAACTTTTAATGGCAAGAATGAAAAAAAAAGAACTATATTAATATAAATATTATTCTTAATTGTGATAGTGTACTTAACATAACTTTCACATATTCAACATAAAAAAGATGGTATTGCTAGAAGTAATGAGATAAATTTTCACCAGTTTTTGTTATGAACTATATGATTCATTAAATTGAATTTGTGTGGGGTGATATATAGGGTGAGAGATTCGGTTCGGTTCGGTTGAGTTCGGTTTTGAAACGCAAAACCGAAACCGAACCGAACTAGAACGGTTCGGTTCGGTTCGGATTCGGATTTCGGTTTTGGTCGGTTATTTCGGTTATAACCGAACTCTGCTCATCCCTAATCCGAGCTCCATCGACCCCTAGCAAGTCGGCCGACTTCAAATCGAAGCTCCGCCGTCGGTAGCAGTCGTCGCGACTTTGCCGAGATCCAGATCCCAGTTGCCGCGCCTCTGTCGCCTTGGTCCTCACCTCGCCAGAGCGTCCAGAGCAACCCACCCCATCATCTACAGCTACGACAACGTCACCAGAAGCTCCTCACCTCCTCCGACTGAAGCATCCAACGCCTCTGAAGCTTCGTCGTGCTCGCCTGAGCACTGTGGAGCTTCATCGAACCCGCCACTGACGGAACTCCACCGCGCCTTCGCCGAAGAAGAGCCTAAGTTGACGACTTGGAGAAGTCCCCGCCGCCGCGATCTCGCCAGATTCCCAGCGCCGTCCACAGCTCCGACGCCGTCGCCGCTCCATCTCTGCCCTAGCCCACAGCGAAGAGGGGAGACAGGGATCGGGTGAGTTGTGTCCAAGCGGGTGAGGTTTTTTTTCTTTTGACCCGGTCGACATTTAACAGGGGAAAGCGACTCGGTCGGATCCAAACGAACCCGACCGGACCGGACCAAAGTTATTGGTCTGACTGAGTCCAACTCAGTCAGACTCGGCCTGAGTCAACAAGACACTGAGTCAGCACAGTCCAAAATCGCAGCATCACTTCAGACGGCCGTTCAGGACTCGTTTCAAGTCCGAATTGATCCGTTTTCGAGGCAGTGGATTCGTGACGACCAGTACTACACGCCTACAGCAGTCTCGTTCAGGTTTGATTTACGGTCGCCTTCCCAGGTAACTTTGAATATTCTGTCAGTTATTCCTGTCATTTAATTAAAATAGCTAGTCCTTCCAATCTGTCGCATGATAGAATTTATTGACTGTTGCCCACTAAATAAGTGAGTTGTGTGATTCTGATCTTGAGTGGTAACCGACCTAATATTAATTGTGCAACTAAATTAATTTGAATCTGTGATTACTTGATATATCTTGAAGTTAACTGTATCAGCACGTGTCTTTATCACTGTCTCCACATTATAATTTTCTTAATCACGTGTTAATCTAAGTAGCCTAAAATTTAGTATTATCTTTCACCATTCTAATCTCTGACTCCTCCTGCATAACATACATATCCTAAGGACAGCTTGCATTTAGGGTCAGTGAGAATCTTGCATGCCTACTAGAAGTGGTAGAACTTTTTCTCTAGGCGAAACTTCAGCACCAATGGACCCTAGCATTCATGATACCCTTAACACAATCCTTCAAAAGATAGAGAGCATGGACAGACAACTACAAGAAGTTAAGGATCAGGTTGATGTCAACTGTAGGGATCTAGCAACCAGAATTGGTAGGCTAGAAACCAATAGGAGAAGAATCAGGGATGATGAGAGTTCTCGAAATGACAGTAAGTCTCCTAGGCGTGAGCGAGGCCATGACAGTAGGTCTCCTAGGCGTGAGCGAGGCCCACCTTACCAAACAACTGATGCCGATGCCCAATATATCAGGAGCGTTAAAGTTGATGCTCCTTCCTTTGACGGGCATTTAGACCCTCAGGTTTATATAGATTGGCAGTTAGCTATGGACCGATATTTTCGTTGGCATGACATGTCTGAGTCACGAAAGGTTCGATTGGCCGTAATGAAATTAACGGGACAAGCTGGGCAATACTGGGAAAACCTAGAGAGAATGATGAGGTACAGAAGGGAAGACCCCGTTGACACTTGGGAAAGCATGAAAGAGAAGCTTATGATGAAGTATGTTCCACCATCATTCAGTCAACAATTGTTGGACAAATGGAATCGATGGACCCAGGGAAACAAATCAGCCGCTGATTACATTGCTAAGTTTGATGAATATCTGAATCGGTGTGAAGCTATCGAGTTAGAATCTCCCGAACAGACCCTATCTAGGTTTAGGTCCGGTCTTAGGGATGATTATCGCCGAGAGCTCATTGCTCGAGGCATCACGACTCTAGAACAGGCATATCAGCTAGTCACCGACTTAGATGAGTCTAGAGGATCCTATTTTAACCGAAGTAACTTTAAGGATAACTCTAGAACCACCACTACTGGCCAGCCAAGCTTCAACCGAACACTTCCTACCCCAAGTAAACCTGCCTCCAGTTCCTCTAGCGTCAAACCAGCAGGTCCTTCTGGTGCAAAGCCCTTTGCATCCGAGAAGAGAACGGTAAGTGAACCAGGAAAAGTCAACCCTAGAACCCAATGCTACAGGTGTCAAGGGTATGGTCACCTTGCCAGCCAGTGCCCGAGTCAAACCAAAACCCTCTTTGTCGAAGTTCCCATTGAAGATATAGAAGGAGAGGATGATGGAGAAGAAGTTGTGCACCAACAAGATGATGACTCAGATGCCTCTGTCGAAGAGTATGAATTTAATGGGTGCATCCGAACTGTGGAAATGATGAGCTTACCTCCTAATGTAGCTCGCACCCAATTAGGAGTGGTTAGATGTACTTTAACCCAGCCTGAACCACTCAACGACTGGAGAAGGACTGCCATATTCCAAACTTGCACAAAAATTGGCAATAAAAACTGCAAGGTAATAGTGGATAGTGGCAGCTGCATCAACGCTGTGGCGTCAAAGTTAATCACCACCTTGGGGATGACACCGGTGAAGCATCCAAACCCCTACAAGGTTACATGGATCGATGCTACATCTATCGATGTTCAAGAGAGATGTCAAATTCCCATCCAGTTTGCCACATACACAGAAAATGTGTGGTGTGACATACTCCCCATGAATGTAGGTCATATCATTTTGGGTCGACCATGGTTATTTGACTTAGATGTGACCATACATGGACGTACCAACCAGTGTTCGTTCGTCCATAATGGGAAAAAGGTGAAGATTATGCCAAATCAACCGAAGCCACCAACCCGAGAGAAAGAGGCTGATAAAGGGAAAGATAAAGTGGACGTTATAAATCCAAAAAAAGGGTTGATAAGGGCAAAGGTAAGATGGAAATGAATTTGATTAGCCACGATCAACTTGAAAAGAGCTTGCATGGTGGTTCTACTTGTTATGCTCTCGTGGCTCGAGAGGCTAGCCGGGATATCGAGGAGCAGATTCCTGAGCACATCAGACCAATTCTGGAGGAGTTTTTCGAAACCCTCCCACAAGATCTTCCAGGTGAGTTGCCCCCTATGCGAGACATTCAACATGCTATTGACTTAGTCCCAGGAGCAACTTTACCAAATTTGCCTCACTATAGAATGAACCCAACTGAACATGCGGAATTGCAACGGCAAGTGGAAGAGCTACTTGCAAGGGGTTCATCAAAGAGAGCTTGAGCCCATGTGCGGTTCCCGCACTTTTAGCGCCAAAGAAGGATGGTACATGGCGTATGTGTGTGGATAGTCGTGCAATCAATAAAATTACCGTCAAGTACCGTTTCCCCATTCCCGTCTTGATGATATGCTGGACCTGATGTCAGGTGCCACAATCTTTTCCAAAATTGATCTTAAGAGCGGGTACCATCAAATTAGGATCCGACCCGGGGATGAATGAAAAACCGCATTTAAGACTAAAGACGGGTTATATGAATGGTTGGTTATGCCCTTTGGACTGTCCAATGCTCCAAGCACCTTCATGAGAGTAATGACCCAATTGTTTCGACCGTTTATCGGTAAGTTCGTGGTGGTCTATTTTGATGACATACTGATCTATAGCCAAACCCAGGAGCAACAGTGGGTCATCTAAGGCAAGTCCTCTGCACACTCCATGCTGAGAAATTTTATGCCAATCCAAAGAAGTGTGCTTTTTGTATAGACAGGATTATCTTCCTAGGATTTGTGGTTTCCTCCGAGGGAGTGTCCGCAGACCCTGAGAAAGTGAAGGCAATAACCGAGTGGCCACAACCCCGGACGATTAGGGAAGTCAGAAGTTTTCACGGGTTAGCCACTTTCAACCGTCGGTTCATCAAGAATTTTAGTGCTATCATGGCACCTATCACCGACTGTTTAAAGAGTGAGGTCTTCCAGTGGACTCCTGCT
This sequence comes from Agave tequilana, assembly GCA_038442645.1. Lineage (NCBI taxonomy): Eukaryota > Viridiplantae > Streptophyta > Magnoliopsida > Asparagales > Asparagaceae > Agave > Agave tequilana. The sequence continues at coordinate 94,630 of JAVJIF010005698.1, read as the reverse complement.
GCCTCCAAAGCTTTCGCTGAAATAAAGAAGATGATGACGGAAGCTCCCGTAATGCGTCTCCCTGATTTTTCAAAAGCTTTTGAAGTAACTTGTGACGCATCGGGACTGGCAATAGGTGGGGTACTGAGTCAGGAAAACCACCCGGTTGCTTATTTCAGCGAAAAATTAAATGATGCCCGGCAACGCTACTCCACATATGATAAAGAATTTTATGCAGTTATACAGGCTTTGCGCTATTGGAGACATTATCTGTTGCCACAGGAATTCGTGTTGTACTCAGATCACGAAGCGTTAAGGTATCTCAACTCCCAGAAGAGATTAAACGCAAGGCATAGCAAATGGGTAGAGTTCTTGCAGGATTACACTTTTGTCCTCAAACATAAAGCAGGCATCGAGAATAAGGTCGCTGATGCGCTGAGTCGACGTGTCACGATCTTGGTGGCAATGAGCACAGAAGTGGTTGGATTTGAGAAATTAAAAGAGGAGTATGAATCATGTCCCGATTTTGGGAAAATTTATGTCACGTTACGAGACGGCCCTGTTCGTGAGATGTACGGTTTTCTCCTCCAAGACGGTTATCTCTTCAGATTCCGTAAGTTGTGTATTCCCCGTACGTCCCTCAGGGATTTTCTCTTGGGAACTACATGCTGGAGGTCTGGCGGGACATTTCGGTCAGAATAAGACAATTGAGGCCGTTGAACACCGATTCTACTGGCCGAGTCTGAAAAGAGATGTCTCTAAAGTAGTCAGCCAATGTCGCACGTGTCAACTGGCCAAGCAACAAAAGCAGATTGCCGAACCTTACACTCCTCTTCCTGTTCCTAAGTGCCCCTGGCAAGACGTGAGCCTAGACTTCATACTAGGGCTGCCCAAAACTCAAAAAAAAGCACGATTCTATCCTAGTGGTAGTTGACCGATTCTCAAAAATGGCTCACTTCATCCCGTGGTCCAAGACCTCAGATGCGTCTCGAGTGGCTGTCTTATTCTTTGATCATATCGTAAAGTTGCACGGGATACCTAAAACCATGGTGTCTGATAGGGATGTTAAGTTTGTTAGCTATTTCTGGAAAACACTTTGGCATAAGATGGGCACCAAACTGAAATTCTCAACCGCTTTTCACCCACAGACAGATGGTCAAACCGAGGTGGTAAACAGATCGCTAGGAAATCTCCTCAGGTGTCTAGTTGGAGAAAATTTAAAAACTTGGGATCTCATTTTGCCCATGGCTGAATTTGCATATAACGGATCTGTCAATAGGACTACGGGTCTCAGTCCTTTTGAAATCGTAAACGATTTTAAGCCCAGGCAACCCATTGATTTAATTCCCATGGCTCATCATCATTCTAGGGTATCAGACTCCGCATCAGCATTTGCATCCCATATCCATGCATTACATGAGGAAGTCAGAGACAAGATAATGAAAAATAATACTGATTATAAAGCTTCTGCAGATCTACATCGCCGATTAAGGTCTTTTAATGTCGGAGATTATGTGATGGTCCGCATGCGACCCGAACGGTTTCCACCAGGAACCGTGAAGAAATTACACGCGCGAAGTGCAGGGCCATTCAAGATTCTCAAGAAAATCAATTCAAATGCTTATGTGGTGGATCTCCCACCTGACTTTGGCATCAGTTGCACCTTTAATGTTGAGGATTTGGTTCCATATCGAGGTACTTTTGATACCCCTTCTGATCCATTTGTGGATGAGCCAAGCCAAGACCTTTCTGAGAGCCCCCCACTACCTCCACTTCCCCCTAAAATGCCCTATGCAACAGAACATATAGATTCTATCTTGGATGATCAGATTATCTCTACTGGAGATGGAGGGACGAGACGCTATCTCATTAAGTGGACGGGAAAACCTAATTCGGAAAATTCTTGGATTACCGAGGAAGACCTCCAGCATCTTGATCCTGATCGACTGGAGCACTATCATAGCAGACAGCAGTTCTGTCCCCCACACTCGACAGAGTCGAGTTCTTTCCACCCGGGGGGAATTGATGAGGACATCATGCCACCGCCCAGGAGCAGGTTCGATCGAGTATACTTCAGGAGGCGACGCGCTGGTCTTCTATGGCTTTAGATGGGACTTGTTTCAGGCTTTATTGATAGCAGATGTTTTAGCTTTATTTGTGTCTTTTATTTTTGTTCTTTTGTGGACGTTTAGTACCACATCGGTTATTTCCCAGTAGTCCTCTTTTTGTAAAGCCTATATAAGGCCTCTTAGACTACCTTGTTGAAATTAATGAATGATTAAAACTTTTCCTCAAATTATTTGTTAAATTCTTGAGTTCTGCTGCTCTCGAGTTTAGGGTGAGAAGCCCGTGCAAGGGGTGGAAACCCAAATCTTATCTTGTTCGCAATTTAAAATTTTGGTTGTGATTTGAAGGTGATTGCGATCCAGGTGGTTTTACATCACTTACAGTCTTTTTGCTTTAACCTTTTACATGATAGAGACTTATGATGAAGACATAATGAAAATTATCCTTCTTTATGTTCTCCAAAAAAGAGAGAGATTGTTTATTATCTATATCCTCCTAAAAAATATAGGTTCTCTCATTTCCATAAAAAAGTCAAATCAACTTAAAATCTTTACAAATAGAGCAAATATTATTTCTTCTTGATACTAAACATTTCTTGTAAAACCTTCAAATGTTGGAGCGTTAACAATAAAGTATATGTGTTAAGGAAACAATACCCGACAATTAACTCCTCAAGCTGTGGTTGCAATTCTTTGTCTCTTATTTCCTCAATTGTCTTTGATAATGAGTCAATTCTGTGAATTGCAACTCGTATCCTAGAGTGCAAGTCCTTCACAGAAGCACGGGTTTTGTCAATCTTGTACCGGCCTTCATCTCTGGAATCCTGCTCCCTTAGCAGCTTACACTTCATATCATATTCCCTTCGGATGATACCACTAGCCTAAAAAAAAAAAAACAAGAACAAATAATTTTACATTTCCGTTTCAAAATAATTCCAGATATCAACTGATAAAACTCTTTAGCTCTATCAATATGTGAATAAACAGACGACTGAAAAATTAAATGAATATCTCGAAGCAGCATTATGATGATTCAAAACATGTATTCAACAGTGTAATTCTTGAGTTTCGAGGATTAGTAATTAATTATTTAAGTACAAAAAAAAGTATGGAGAGTTTGGACTCATTTGTATATGGTTATTTAAATGAAGGGTGCATTTGCAATGTGGAGAAAAATAAAGACTAATAAGATATTTGATATTAAAGGAGGGTGATCTTTAAAAATGAATAATGGATAGAGAGATTGAGTTATTTGAGTTATCAAATAAGATCCACTTAGAACTTAGAAGAAAGTTACGTACGATGATGGCTCATCTTTTCAAGAAGGAAAAGAAAATCCAAAAGAAAGAGACAGAGAGGCTGGCATCTGGAGGAAAAAAGAGAGAACAGAATAAAAGAAAGCAAATTAAAGAGGAAAAAGAGAACCATATCAGACGAGATTAAGGTAAATTTTATATTAAATATTTTCTGATTTCTTTGTTATTCTTCTTGAAATTTTGTTGTGGTGTATTAGACTTTAGATTAACAAGGGGAGATGATCACTTGAGATTCTCGGAGCTTTATTTAATTTTTTATAATTTTATGAAATAAGGTTTTTAAAAGATATTCAATAGTAGATTTATCCAATTTTATATCTGGTTTATTTAAAGTATTTCTTTTTATGGAATTGAATTTATGGAAGCCGTAAAGGCGTGAAAACATTAATGATCGTATGACCTAGAGATCTTTGATCTGTTGTAATGAAGCACTTTTATGGAGAACGGAATAGGAAAAGAAAGATGTTGTGAGCACACTGATTGTTGTTGGATTAGGTAAGCGGTGAATTCATGGCTTGTCGTTTATATTAGTTTCCCCCTTTTCATTGATATTCTATTCCCATTAACTTTTATTGTATTATTCAGAATGACATTTCTTGTATATCAATTTATTCGATCGCATTGAGATATAACCTACTTACTCTCTATTACATTTGTACTGATTCATCCTTAGTATCACATTAAATAATTTATAGACACTATTTCTCCTCGTATGAATTATTGGATTTTTGTTATTAGTATCATTTATCATCGTTCCTTGTGTCTTTGGTTCATTCTTTTATATAAATTACTTGTCACGATTCATTTACTTGCTGAGCTATGTATCTCACCCCTTTCCCTACTACAAATTTTATTTGCAGGAATTAACAAGTTTGAGATTGACAAAAGTGCTTCGGCTTACCTTAAGATGTTAAAATCTTTATGTACAAATAGATATAGGGGTATATCATTGGAGTATGGTATTCTATTTAGAAATTAGTGATTTTATCATTTAAACATATGTTTATTATTTGGAAAGAATCAATGGAATTATATTATTGGAGTGTTTATATAGCCAAGAGGTGTGATTCCTTATTTTGTGTGGATCAGGATTGGGGTTGGTACAAACAGAGCTGAAAGGAATAAAATGACTCATATAGCCAACCCCAAATGTTTGGGAGCTTCATTACTTTTCTTCTTGTTGTTGTAACATACTGATTCAAAAATAGAAAAAGGAAGCTTGTTTCTGAAATAACTCTATGAATCAGAACCATTGTTAATTTTGCATTTGAAATAATAAAATATAATGAACGACTGCTATTTTGAATGGAACAGCTTAAAAGACCATGGAACAAAACAACAAATAAGTGTATATAGCCAATGCACATTTAGCATGATTACTCAAAGGAAACAATGCCATAGTTCCCACAAGAGAGGCAGTCAAAACCAGAAGCAGATACTATCATTACTTATTTACAGCTAAAAGGTTTATGATAACAGATAAAAAAATTCCAGGCTTACCTTAACTTCATCATAAAGCTTTCTCTCCCATGCATATAATCTATCCAATGTTGAGGCATGACTGCCAGAGTTCATGCATATACTGCCAAAGAGATTGCTGCTGAGGTCATCACCTTCATCTTTTGATGTCGGACCAAGAGGGTTTCTTGATGATGAAGAGCGGGAGGATGCTGATCCGTGCCATGTTAAGTATTTTACCTCATTTGGAGGAGGAGCTGCATAGACATCAAAACATTATATGAATGATGGAGATGTGCATATGTGCACCTGTGCAGTATATACACATTAGTTAGCTCTGATCTTGAGAATGCTCAACATCATAATTTGGTGCAAGCAAGTGCACGGGGAATATCACTTTGCTTACGGACAGAGATAAGCATAAACAACAATAACAACTACTATAAAGTCAATCCTAAAACTTTTAGAGTTGACGACATGAATCTTTTTCTTTCATTCAGCTCTGTTAAGCGGCATCTTCTTGATTAAAAAGAATTGTGCACGTCATCCTTGTTCAAGAACCATTCTAATCTTCTTTGTATCATTCCAATTTGGATAACTAATCCACCATTTTTTCTATTAGACAGAAAGAAGCATCCCGTAGATAATCTAGACATTTCTAGCGCTTTTTATAAGTTTCAGTAGTTTCACACTAGGTTTGTCATTTTGGTGAAATGTTCAGACTGAAATTAGAGCTCCTCAAATATAAAGAAGCAGATTTCAAATACAGAGGGAGAGACTCCAATCGAACTAGGTTCCTTGTGAGTATATGTAGACTTGCCTAATTTTAATTTCATAAAAAAAAATTTGCTTAGCAGCACTCAAGTTGTTTGGCTAGTTTTAAAAAGTATGCCTTTTCTTGACACACAAATCTGACCAAATTACTTCCAACTTAAATTGTTCAATGTAGATCCAGCAAGAATAGATTGAGGCAATTCTCAAAACATCCGCAAAAAAATCAGATTGGCGAAAAAAGAATTGTTATAAATTTACTGAGCTGAGGTTTGAAAATTGAAATATCTCAAAAGTTTTGGCAGTTATATATGATGGTAAAACCATAAAAGAAACTCAAAAATATATTTACAAGATGAAATTTCTTAAGAGATGTATATGTGTACAGAACTCCATACAAACTTATTATGTGTTGATATTACATATTTGAGAAGTGTTTATATGAAAAAAAAACAGATATTGCTAATTTCTAGGGTACAAGTGGAGTTGTTTCTAAGAAAAATGTTAACATATCATACATAGAAAAAATCGTTTATCAAGGAGGATGGTTGAAATGTAATACATAAAAAGTCTACCCAGGTAATGAAACACGCACAAGAGGTTTGCATTGCACCATGCACTAGTGCGCGCGCAAACACACTGTTATATGTATGTATCTAATGCATCAAAGGACACATGGGTGCCTCTAGTAGGATATAGACCAAAATCCAATTTTATTATGGCTACCATTCAAGTTGCAAATTACAGTAATCTTGATATAATGCCTAAAGACAAATCAAATGCTTTAAATGTTTTCTGCCCATTCATTCAGGGCCATTCACAATGACTGCTTTAAAATTACATGCTATGTTAAAATTCATGCCAGCAATCATCTCTACTATCATAATGCCAGAAGGAACTGTGTGTGACTTCCGTCTCATGTCACAAGTATAATGAGAAATAAATTTGAATATTCTTCACATGAAACTCCCTAAGCCTCTAATTCACATCTAAAAACCTAATATGATAGGAAATTATGCTACCACCAAGGATCGAGAGATCAGCTTTCGTTTCTGTTTCAGACTCTTCTTTTATAAAAGTTTTCGATCAGTTTCGATAATTTTGTTTCAAGTGACACTTCCAATTTCAAGGTATATAAAAATGTAAGCATCTTTGATATTTACATACATAGCGCGCAAAAAAACACATAATATAGACATCTAAGGTGAGTGGGCGTTAGATCAAGAGTAACTTTTGATGCTCAATTAGTTAACTCAAAACTAATCTAAACCTATCAATTTAAACTAAATTAAGATTATAATCTGAATTACATTAAAAATATATAATGATGATTTAATTATGAAAAATTAGGATAGACTAATTATTGATGGTTGTAGAAGTTAGAGGAAGATGAAATTATTAAATAGAAGGTTATGCTTTCCCTTCTTTTCCCTTTGGTTTTTAATTTTTTTAGGTTTCAGTAAGTTTCATCTGAAACCTAGCAAAATTGTCAGGAAACTTGCTAAAACTGATAGATACCAAATGTATGCCAATCAAAACTAAGCTAAATCAAGACTTTATGACTATTTTGGACCCGTACTGACTGTAAATGAGACAACACTAAAACCCAAGCAAAAAACGGTGAAACCTCAAGCAAAACCTATCAATGCGTTCGGAATGCCCAAAAAGATAGGATCAACTCTTAAATCACCACATTTTGATACACGAAATCTGACCAAAATGATTTTAATCTTAGATTAACAAAATTCCATACTGACAGAACTGACCATCATGAACAATACTAGTGCGCTACTATTCAAATGAATAGTAACTACTTTTTTGCAGATTTGAATTCAAGTCACATTAAATTTGAAAAAGAAAAGGAAGATACAGATTATGTGGCCTCCTCTTTATATAGATGAAGAATTATAACAACATGCAAGAATACCCTTCCTTGTTAAATACTCTAATAGTGCTTGTGTTATTGTATATTCTATACTGGAATAGTTTTTTATAATTTTATTCTTGGATTGAGAAGAAAGAAGATTATGTGATGCAATACAAGTTCAACTGGAGATTATTTCCAATTTTTATCCAAAATCCTATACACATTTATGGCTCTACATGGATTCAGTCTTATCGATCCTGTGTCATGACAACAAATTCGGTTAGATTTAGTTAGTCATTTAACTATTTAGTAAATATTTTGGTATTTTTAAATAGGGGTTTTTAGATATGTACCCCTCAAATCTTCTATATTTAGAAATCTACCCTCCAAATCATGTGAATTGTTGGTATGCCACCTAAATTATCTAAAAACCACTTAAGTTAACCCCCCTGCGCGTGTTAGGTTAAAGGAATAAAAAAGGAATATTTTAATTTTGTTATTGTTAATGTTGTACCAGAGATTGAGAGAGAGAGAGAGTTTTGGAAGAAAGAGAGAGAGAGTTTGAGATCTCTCCTTTCAATTATATTTATAAATACAAAAAAGTCTAAATGTACTCATGTTTCTATTCTACTATGGTCTGAAGACGAGAAGGGGTTAGAGTCTGTTGACGAGGAAGGGACGATGATCAGTATGAACAATATTTTCTTTTGTTGGAAGAAGGAATTTGGATTAGGGTTTTGAGATTAGAGGGAGTGTTAATCCAGCAATATTTGTGCAACATTGTGTTGTAAATTGAAAGAGAACCTCCCAGAGAATGATTCTCAGGACCTTCCACTAAAGCCAACCATGAATTAAGCAACAAACTTCTTGAAAATTCCCTTACCCAAGTTTCTCTTTAAGAGAACGAAATATTACCACAATATATGTATCCTGAGAAATGCAACCAATTTTGTAATGTAATACAAACGATGAACAATAATGATTTTTTTGGAAGAAGGAATTGAGATTAGAAATTTTTTTGAGTAGCTCTGATACCGTGTTAATGTTGTACCAAAGATTGAGAGAGAAAGTTTTGAAAGAAAAAGATAGTTTGAGATCTCTCTTCTCAATTATATTTATAGATAAAGGAAAGTCTAAATCTACTCATATTTCTATTCTATTCTTAATATAACTCATATGTCAATACATAGTATCTCTCTCAAAAGTTATTAGGCGCTATAATTTTTTTTAAAAAGTTCAACATTACCTTTTTCTCCTCTCTTCCCCATTCTCGAACCATCTTTAGACCTCCTTCATCCTCCAAAAACACACACATCCTTTCTCCATCTCCATCAAAGAACCCTATTTTCATTTTTAACACCTTTTCTCTCATCATCAAAACCACTGAAAAATCCTAAAATTGATCAAAGAGCTTTCTTGAGCTCAAACAAACATAAATCCCAAAATTGATCAAAAAGGAGAATGGAGTGATGGATTTGTGATGAAATCAGAGCAGAGAGAAGCAGTGGAATTGGTGGTGGCATGGTTGTCGTCGGCAACAATATCAAGAAGAGAGGAGCGGTGGAGATGGTGGTGGGGGTGTGGGAGAGAGAAGGTGAGGGTTGTGGTTGTCGTCAGCGACGAGATCAAGTAGAGGAGGTAATGTGATGTGGTTGTCGCCGGCGACGAGATCAAGATGAGAAAGCAATGTTGGTGGTAGTGCGTGGTGGCGGCATGGTGGTGGCGACAATGTTGATGGAGGAGTGAGAAATTTGGAGAGGGAGGAAGAGAATTTTTTTCCCTTCCTTTTTTGTGATCATCTTAGGGGGTAATTGGTTTTTTGTCATGTTCTATTCAAAATCTAACAAATCTTAACATGGAGACTAATTTTTTTGACTTAAATGAGAGTACAAAAAAAATACACAAGATATGGGGGTAAATTTCTAAATATAGAAGATTTGAGAAGTGCCTATCTAAAAAACCCTTTAGATATTTGATATATTTTATGTAGCCTTAATGGGAAGGCAAGTCTTTTTAGATTTATTTAGGAATTTTCATATTTCCTCATTTTTATGATTGGCTTCTTAGCCAACAAATCATAGTTCAAAATCTCAAAATCAGATGCAGAATTCATCAGCAGTTTTAGATATCAGAACCGGCCATATTGGTCATTTTGTCTCAGTGATATCTGTATAGTCAAAAATAATTTAAAATAAATTAAAAATATTTTAAACTTGTTCAGATAATTAGTAGTATTTTGACATATTTTAGAATACTTGATAAAATTTGAATCACATTTGGACAAGACATTACAATAATAAGCCGTTAGTGCAAAGAAAACAAATTATATTCTAATTAATTATGTTCATAACAACCATTTTCTAACCATTTTTTATTATTTTCTAAAATTAATTAGTTAATTATAAACATGGCAACCACTTTGTAATGAAATTTTATATATTTTTTCTAAAAAAATTAAGCTATTAATCTAACAAACTGATGTATAATTAATCTAATGAACTAATTACATTCTACTTACTTAAATTCATGACAACTATTTTCTAACATTTCATAAATAAATTAATTACTTATATTGGAGACAACATATTAAAAAAATCAATCTAACAAATTATTCCTCCACTTAGTTATTAATTTTTCCCCTCAATTTTTCTCTTTTTTGGGATTGCTGACAAGGGAGAGGAGTATTTATAATTTTTAGCCAGGGTAAGCATAAAGTTCTCTCAGGCTTGAGAATAATTATTGTACCCACAAACACACTGAAAGCGAAATAAGATTTGACATTACTGCTTTGTGGTGTCGGATTAAGAGACCAATGGAATCTAAGTAACAATGCGGAGACATTGTCAATTAATCAAATTTTTACACTACAAATCGGGAAAATAATGCAGAATTTGATGCAGTTTGGTAATAGTTGTGTTAGAATTAGCCGGAATCGGAATGGAATTGGTCGATATCGGCTGATTCTGACATTCTTAAATACCTAGATTCTATCTTATTATCGGCCGATTCGATATGAATCAGCCGAAACGTATTGGAACCTGTCGATTCTTCGAACCACGCAATAAATATTTATAAATTTATCTAATTCTTAGATTTCAAAAAAAGATTTATTATAAAGAAAGGCTTAGCCTTCTTCATGCAACCAGTTGAAATGAAAAATGATGAGTTTATGCCAATACAAATTGTTTTCTTCTATGTGATGGAGAGTTTCTTAAGTTGAAGATGGAAGGCCATGGTGGTGTGAGAAACTAGTGGTGTCAGGACACATTTATCCTTATTCTTTTTTTTATTTGCTTCACCTCACTTTCTCTGGACCTATCAATTTGACTCAGGAACACAATGTTACAATTTAAGTAAATTTCAATATTATGGGATTTTGTTTGAAAAAATTAACATTTATTACCAAAAAAAATTAAAACATCTCGCAGTTACTTTTTCAATTTTTGATAATTACTTTCATTCACCCACCCACCAGCATGAAAATCCTGGTTCCACCTTTGCATATCAGAGTTGGCCTAAAGTCACATGGTGTGACATCATATCATAATCCTTTCCATCCATCGTGATCTTCACACCTCAAATTGTCTATGAAGTGACATTACATCATTTACCAATCATGTGTCTCATTTGTTTCAATTAGTGAAACGTGTTCATCTAGAGACTACTGTTTTGTGGGTAAAAGGACTTCAAAGTTTGTGGATTTTTAATCACTGACATTTTAGGGCATGAAAATCACATGAATGGTATGGATCGTTTATGGCATCGCCCACCATGCATTCTACACTAACTCCTTCGATATGTTACCTAAAGTTTTCATGCTCTTAAAGTTCCAAGACATTTATATACAAACTGACATATATGTGCGTGTTGGAGATATGAGCTGTCAGTAAAGAAAGTAACTGCCAATGCACCATCCCATGGATGATTGACAACCTTCATCACGGTCAGGTCATACCCTAAAATACTGTGGATGAAAAGTCATGCATTTTGGAGCCATCTTTTCCATTCATTGAGTGATTATAAAAGGATTGGCTTTACAAAGTAGAATAAACTCCATAAGTAGGCTCCATAATGCATGGTTTCCCATACACCTATGTTCCAGCACACGAATATCATGACAAAAGGTGTGGATCAGCCACCAGGAAGACCCAACAAGTCCTTTTGAGCCACTAGATAGGAATATTACAACCCTGGTGGATATAGATAAAACATATATTTTCAAAAATTTACACATTCTACAAAAACTATTTTAGTAGTGTCTCCGGCAGATATAGAATTTACTAGAAGATATTTAAACATTGCTTTCACGAAAGACAAATCATATGCAAAAAGGATCATATGAAACTCAGTTATTTTCAAATAACACGGACCTCTATTTGAGTATTAAAAAGAATCCATAAATATATGAGAAGATTACCTTGCAGAAGCTGGGTTTCTTCTGTACAACAGTTAAAACAAGCTGTAAGATACATCGATGCCTTTGATTTATGTGCTGCATACAAAAATTAAAATTAATGTTAGAAACTTCAGGTACTGAGATGAAGAATGGAAAGATTTTATTATAAAAAGGAATGTAAATCTTGTATTCAACAACCCCAGTGGGAAACAAAACTCTGTGAGAAGGAACCAAAAATATTTATTGAATCAGCATTTCAAGCAGCATGCTTTAATTCATCATAGTCAAGAGTTAGCAAGACAAGATTGGCCTAGTAGTAAATAAGTAATCTTGAATTAGATTATAAAGCTAAAAAAAAAGGAAAGACAGATTCAATTACAAATACGGTGGAAGACAAAATTCAAGGCTGACCTCTCTCTTCAGGGAACAAAGGGCGGAAATGCACTTTATTTGCCTCTAGCATCCTTGGAACTTCTCTTCCAGATTCAGAAGCCTTTAAAAAAAGATCTTCAATTTCTTTTACACATGAAAAGAAGTCCTTTGTAGGAAGTTTATTTTCAGAACCAAATCCTTTGTCTTTTCCATTCATAGAGAGTGTGATCACAGAAGATGTAGTCTTAGATGGAGTCACTTCAGATGTTTCATCAGTTTCATACAGTCCATTGCCAAGGACTGTTTTCTCATTTCGTTGCTTGGTTTCTGCACTGCTCTCAACAGATGGAACATCAGGCGGGACATCAGTTGAAGGCTGATCCAAGTCTTCATTTCGATTTCTATACATTCGAACAAGAGGTTCAGTAGATGGTTTGTCAAATTCATCATCTGACTCTGTACAACCTTCGTCCCTTTCATTTGCAGAGGCCTTCTCTCCTTCCTCTTCCAACTCTGGAATGCCCTCTTCTTCTCTGAGGCGTCTGATATCATCAGCATTGTTCAACCCATGGCTCAAACCCTTCCCATCTTGGAAAGAAAATTGATTGTCTATTGGATGGAAGAGGCCAAAATAATCCCATGGAGGAGTACCAGGAGGGGGAGGAGCTTCAAACGGCTCATCTAAATCTGATTCGGTGCGTTTAGGAGATGGGGAAGATCTTTGTACAGTTGCTGTTACTGGAACTGGTGGTCTCTCCTCAATAGTTCTTGAACTGCTCCTCCCAGCTTTCATATGATTCACATGAAATCGACCTGAGCCGGGTGGAGAAGGAACTGGAGAGAAAGGCTCGCTAGTCTCCACATGCTGAGAAAGAGACGGAGATGAGTTTGAGAACTGAGAGATGGACTTGTCAGTAAGAGCAAGAGGTTCAGGAGTTGCAGAGGTTGATGTAGTGTACAAGGAGGATTCTGAATGGGCCTCTGGCTGAACAAATTTTCTCAGTGCAGTTCCAGTATTTCTAAGAGACTGTATGTATGCAAAATGAGCAGCTGCCAGCGAGCATCTTCCATCAAGAGCTTGTCTAATAAACCGTTTCCTTTCACGACACAGTAGAAGGGCTTTATCATCTTCAATCTTAGAGCTGGAAGCCCCCATTTCTAAAGAAAATAGCCCCAAGTACTTCCCTAGCTTCCAAAAGCCAGAAATGTATATTCTGATCTGAACCGAAAAAATTTAGCTTTTATTTGGGTAAAACTCATTGCAGAATGCGTGGACTACAGAAATCCAATAGGCCTCAGAGCAAGCATCAAGCCCTCAACGCTCAACAAATTATGAAGGTTGTATTGTTTCCTGCATCTCAAAAGACCAATGAAAATCCATCAGCTATTCCAAAAGACCAAATATTACTCACCACCAGCTTACACTAAATCTTCGTCAGTCAAATTGCTTCATGTTCACAAAATAAATATCAAAGTAATCTGTTAAAGGAATGTAGAATTAGAAACCAAATGTATAAATTTTCCACATAACGTCTTTACACCAATTTCAGACACCAAATTCGACGACAATATCCACAAAACGAGAAAAAGGAAAAAAAAAAAAAAAAAAGTGCTGAGAAAGGATTTCGCCCAAGATCAACAGGTCTTCCAGTTTACATTGTAAACACAACATTTGAAAACTCTTGACATCTGAATTCCCAAAACAGAAATCAATCAAATTGATTAATAAGAGTGAAGTGGTATCACTCAAAACAATTGACTCACGCGAAGTAGCTTGAGCAGCAAATTATGAGTTATGCAAGCAAACAAACTGGATCGCACAAGCATTCACTCATTACTCTTGTTAAAGAAAATTACAAGTTAAAGACATTCTTGAGCAAACAACCATCTCCACTCAAGATGAAATGAAACTATGTAACATAGTTTGATCTGCTTCAAATACTAATATCAAAGAACAATTGAACTAGCCATATATTTAATTTTTCAAATTAAAAAAAAAGAGAAAACTCTATCGACTCTCATGTAAAAGAGACGTTAAAGGTAATGAAAATAACCCAAATCAGTCACTCTTCATTGACCACCATGAACTCCACCACTATAAAGAGCAGAGAATTCAATATAAACACATAGCTAAACGCCACCCATCCAATGACCAAACGAAGCCAGACAAACATAAACAGATCAAAAACAAAAAAATACTAGAATTTTTTTGATATATCAGAACCATAGAGTATTAAAATCAAATGATCAAAAAAAGACAAATCATAGAAGAAAATCACAGAAAAAGGAATGAGAAGTACCGTCAGATTCAAGCTTAGAACTCAAAAATTGAAAACCCAATTATGAAAGAACCGCTCCAGCCCCTCCAAAAACACAAGAAGACTAAATTTCTCGAATACCCAATTCTCAATATTCGAAATTAAATCGGACCCATCTCAGGTCTAAAGGCAATTTTGAAGAAAAAAAGTCTCCTTTGTTAACTTGGAAAGAGAGAAAAGGCCCAGAAAAATCCAATACCCAACTAAAAATTCGATGGTAAAAACAATAAAAAGCTACAGAAAAGGAATCAGAAAGGCGAAGCAATAGATTAAAAAGTCTATTTGGATGAAAATAATAAAATTAGAGGCAGAATTTGGCTACCTGAGATCAAACTGTGCAGAATTGGAGATTGTTCTCGACTTTGATTGAGAGATGATTGAAGAGCTTCTCGGTATGATCGCGACACAGAGAGAGAGAGAGAGAGAGAGAGAGAGTTGGGTGGCGCGACGGCTGGTTTCATGCAAAAAGTTGAGAGAGAGAGAGAGTGTGGACCCTCTCCTCTCTCCCAACTGGAATAAAGTGAGGGGACGGCAAAAGGAAGGACAGAGAGTAAAGGAAAATAGTACATTAATTAAGGAGTATACTATCAATGAAAAATTGACTGATCAGAGGGAAAGAGAAAGAGAAAGAAAAGGAGAGGAGCTGAGTGAGAAAAAAAAGGAAGAGGGAGCAACGGACTGATAAAGTTTCTATATGAAACACGAGAGAAAATTTTCCTTCAGTTGGTTCAGTATATTGTCCATTTAGTTGGGAAACAGATTGATCCGTCAGTCAGAAGATAAAAGAGGAGAGAAAGAAGGAATAGGAAGAAAGTAGAATAGCTGAAAGAGGAAAAAGAAGAAGGGGTTCACTCTGTCACGGATAAAGATGGACGGACGGATAAAGTTTATATATGCGTCACAGGAGAGAACCTCCCTTCGGTTTTGATAACACATTTTTCTTTAATTTTTTGCATTTTACTAACTGCAATATTTGTAATTGCATATGCTTTTAAACTTAAATCTTGACGCAATCAAATTGTGTTTTATATTTATTTTTCTATTTTCTTCATTTTTAAAGGAACTAGCATACCGTCGTCAGGCGGTGCGAAACTAGTCGATGGCGACGATGACAGTAAGAGAGGGAGGAGGGTGGAGAGGAGAAGGAGACGAACGAGAGAGATAGAGAGGGAAAAGGAGAGATAGAGATAGAGGGGCGGGGGGGAGGAGGGGGAGGTAGAAAGGGGAGAGGGAAAGAGGGGAGAGGCGGAGAGCAAAAGAGAGGTGGGGAAATAGGAGAGCTGGCGGGCGACAGAGTAAGGGAGGGAGAGGCGGAGAGCAAAAGAGAGGTGGGGAAAGAAGAGAGCTGACGAGCGACAGAGTAAGGAAGGGAGAGGCGGAGAGTGAGAGAGAGAGGGGAGGGAGGCAAACAGACGGACGGACAAACCAAATTTGTGAAAGAGTCACGAGAAAAAAACTCCCTTCGATCCATTTTTAAAATATATTATCTTTTAAATGTTTTTTAAAGACAATCCAAAAGAGCATCTCATCCAAGAATTCAAAGGAGAACTAAAATTCTACGAGTCATGCGGTGTGATGTAACCCCCAAGCACATGGAAGAGTCCTAAACGGGAGTCACTTTGGGATTTGTGTTTGGTTTATTGAAGGGCATTTTCCCAAAAAAATATTGAAAGAACTCTCGTAAATAAATAATTTTAAATTTGACTTTCTCCAAACTTATTTCAAAATCGATCTTTTGACATGTTATGTGAGCGGTGAGGCAATTCGCTCCATCAGTGTGGCGCTTACACACATCAGAGTCATTTTTTAGTTCGTCTCAATTCTGAACGAATCAAATTTTTTTTCTTGTCTATTGACTTTTTGGAGTAGCCAACCCCGAACAAGTGAAAATTTTCTTTTTTTTTAAATTGTCACTTGTATGGCGTTACCAATTTCGGACAACGCCATTTTTTTTTTTTGAATTTTGATTTGTTCGGGGTTGTCAATCTCAGACAGATAAAACTTTTTTTTAATTTTCTTTCCTCTTTCTCTTCTAATGCAGACACCAGGCACGACGACAAAACAACCGTCATCGACGAGGCTAGTGGCGATAACGAGCATCCCAACAGGTCGTTGCCGCCGGCCTCGCTAGTGGCGGCCTCGTTGTGCCGTTGTGCCCGGTGTATGCATTAGAAGAGAAGGGAGGGAGAAGGGGAGAGAAAATAAAAAAAAAAAAGTTTTATTTCTTCAGGTTGGCCTTAGACAAATCAAAATTAAAAAAAATTGGCAAATTTTTTTTGTCCTGGCTTGCCAACCTGGTAAAAGGTACTAGATAAGAAAAAAAATTGATTCGTCCGGGGTTGGCAACTCGGAACGAACTAAAAAAATAATCTCGACGTACGCGGGGACCACACTGGTAGTGTGAACTGCCTCGTGGCCAACGTGACATTTCAGAGGTCAATTTTTGCAATAAGTTTGAGGGAAGTCGGTTTTTGAAATTATTTATTAAATTAGGTTTTTTTTTTAAAGAAAAATGACTTTATTGAAAGTTTTAAAATAATAACAAAATATGAAAACTTAAAATAACAAATAAAAAAGTAGGAAAATAAAAGGAAATTGTGTTAAACTTGTTCACATTATTATCTCCCTCAAAAGTCAGAGAGAACAACCGAAAGAAACGTGGACAAAAAAGACTGAGGGATTTAGAGTTTTATCGGTCATGGACAGCCAATTAAGTTAAAACCATTGTAACTTATTTAGGAATAATCGAATCCTTTATTTCTTTCTTTTTTTTCTTTGAAATGGGAATTGTTGAATCTTAATATTAAAAAAAATCTCCTATCGATTTTATTTTTATTTTAGTATCCAAATAAGGAATAGAGTATATTTGTCTGGAAAAAAATTATGTGCTTTTGCTATTTTCCATCATATCTTACACGGTTTTAATAAAAAAATCTCTGAAAAGAATTATATTTTGGGGGTATCGTTTCAGCCACCTATGTCAAACCGTAAATAGGAAAAAAAACTCACTCACAAAATTTAATTGCTTCAGTCTCCTCTTTTTTTAAAGAAAAGACGCGCGCACCGGCCTCAAGCGCAGAAGCGCTACTGAGGGTGGCACGCAGTGGCGGACGCAGGTGGGGGCGAGCGTATGCGGTCGCCCCCACTGGAGTTGGGTTAACTAAGCAAAAAATCCAACTTGGATCATTTCTTCTGATCTTCACACAAAAAAAAAAAAAAAAAAAAACCTCTAGTTTCTCCTAATGACAGATTCTCAATCTCTCCTCTGGGGATTGAGAACTCTCACAACCTCTCTGCAATGAAGTTTATCAAGAATTCACTGCGTAATAGAATGGGTGATGAGTTGATGAATGATTGCTTGGTGACATATATTGAAAAAAACATATTTGACAACATTGTCAATGAATCAATCATTCAACGATTTCAGAATATGGCTCCTCGAAGGGGAGCATTATAATTTAGAGTGAGATATGTTGTCTTGAATGGGAGCTCCTCTGTTTTTTTTGTAATATCAAAACTTGGAATATGTTGTTTGATTTTTATAAATTTTCAATTTTAGTTCAAAATGTTTTCGCCTCCACTTAGTGAAAATTCTGCGTACGCCACTGGTGGCACGCCAACCTGTCGAGCGCAAAAACGTTGTTGAGCACGCTTTAGAGCAGTGAAAAGGACTTAAATGTCTCACGCAGTATTAAGCTGAGCACTGCGACCATGATTGCACTCCTCACAAAAATGCACTATTTCTAACAATACTCACAAAAATGCTCTATTTTTGAATTTAACTCTCTCCCTGTTATGTGATCGATTCGATTCGATCCGATCACCTCTATTATCTGTCTGATTACTTTTTACTAACTTGGATGAGGCTGAGACTAAACAAATTATGACGTTGGATTTTTTTTTTTCTAATTACGTTAAGAAATATGTGGATGTAGCTAACTTTTTCTTATTTTTAAAATTAAAAGAGTATTCATAACTTAATGAATCTAGACAAAGACAATTCTTATGTGCCCGAGTTGTTTTTTTTTTTAAATTAAAAATTGCAGCCCAATGCTGAAATTATCCCGAATTTACAGTTGACGTGAGTTAATCAGATGAGCATATGTATAATTTATCCCGATGGGTGTATATTATCATTAAATATTACATTTATGTTTCAAAGATCCTCAATACATTCATATTCATTACCTTTTAAGAGTTCTTATTATAAGAGACATATTTGTCTTATGAAAAGTATGTGATCAATAATATCATGGAAGATATCACAGTTGTCGCAATTGCGGGGGAGGAGAGATACTATAACTTTAGGGTGGAGGATTCGATCACGAGATGATCAGATTTGAGCTGCAGATATCGTGACGACACTGGTAAAAGATCTAGTCAAGAATTGGACGGGCCTGAGCTGCAGACGCCGCACCTGTGGTGGAGGGGAGAAGTCACGGTTCATTTGATTCATTGAGATCGTTGTGGTGGCTTCGTTTTTTTCCTTCTGTTCTTTTGAAGGATGAAATTGTGTATGAGTATTCCATATAAGTTTGTACCTTTCTATTTTTAAGAATATTTCATTAAGTTCTTATTAACAAAACGTCAGGAATTCTTATCTCATGATTTATCTAAAAAAATATTATAGAAAATAGATTGATCAATTTTTTCTTTTTCCCTTTAGAGACTAAAAGATACCTTTGTTTTCCATTCTCAATGCATAATTCACTCCAGCAAACACATCTAGAATTGGTAGGTGACTGTTGCTTTTCTCATGCCATTAATTTATAATAAAAATGTGCACACGTGACATGCAAGTCAGCAAAAAAATAAAGAGAGATGAGAGTAAGGCCTGATGGCGAATGTTAGGAATAAAAAACTTTGCATTATAATAGTAAATTTATCTCCAGTATGTTCAATTTAAAAAATATTGGTTTAAGTACAACCTAATTTGAACTGTTACAGACTTATCATGGCATATATGTCCTATATTATATGCCTTCCAACATTTTTTTTACAACTAGTGACAGATACATGATATTTTTCTAGTATGAACGTGAACGTGACAAAAGATTCAGCGTGGCCTTAAAATATAATACGTCAAGAAAGAAAAAAGATAATAAAAATAATGTTTCACCTATCGAGACTTACTTTATAAATACAGTGTGGACATCTACCTACACTGAACCCAAGTGAGTGCGCACCTTTTTACCAAGAAGGGAATGTTTGGATGTCTGGAAGCGGGTGAAAGTGAGAAAGTGAGAAGAAAGATTCTTTTCTTTTTAAAAATGAAAATTTGTATTTTTTTTCGGTGTTTGGATGATAATTGGGAAGTGTAATTAGTAAAGTGTAATTGGAAAAGTGTAATGTCTTTTTCGGTATTTGATTGATAATGTGGAAGTGAAAGTGAAAAAGTTGACCACACAAAGTTGACCGTAAAATAATATTAAAATAAAAATTAATTATGAAAAAATTAGAGTGTAATTAGAATGCATGTAAGATTTACAATGGCTACACAATTAACTGTTTTGAGCTACAACTTATTACAAATGAGATTTACATGATCACAAAATTAACTATGACACTTTAGAAGTGAGAAAATGATTGTGTAAAAGGAAAAAAAAGAAAAGAAATTTTTCCATTTTTCTTTTCTGGTGTTTGGATGGACAGCGGAAGTGAAAAATGACGCTTCCAACTTCCTCACTTCCGCCCACTTCCTTGAATCCAAACAACCCCGAAGAAGTTCCGGCTAATTCCCAGAGGGTACATGGTGCGTTGAAGATACCAAACAAAGGTACCTTGACTTCTGAGAATCCCAATCCTTCTATAATTTTAAAACTAGGGGAATGCACCACTTTATAAAAGGAAGGAAGAATACATACGTTTGGTTCACCTTGCCTTCAAAAAACATGAAGCCTTTGCTTTACAAGGATGAATGAATGAAAGGGACAACCTTCTCTCTTATCTAATACTTAAATTCTAGTGCTTCAAGCTAATCACATGCACAAGATAGTGTCTTGATCAGTGGTTTACTTGTTTATTATATCTCTATCAGGAGAGGAACAGTTAAGATCAACATCAAGTGACAGACTTGTGTTTTTTTCAGGGCCAGGGGTTGCATACAAAAAGCAAAGGATTTGACAGGAAACAACTTGAGCTTCCCTGTTTCTAAAGATGAACTGTCAAGTAGCTAGATTCTAATATTCTTCTCTCACTTGCTGCCAGCCCTAGCTCTCTCAGCATTGGTATTCTTTCCATCTGATCACAAGAGTTCCATCTTCTGCCTCTTTGTGCATTCTTTGTTATTTGTGGCCCCTTCAGCAACAATTACTTTCACATTAGATTAGTTATAAGGTTTTTGGGAGATAAACCATACCTTGATTCTTTTAGAGAAACATGAGGCCTCAAAATTCCATATCGGGCCTGTTTGGTTAAGGGTGGAAGTGAGGAAGTGAGGAATTGAGGAAGTAGTAATAATTCCCTTTGAAACTTGGGAATTGGTTAGTAAGTTTTCCGGTGTTTGAATGTTGTTGGAAAGTGTGGTTTGAAAAATATTTTGTCTTTTCCGGTGTTTGGATGGTAATGTGAAAGTGGAAGTGGAAAAGTTGACCACAAAGTTGACCGTAAAATAATATTAAAATAAAAATTAATTAAGAAAAATAAAAAATAGACTATAATTAGAATGCAAGTGAGATTTACATGGTCAAAAAATTAACTGTTTTGTACTACAATTTATTACAAATGTGATTTACATGATCACAAAATTAACTATAGCACTCTGGAAGTGAGGAAATGGTTGTGTAAAAGAGAAAAGATAAAAGGAAAAGAAGTTTTCTTATTTTCTTTTTCCGGTGTTTGGATAGATAGGGAAGTAAGCAATTATACTTCCCTATTTCCTTACTTCCGCCCACTCCCTTGCAACCAAACAGCCCGATCATAGATGTTGACCATACTTTAACGCCAACGAGATTTGAACTCCAGATCTCTTATTCATTACAACAACGTTTTTTTATTGCTTTAGAAGGCACTTGCAGATAATTGTATAATAAATATGGCACTACTACAAGAGACTGAAACTGATATGTGAGCCCAGATACAATACGTGGACATGTAACTAAGAGTCTGTTGATATCACATTTGTAGTATAGTAAGAATTTTCCCTTGTACCTTGGGAAAAACAAGTGCATTTCCTAGGGAAAAAAACATTCTTTAAGCAATGCAATAGGGGGAAAAAAAATCGATATGAGATGATCAATAGTTATCATTTCTCCATAATATTTGTGTCTTCCTTGTTATGACCCTGGGGGGTAGGGGGTGGGGGGTTGGGGTTTTACGAACTGAGAGAAGCGAGATCCCCCAAGCCTTTAGTTATACATTGATCTCTACGAAATTTTAGTAAAATATAGAAAAAAAAATACCGTAGACACAATATTTTTGTGGTTTAGTTAAACTCGACCTACATCCACGAGGAGAGAATAGAGAGATATACTGTAATAACGTGGAGTATATGAGAGTAATTACATGTCTCAATCCTCTTTTCCTAGTACAAGCTTGAATATTAAGTACACTTCTCACCAAATATTAAACTCATACATTGATGAATAATGCCTTTTTTCTGAGAAAAATCAATCACTCATTGATGTCGGGTATTTTTCTTAGCTTGATCTACAAAGAGTATTAATGACTCTCTTTACTCGACCCTCCTTTTTCCTTCTTGATCTACATCTTCACTTCCAAAGAAACTCTTCTCTCTCTCACTTAAACCCTAGATTGAGTTTTTTGATACCTCTAAATCATTGGGAAATATCTTGACTGTCATCTCAAAGAAATTAACTCATTGTGAGAATCTCAATATTAATCATGAGACCCACTAGAAAAAAAAAAGACACTTTCACAACATTCCTATTGTTTTCTATGTTCATCTAGGCGCACCAATCTACTACTTGGTAATCAGATCTTAGCATGTTATGTTCCCCTGTTGCAGTTAAACTTGATAACAGACTTGATATGCATCCACAGAGTTATGACATCAGGTCATT
The DNA here is from genome assembly GCA_038442645.1 of Agave tequilana. NCBI lineage: Eukaryota > Viridiplantae > Streptophyta > Magnoliopsida > Asparagales > Asparagaceae > Agave > Agave tequilana. Next base: position 72,066 of record JAVJIF010005698.1, on the reverse strand, counting down.
AGGTTGACGAGCTGCTTTAGAATTTGATTAATCTTTTTCAAGACTTCTTCATTTTAGAGATGCAATTTGTACACCTGTTTTAATGGAGGGAAAAAGAACTAGTTGACTTCACCATTTAAGTAGCATATCCTTGATTTCCTGATTACTAGCAAAAGCATTTCAGAATAATACAACTGTGTGCTCACCTAAAAGATGCAGGCCATGATCAAAAGCAAATCTCAAGCATCTAAGCTGTGCAGGCAGTGCATGTGTCTCAAATATGCTTTCATTCATCCTGAACTTAGTTGTATTAGAGCCATGTCCCGAGCTTAGTCGTGTGTGTGGGTGATGTTCGACGATGTAGATTCCCCCAATGGCGCAAAGGCGCAATGGGCCTGCCCACCCCATTGGCGCAAAAAGGCGCAATAGGCCCCTGTGAAGTGTTGGGCTCTCGAGAAATTTAGTAGTGGTGCTCTTTTGCAATGGGCGTGCAGCTCCCCACGCGGTATAGAGGAGTGACCGACTGCAATTGGTGCTTCACATAAGGTGTGCCGCCGCCTCACGCAGTGAAGAGTTGGATCTCGATGGAGCATTGTGAAGATAGTTGAGCTTGCAAGGAGACTTTTTGTTCGAGGGGGGATTGTTGGGATTTAGGTCGAACAAATAGTCCCATATAGGCTAGACGTGGGGATGATCTTCGGTATATAAGGATTTAGGTAACTCCACCTAGAAGGCTAGTCTTTTGGGATGGTGCCTCAGGTCCTCCAGTAATCAACAAGTAACATGCGTTTCAAAATTTACAAAAGACTTACAGTGAAGGGACCACAAGTTTTCAATTGCTGTCCTTCAAAAGACCAACACACAGAAACATGCATCAAAACACCATTTTATACATTGTACACACCACATTCATTACCCCTTCACTACAAGGCAATTAATAATTAAGCCGTTGAAAGCTTTATAAGGACAAAGTTGTGGGCACCCCATTGTTCTTCCTCATCAGTGCAAAGGCTGGCTGCTTATCTTTGGAGTCTCACAAAAGAACAATGCAGGTTTGGACTTTTCCTCTGGACTTCAGATCTCCACTCTCAACTGCGTCTCCACAAGGAATCTTCTTCATCTGTGAGTCAGCAACACATGTAAAGGTAGTAAAGATTGCTTTGCCAACATCATCTTTATCAGTGTTCCCATGTGGCTTGGCATATTCATGGATATACTGAGTAAAAAGTAAATCAAGAGCACTTTAGGTTGAGTCTTTCACATGGGACAGAGAAGTAAGGAATAATCTGGACTTTGAGTTGAGCAATGTACATTTGATTCTTTGAAGAGATTCTGTCAGTCTTGCTGAATCAGGACTCGATCAGCCTTGGACTGAAGTTTTTGGCTCATCTGGAAGGGACATGTACATTATTAGCAGGAGAAGAAAAGGTAGAAGAAAATGGAAGGAGATGAGTTCACCTGGTGGTGTGCAGGACATCATCAAGAAGGCACATGATGAAGTGAAGTGGGCTTCTGACCCAACCCATGATCAGTAATGACTTCTGAGTCTAGCTCAAAAGAAACCCCAGGAATAAAACTTTCAAATACGTAATAAGCCCTCAAGAGATAAATGCATCATCTCCATTTATTTGAAATTCACATGTATGTAATCAACATAACTTTTATAATATTGGTGTTGACACATATGAAGATTGGCTGAGAAAAACTGCAGCAGTTGAAAGGCGGCTTGACGGGAATCGAACGGTCCAGATTTAACAGAATTTATAATTTTTATTTACATTAGATTTGGATAGATTTGATTGAGATTTAAAAATTATTTGAATTTGATATGGATAGATTTGAGTTTATCAATAATTGCACGTACGATTCACGTATTGTAGGCTATATATATAACCATGTAATGAAATTTGAGGGGATGATGATTTGAAATAAAATTTGGTCTCTTGTAGAAACTTGTGTTTTTTAACTTAATCTCATGGAATCGAATCAGGTGGTGAAGCTAAGATTTGGGTTGCGATCATATCCAATCCCTAATTCAATTGTTCTTCCTCAATTCCATCAAAATCCCACCACAAACCCTAAAATCCCTTCCGTCCCACATCAATTTGGTATCAGATCCGAAACTCTTGAAATCAGGAAAAAAAATTAAAATAATCAAGAGAGAGAGAGAAATTAAAAAAATAAAAAATTAAAAAAACTTTATTGTTCCGTGAACAATACCATTACTATTCATCTTTTCCCCATTGCTCCCACCTTTCGCTGACGCCTCCGCTGACAGCCACGACTTCGCCAACCCATCGCTGCCTTTCTCTCACCACCGCAGCGACGCCACCACCCGTCGGAGTTTCAGCACCATCTTCAACCTCGTCGCGCAGACGAGCCTCCACCGCCGAAGACCTCCCCGCCATGACACCCCCACCACCTCCCTCAAATGATAACTTTGACGACTCCTCGAGGGCTAATCGCTAGCACCAAAAATTCCTCGATGATGCCAGGTCTACGTCGTGATCCACCGATCTTCTCCGACAGCACCGCCTTCATCATCCTCTGTTGTCGATCAGCCATCCCCGAGCGACAATTAGTGTCGTCATGATATCTTCATTGTCCTTCAGTCTCCTGCGATCGCCATCTCCATTCGCCTCTTCTCCCCGTCATCCTCATTGTCTTCATCATCTTTATCACCACCGACATCTAACTTCCCTCTCAACCACCGCCACCATCTGCATTGGCGACCTCTGTCGCCACCTTCAGCTTCCTCTGCCGTCATCATTGCTCGTCGTTGATGCCAGAAATACCAACTGGAGATCGCCGTCGACGTCCTGCGTGCCCTAGCACGAGAGATCAGGAGAGGATAAGAGATACAGGTTATTGGGTTTGTTTGCTTCACAACCCGAATTCGGACGATATAGGGTTAAGTCATTTTGGATTGGATCTAGTTTAGCTACCCGAACCCGACCCGTTCCCTCTTAATACGCCATGCCTGGTTCATTTGAACCAGACCGGGTTGTACCCAGGCCAGGTCTGATCCAGACTGAACCACATCAAGCCAGACTCGAGTTGGTTGACTGAGCCAACTCAGCCCAATGAACTCAACTGAGTCAATTCAGTCCTGCAGCAGCGCAATCACAGTCCAGAGATTGTTTCTTACCTGTTCAGAATCCATTTCGAGATTTGTTTGAAGGGTTGGGCCTATAACTGAGCCCCGGAGCCATTGAGAGGGTTTTGCAGTACTTAAATAGTAGCTCGGACCTCTACAAGCTCCTATTTATTGCCTGTACAATTCTAGTAGTAGCCCAGCAGTGTTTCAGGCCTCATGTCCTGTCCGATTTGAGCCCAATTCCAGCCGTTGATATATTTGGGGTAATTTCTAAGCTTCTTGCACAGAGATTTTGATTTTCTAACTCTATAAGATTTTATTTTTGTGGCTGATATATCCACACTAAGGGTGATCCAAAGTAAGTGGAGAATGATATGTATGATGCTGTCTCGATTTTTCAAGGCTCTTATGACCTTTATGGTTACGAAGCCTGGGAAAGTAATGTTAATTTGTTCTTCAATTATTTCGCTCTAACATCTGAGCAGAAGTGCTATTATGATGGAAAAGACATATCATTGGTAAAAGATAACTACAAGTCCGCCGATATTGGTCTCGATAGCAAAGTTTTCCTTGTACTTGGCGTGCTCTATATCTTCTTTATGCATCTGAGGCAGATTATAAAGAGTCCAATATTGAGCAAGAGCCTGAGCACGAAAGCCGATCAGTCACTGATATCTGCGCTGAGCTTTAGGAGGCCCTAGAAAAACTTATAGTAAGTCATGTTGTAAAGATTGACACAGATCCAGAGCATCTAGTTCTTGTCGAGCTTGACGTTCTTGAGAAGTCAGGGTCAAAAGTTGTTACTGAGTTGGTGTCACTACAAGAAGACATCCTCATGGCCTACAAAAATTGAAGAGCTTTTTTTTGAGACCCTTGTGAATCTTTTACTAGAGCTTACCATGGAGTTAATACCATCTTTGGCAGCTACGAAGAACTCATTATCCTTGAGATTACCTGACGTGTACGATTCAATACATATCTTTCTACAAGAGACAATTTCACATGAGATTGGTACCTTGGTATGTCGGTTAATTTCAGTGAAGCTGAGTTAACTTGTTATGCTGCATGTTTCTTACTCGAGCTATCATCGACTACAACTGGTTTGTCACGGAATCTAGTTTCACCTTCACAATCTTGGTTTAGCCGTGACGCCTTAGTACTGATTCCTCGACCACCAGCTTGGCCTAATTAAGGATTCGTGATGTGGTTCGACCTGCTTGTACTTACCCCTTATACTTACCACTACATTCAATGTTTTTTAAGCTGGGAAAATGACGGAAAATTGAATGGTTCAGATTTAGCAGGATTTAGAATTTATTTGGATAGATTTGATTGAGATTTAGGAGTTATTTGAATTTGATTTGGGTAGATTTGAGTTTGTCAATAATTGCATATATGGTTCACTTATTGTAGGCTATATATATAGCCATGTAGTGAAATTTGAAGGGATGATTTGAATTAATTTTTTTTTTTTTTTTTGGAAAACTTATGTTGTTTGATTTAATCTTATGGATTAATCGAATCAAATCAGGCGGTGAAGCTAAGATACAGGTTGCGATCCGTAATCATATCCAATCTCTAATTCTACTATTTCTTCTCTAATTTCACCAAAATCTTACAACAAACTCTAAAATCCCATCCGTCTCACATCAAGGCTCATGTCACAAGAGAAGGGGAATAAGTCGGCTAGTGGGTCACTATTTGAGACCATCAAAGCGATGAGATAGATGCAATCGATTTAAGGGACTCCTTTAATTGATCTAACTGAACTGAACAGAAGGAAATAATATTGTCAGGAAAAGCACATAATGATGGCAACACATAAATGTTGCCCACAATCTGTCCTGTGCATTTCTGAAACATTTAAGGTCAATTTATGCATGTCAATTTGAAGAAATATGCTCAAGCTTGAAACCTTTTCTATCTCTACAAATAGGATAATAAAACCAATCATTAATAACTAATGACGGGGTTTAAGTTTAAACCCAAACTCAAACTGAAGTTAGCTTTGCAAAAATACTATAATAGCAGATTAAATATGGGACCAAGACAGGTGATGTACCATGAGGTTACATCAAAATAACATCTTAACCACCACTTAAAAAGAAAAGAAGCACCTGCTGCCAGATCTTTGATTCAGTCCTAGCCTTGTTTAATACAACAAGCTATCCAAAAATTAAAGGTTAAAGTTAATCCCATGAAATAATCTCCTCTTATGCGTCTCCAAAGAGCCTAATGTTGGGATTTAGGTCGAACAAATAGTCCCACATCGGCTAGACATGAAGATGGTCTTGATTTTATAAGAATTTAGGCTACTCCGCCTAGTACGCTAGTCTTTTGTAATGATTCCCCGAGTCCTTACAAATAGTATCAGAATCTTTCAAGAAAAGTGTAGTCTAATCAGCCATAGGCATCCCCCTCAGGATAACTTAAAGAACTACTTAGATTCTGAGGTGGGAGGGGAGTCCTTTTTATCCCTTCAAACACTTTGTTAAGATTCAGAGTAGAAGAACAAAAAACAAAAACAAAAGCATATCTTGTAGCAATTTTGTACTCATTAGAATTATAAAATCTATTAAGGTTGAATATCACCATTGCATATATTTAAGTGAATGGACAGTACTGATACAACTTGGCTTTCAGCTTTGCATTGTTGTATAAAGGGGGCTAATTACTTTTGAGGAGAGTATACTGGAGGTGAGTGCATCTGCTTCTTTGAGAATACTTAAATTTATGATGATTCATCATAGAATGCAATTTTATAGATTTTATAGTTTTAACTGTTGGAATTGAAGAATATAAAGCTGAATCTTCGAGATGAATTATGGCGAGATCCGTTGATCAAATCAACCGGATGATGGTTGGAGTGTGTTCTCCTTCCATTTGTGATGAACGTGGTATATTTACATGTTCAATTCCGACTTCGAATGAATGAGATATTCAAGTCCAAAGATAGCCTAATTCAAAGCCAAAAGGGACTAAATTTAGCTACAAGCATTTAGTCCCACATTGGTCATGTGTTGGAAGCTCATGGGGTATAAATAGAGAAAAATGAGAACAAAGGGCGTGCCCTTTGGGTACTTGGAGTTTTCGCGCGCGAAAAAGAGGGAACTATGCGAACCAGTTGGCAGGCCAAAGGGTGCGAACCAGTTGGCAGGCCAAAGGGTGCAGCCTTTGGTTGGGTTCAGACCTGAAGGCCCCTTTTGGAATGCTATATAAAGCATTCCAAGTTCTCATTTTAACACACACCAAATCTGAGATTTCTCTCTCTCTCTAAAAGTTCTGACTTCGGTTCTGAACTGGGCTCCAGCGAAGTGGGAATCCACGACTTCCAGAGCGACTTCCAACGAAGTGGGAATCCGCGACTTCCAAGTGAAGTGGGAATCCAAAGCGACTTCCAAAAGGAGATTCTGTCAAAATTCTTCAACCTTCCTACGTCCTCAACAGTGGGTGTTCCTCCAAAAGAGTAAGACAAATATTCATTTGAAATTTGTCGTTATACCGCTGTTTTGCTAATCCTGTGTAGGTACTGGTTGACTACGGTTCGACCGTACGGTAATTTGGTAGTGCTATCCAAATGCCGTGAAGAAGTGTTGTATCTTGGGAGACCAGCGTCCATTATCCCGTTAGCACCGGTGCGGGGGACGTAATTGTCTTAAGGAGATTCGCTGTAAGCGTACCTCACTTCAAATACTGTATAAGGGGACTAAGTCCTTTATACAGGGGATATACTTTACAGTATATCGAGATTGACTTAGATTCAGTCTAAGTGATACTGTATAAGTGGATTAAGTCCTTTATACAGGGGATATACTTTACAGTATATCGAGACTGACTTAGATTCAGTCTAATTGGTGCTTTAACCAAGGAAGGAAATTGAAAGGTGGTTCTTAAATTAAGGAACGTTCTATTGAACGGAAAACCTCCCACCTGATATTTGCCGACCTAGCCAATTAGATTGTTGATATCTCAGTGATCTTGATTAGTTGTCAGATTGATTCTTGTTAAGCAGGATACCCAACAATCTTAAGACAATTACGTTTCTTACTTCTGTTCTGCTTGAACTTGCAGAAGATGTCTGAGACAAATCAAGATAGCTCAAGTAAGGCACCAAACATGCTACAAGCATTGATGCCTACTCCACTTCCTAACCCGAAGCCGGAGAAGCCAGGAAAATTTGATGGCACAGAATTCAAGAGGTGGCAACAGAAGATGCTCTTCTACTTGACCACTCTTCATCTGGCCAGATTCCTGGAAGAAGATCCACCAGAGCCTGCAACTGATGCATGGACTCAATGTGACTTCCTTTGCCGAAATTATGTTTTAAATGGACTGGATGACTCTATTTACAATGTCTACAGTCCTATCACAACGGCAAAGAAGTTATGGATCAGTCTTGACAAGAAGTACAAGACTGAGGATGCTGGTACCAAGAAGTTCGTCGTTGGACGATTTCTGGAGTACAAAATGGTGGACAGCAAGACTGTAATCAGTCAGGTGCAAGAGTTCCAACTTATCTTGCACGAGATAGAAGCTGAAGGTATGATCCTACCTGAAAATTTTCAGGTTGCTACTATCGTGGAGAAACTCCCACCTGCGTGGAGAGATTTCAAGAACTACCTTAAGCACAAGCGAAAGGAGTTGAAGTTGGAGGATCTCATTGTGAGACTTCGTATAGAGGAGGACAATCGCAAGTCCGAGAAAAGGAGCAGCAAGAACTCCTACGAAGCAAAAGCAAATGTGATCGAGGACTCAAAGGGGAAAGCATCTACTTCCAAAAGCTTGAAGAGGAAGAAGCCTTCCCAGGGGTACAAAGGCAAGGCTCAAGACGGCAGAACCATGCGCTTCAAAGGGACCTGTTACATCTGCAACAAAGAAGGTCACAAAGCAAATGAATGCCGCAGCCGTCAAAAGAAGAACAAGAAAAGCCACCCACAGGCCAACATGACCAACCATGAATCACCAAGTCTTTCTGCTGTGGTGTCAGAAGTAAATCTGACAACCAATAACAAAGACTGGTGGGTAGACACGGGAGCTACCAGGCACATCTGCTCGGAGAAATTGTTATTCTCAGAATATCAAAGGCTAGAGCAAGATGAGCAATTATTCATGGGTAATTCAGATTCCTCAAAGGTTGAAGGAAAGGGCAAGGTCATCCTGAAGTGGACATCGGGCAAAGAGCTTACTCTTAACGATGTCCTTCATGTTCCAGACATCCGAAAGAATCTGATTTCCGGATCTATACTTAGTAAGAAAGGATTTAGAATTGTATTTGAATCCGACAAATTTGTACTTACTAAGGGAGGGATGTATGTGGGAAAGGGTTATCTTGTAGATGGACTTTTCAAAGCCAATGTTGCAGTGGTTGATAAAAAGTCCGTGTATTTGTACCCAAAGCTAATAAAGGAAAATCTTCTGTTTATTTGCTTGAGTCTCCTATTCTGTGGCATGCTAGATTAGGGCATGTAAATTACAAGTCTTTGAAAAACTTGTCTAATCTGGGATATATTCCTAAACTCAACTTGGAAGAAATTCGCAAGTGTGAGGTTTGTGTTGAGGCCAAGTTGGCTAAAAATTCATTTCACTCAATAGATCGAAATACAGAACCTTTAGGGTTAATTCATAGTGATCTATGTGACTTGAAGTTTATGCCAACTAGAGGCGGTAAAAAGTATTTTATTACTTTTATTGATGACTGTACAAGATACTGTTATGTGTATCTTTTGAACAGTAAGGATGAGGCAATAAATATGTTTACAACATATAAAGCCGAAGTTGAGAATCAACTCAACAAGAAAATCAAGATTCTAAAATCCGATAGAGGCGGAGAATATGAATCAAATGATTTTAGTGAGTTATGTGCTAGTTTTGGTATAATACATCAAACTACAGCACCATACACTCCTCAGCAGAATGGAATTGCTGAACGGAAGAACAGAACTTTGAAGGAGATGGTTAATTCCATGCTTGTAAGTTCTGGAGCTCCGCAGAACTTGTGGGGGGAAGCTCTATTAACTGCAAATCATATTCTAAATAGAGTACCCCACAAGAAACTTGGTCTTATACCATTCGAGTTATGGCATGGAAGGACACCTTCCTACCATTACCTCAAAATGTGGGGGTGCCTTGCAAAGGTGCTAGCACCATTACCTAAAAAGACTAAGTTGGGAGCAAAAACTATAGACTGCATATTCATAGGCTATGCCTTGAATAGTAGTGCCTATAGGTTTCTGGTTCATAAATCAGAAATACCAGATATTCATGTAAACATGATTATCGAATCTCGAGATGCTGTGTTCTTTGAAGACATCTTTCCGTACAAACGGGAAGCAGATAAGACTTCTGGGAAAAGAACACATGAGATGGCATTCAGGGACGAAAGCCCCAAGGAACCAAATGTTAATGCGGAAATTGAACCAAGAAGAAGTCAGAGATCTAGAATCTCAAAATCTTTGGTCCAGATTTCATAGCATACGCTATTGAGAGCGAGCCTCAAACATTTAAAGAGGCTATGTCAAACCCAGAAGCACAAATGTGGAAAGAAGCTATAAATAGCGAAATAGAATCCATACTAAGTAATCATACTTGGGAATTGGTAAACTTGCCTCCTGGAAGTAAACCAATTGGGTGTAAGTGGATTTTCAAACGAAAATTAAAACCCGATGGATCTATCGATAAGTACAAGGCTAGATTAGTAGCCAAGGGTTATCGGCAAAAAGAAGGACTTGACTACTTCGATACATATTCACCAGTAACAAGAATAACGTCCATTCGGATGTTGATTGCGATTGCAGTATTGCACAACTTAGATATCCATCAAATGGATGTCAAGACTGCATTCTTAAATGGTGAATTAAATGAAGAAATTTATATGGAGCAACCAGAAGGATTTATAGTCAAGAACCAAGAACACAAGGTGTGTAAATTGGTAAAATCCTTATACGGTTTAAAGCAGGCTCCAAAATAATGGCATGAGAAATTTGATAGTGTTATGATCAAAGATGGATTCACTATCAATGAATGCGATAAGTGTGTTTACACTAAAACAGTTAGAGATGCATGTATCATTGTTTGTCTTTATGTAGACGACATGTTGATACTTGGGACTAATATTGAGATTATTAAGTCCACTAAAAGAATGTTATCCAACTGTTTTGATATGAAGGATCTGGGGTTGCTGATGTAATTTTAGGAATTAAAATTACTAGAACACCAGATGGAATCAGTCTATCTCAATCTCACTACGTGGATAAGATGATAGAAAGATTCAAGGATCATGGGATAAAAGAGAATACAAATCCTTTTCTCCCACACGTCCACCTTCATAAGAATACAGGAACTGGAATACGCCAGTTGGAGTATTCTCAGATTATCGGAAGTCTAATGTATTTAATGAATTGCACTAGACCCGATATTGCTTACGCTGTAAGCAAGTTAAGTAGATATACTAGCAATCCTAGTGATCTACATTGGACCGCTCTACTACGAGTATTGGGTTACGTATCACATACCAAGGAATATGCCTTGAGATATGGAAAGTATCCTCCTGTACTGGAAGGATACAGTGATGCTAATTGGATTGCAGATTCTGAGGAATCAAAATCAACTAGCGGATACGTATTTACTCTAGCAGGAGCAGCGGTATCATGGAAATCTTCTAAGCAAACATGTATTGCCCGTTCCACTATGGAATCGGAATTCATAGCCTTAGATAAGGCTGGAGAAGAAGCTGAATGGCTTCGACAATTCTTAGAAGATATACCGTTATGGCAAAAGCCAGTGCCCGCTATATGTATACACTGCGATAATCAAGCAGCTATATCTAGGGCACAAAATGTTATATACAACGGTAAGTCTAGACATATTCGTCGTAGACATAATACCGTGAAGCAGTTGCTCTCAAATGGAATTATCTCTATTGACTTTGTATCGTCAAAGGATAATTTAGCGGATCCGCTTACTAAAGGTTTAAGTGGAGAGCGTATAAACTGCGCATCAAGGGGAATGGGTCTAAAAGCCTAACCTTACCGAGTCAGCTTAATGGAAACCTCACTTAGCGACTGGAGATCCCACGGACTAAGTTCAAGAGGAAAAACTAGTTATGATTGACTCAGCAAGTATGCACTTGGAGCTTGACTCCAATCCATTCCTATGGTGCACATAAGTGCTTTTCTACAAGTGGATTAAGGATAAGCTTAACGCTTTTAATGATGCCTATATCTTGTTACTAAACAAGTGGAGTAGAGTAGACTACTCTTAATAGGTCCATCACCTATGTGAGTATAGAGTTGGGTCGGCTCTTTGGGAATTTCTATGGAGGCTGTTATTCCCTAAAGATACTCTCTGAAACCAAGAATGTCCAGGGCCAAAACGGACACAACAGAGAACCAAAGTTGATTTGGAAAGTTACTGTGTGAAGCTTGTTGACTTGACTTACACTAACGGCTAACAGTTCAAGACCTAGTTCACTGATTAGCCAGTAAGTCCGATAAAGCTTTCACTATGGAAGGTTTAAGACCTAGTTCACCTATCCTTATGCAGTTTTTTTCTCAAGTACCTTACACAATAGAGTCAGTCTCTTTGTGTGTCATTTCCTTGAATCTCCATTCATTGTGGGGGATTGTTGGAATTGAAGAATATAAAGCTGAATCTTCGAGATGAATTATGGCGAGATCCGTTGATCAAATCAACCGGATGATGGTTGGAGTGTGTTCTCCTTCCATTTGTGATGAACGTGGTATATTTACATGTTCAATTCCGACTTCGAATGAATGAGATATTCAAGTCCAAAGATAGCCTAATTCAAAGCCAAAAGGGACTAAATTTAGCTACAAGCATTTAGTCCCACATTGGTCATGTGTTGGAAGCTCATGGGGTATAAATAGAGAAAAATGAGAACAAAGGGCGTGCCCTTTGGGTACTTGGAGTTTTCGCGCGCGAAAAGGAGGGAACTATGCACGTACGTGCGCGCACACGCGCCGCCGCTGGCGGCGGCGGCGGCGGCCGGCGCCGGTGCCGGGATCGGGATCGGGATCGGGCTCGGGCTCGGGCTCGGGCTCGGGCTCGGGTCCGGGTTTGGGTCTGAGTGAGTTCGGGTTCCCTACCTGGCCTGGTTCTTTTTGAATTGGGTCTCAAGGTATGATCCGAACCAGATCCACTTCCAAACCAGACCGGACCCGATCCACCAACAGGTTGCGAACCTGTTGGACTGCCCGCTCCGCTGTCAGGATCTGAACCGATCCGCCAAAGGGTGCGAACCAGTTGGCAGGCCAAAGGGTGCGAACCAGTGGCAGACCAAAGGGTACGAACCAGTTGACAGACCAAAGGGTGCAGCCTTTGGTTGGGTTCAGACCTGAAGGCCCCTTTTGGAATGCTATATAAAGCATTCCAAGTTCTCATTTTAACACACACCAAATCTGAGATTTCTCTCTCTCTCTCTAAAAGTTCTGACTTCGGTTCTGAACTGGGCTCCAGCGAAGTGGGAATCCACGACTTCCAGAGCGACTTCCAACGAAGTGGGAATCCGCGACTTCCAAGTGAAGTGGGAATCCAAAGCGACTTCCAAAAGGAGATTCTGTCAAAATTCTTCAACCTTCCTACGTCCTCAACAGTGGGTGTTCCTCCAAAAGAGTAAGACAAATATTCATTTGAAATTTGTCGTTATACCGCTGTTTTGCTAATCCTGTGTAGGTACTGGTTGACTACGGTTCGACCGTACGGTAATTTGGTAGTGCTATCCAAATACCGTGAAGAAGTGTTGTATCTTGGGAGACCAGCGTCCATTATCCCGTTAGCACCGGTGCGGGGGACGTAATTGTCTTAAGGAGATTCGCTGTAAGCGTACCTCACTTCAAATACTGTATAAGGGGACTAAGTCCTTTATACAGGGGATATACTTTACAGTATATCGAGATTGACTTAGATTCAGTCTAAGTGATACTGTATAAGTGGATTAAGTCCTTTATACAGGGGATATACTTTACAGTATATCGAGACTGACTTAGATTCAGTCTAATTGGTGCTTTAACCAAGGAAGGAAATTGAAAGGTGGTTCTTAAATTAAGGAACGTTCTATTGAACGGAAAACCTCCCACCTGATATTTGCCGACCTGGCCAATTAGATTGTTGATATCTCAGTGATCTTGATTAGTTGTCAGATTGATTCTTGTTAAGCAGGATACCCAACATTAACATTGAAATAGAAAAGAATTATATCTTGATATTTGATATGCATATGAGAGAAGTAGCCATTAAGTTTGAGCTTGCATCCATGCTTGAAGCAAAAAAAGGTGTGTGTTACAAAATCAAGGACATAGAGGGAGTATCCAACATGTATCAAAGAGTATCCAAATGTCTTTTAAGATGAATATTGGACATGAATGCATCTTCACATTATGTGACATAGCAAAATAACATGTTTCTGGCCTAAGGAGACCAGTGCAGATATCATACTACATGAATGTTACAGCACACAAATAGTCACAAATTTGAACAGGGATATTGATGACACCATTATGTTGTAGTGGGTTGTGTGTGTGTGTGTGTGTGTGTGTGTGTGTGTGTGTGTTGGTTGTTGGTTTTTATTTTTTATTTTTATATTTTTAACTGGCATAACAAATTAAACAAAAAAAAAAAAAATCTAGTTAAGACATATTATACATTGCGTTCGAATGGCTAAGGAAGTTAAATGGAGGTGAATTATTAATTAAGGCTTCGTTTGGCAAAGGGTTAAGAAAGAAGGATTCAGATGGTAGGTTAAATTAGATAACCCGTCGCAAAACAAAAGATAAAAGAAAGGGTTAAATTAGTTAGTCTGCTATCAAAAAGTTTAATATAATCTTGTGCACATTTGAGTGTTTGGAAAGGATGAGAGTAATAGATAAATTCTTATGCAAATAGAAGGTTAACTCTTAATCCGTGAAAAGAAGTGGATTTGTTAAACCCTCCATTTTTAGGGGTTCACTCCTCTTAACCCATTAGTACGAGTTATGTAAATTCTTTTGTTTTTTTTTAAGTTTGACGGTTAAGGAAAGAATAAGTTTTTCAACCCGTGTTTCAACTTTTTGTGTTCGGCAGGTTAAAAGGAAGGGATAAACTCTCTTTTATCCCGTCATTTAACCCTTCGCCAAACAACACTTAAGAAAACACTTCTCTCAATCATCAAGAAGATGGTTGAGATGGTCAAGATGAACACTGGGTCTGATTGGTCTGCAACTCTCCACAAGAGGACTGGCCTCTAGATGAGTTTTCCCTTTCACCTTCTTGGATGTAGGAGTATGGAAAATGGCTCTCAAACATGTTTATCAAGTATGGTGAAGGTCCACCTTATGAATGCATACCTAGGCCCTCAAATAAAAGAGCAAGAACTAGTTGAGCAAGGGATTACCAATGTCCACTAGGTCATGTAGAGGGGCTTTCCTACTAGCGTGTCGTTCGAGGAGTATTTTCGTGTTTCTTTCTCTTGTAGCACAGGGCTGCGTTCTTTAAAAACTTGTTAATGAAACAGCGTTGGGGGTGCTTTTAGGTTCACCGTTTACTCTAAAAAAATAAATCAACACACTCCATACGTATGCCATATTAACTAGGAAGAAGAGATCAAAGTGCGCGATCTTAGGGTCATCATAATCATCTAAAGAGTTGTGGTAGGAGATGCTTTGTGTCTATTAACCTGGCAACTGTACGAGTTGTTGATTGGTGTTACACCTCTATTTGACAACTCTACAATATTCTGAATTCCTAATCTTTGAGAGAAGATACCAAAGCATCATTCCTTGGTTCAAAGATAGATTTGATTTCCCTCAAATAGAGACTACCTGATCATTGATTTCAGCACAAGATTTTTATAGGGGTCAGGCCACATCCTCAGTCCAAAAATTGCTCTGGATTGAAATCTACATCCTAGTCTCAAGGCCAAAGATAAAGGCTTCTGGTGCGGACCTAGAATCGAACTTGCTTGCAATAAGAGGGTCACTCCCGCGTTGGCACGACCCTCTTATAATATGTTACATGCGTAGACCGCACAAACATATTATAAGAGGTTCAATCTATATGTCAATACGAGATTGGCTCTATTATTGTATGTGTGTGTGGCTCACACACATGAATCGAATCCACAGCGATGGGACATATAGCATGCAGTCTATTTTTCCCGCTGCAGAATTCTCTTAGTTAGCTCTCTTTTTATGCATTAGTTCCACACGCGTTTTGTTTCCCCCAGAAATAATTAATATAATTTGAATTTGACAGGGTTTGTATTGGCCTCGTTAACACTCTCCCTTAGAGCCCGTTTGTTTCGCGTAAAACTCCGTAATTCGTAAATGACTTACTATCCAGTTACAACTATGGCGTTTGTTTGGACCGTAATTCGTAAAAGACTTACGTAACTCAACTAACACTCACTTATAGCCCAGTTACAGTTAATTTTGTGGTCATACAAATTTGTAATATTTTTTATATTAATATTAAAAATTTTAATATTTAACTTTTTTAATATTTATTTGCAGTATTAAAACTTTTAAAATCACCAAATAGTTAATTTTGTGGTCAACTTTTTCACTTACGACTTATACATTACGACAACCAAACACCGTAAAGTACAATACACTTTTCCACTTTACAATTTTATATTACCAACCAAACACAGTAAAATTTACATACATGTAACTCATTTACAATTGTAAAAGATTTTACCAATTACAACTACGAATTACGGCCAGTTACGATAACCAAATAGACCCTAGCATAGTGTCTCAGAAAATGGAAGGAAGTTTACACATCCTGCGGCAGGCATTCTTGAATTTAAAAGGGCTCCCGCATTGCAATGCCTTGGCAAGCAAAATAAGGTTCCCATGGTGGAGATCCCATTGGTAAAGATTCCTTGAACATGGTGCCTTGGAACTTGAAAGGGAGCTTAGTATCCTAGGTAGGTGTCCTAGATTTTTTTTCAAACAAGTTCTAAGTTACAATGCCTCACAAGATAGAATAGGGTTTCATGCATGATTCTAAGTTGTAGCAAAATTGATATGCTTTTATGCCAATTGGTGCTCTCAGGAACGACGTTTACGAAACTTAACAATATGATTAGTACTTGAAAAGAAAAGCTGTTGTAAAGCAAACTAACCGATACTGTATTGCACTAGACGCATACACTGTCATTTCATTATTTGTATCACTGTTACACGGACACTATTATTCCAATGTAGTAGTATCATCGTTATACGGACACCTTAGTATACAGGACACTGTTAATTCATGTAAACACTTGTTACATTAAATATTGTTATTTCGTGTATTTGTATACTTGTTACACGGATCTTGTGTTACACTGGATGTTATATGGATTCACTTATATGCATGCTTTGATTGTTCCTGTATTCCTAATGCATGACTTACTGAATACAAAATATGGTTGTATCTTGTAATCCTAATATGGATATAATGTCTTGCCTCATGTAGACCATAGCATACCTTTTGCCCTTCCATCAAGTAGGCGCAAAATGAACGTCTGAAATAGTGAGTTGGTTAGTTGAACGGTGTAAAATATTTGAAATCTAACAAAAATTGGTATGTGAGGATTTTTAAGTTTTAGATCATGATGAAATAGTCGGACCGAGAATTTGTATATCTAAAGATATAGATTTAAGCAATATGCTATTTTCGGCCGTCTATTTTGCGCCTACTTGATGGATGCGCAAAAAGTATTCAAAATGTACAATTTTTTATTTTAGTTACTTGAAATAGATCAACTTCAATGGAATGTATCTCGCATTCGAATGTTACATTTGAGTGGGAAAGATTCAGCCTTGAATCCTTCCAGAATGACACAAGTCTACTATATATATATATATATATATATATATATATATATATATATATATAGACTTGTATCCTTTCAAAAGGATTTGATCCCGGATCCTTCCCACTCAAAATCAACCCTCCAACATTCGAATACAAGATCTACTCCGTTGAAGTTGATCTATACTATTTCAAGTATCTATAAACCAAAAATCAAGTGTTTTAAATACTTTTTACCCATCCATCAAGCGACGCAAAATGGACGGCCGAAAGTAGTGAGTTGGTTAGATCTATGTCTTTAGACATAAAAATTCTCGATCCGGCCATTTCATTATGATCTAAACATTTAAAAACCCCTATAAACTAATTTTTGTTAGATTTCAAATGTTCTACACCGTTAAACTAACCAACTCACTATTTAGGCCGTCCGTTTTTCTCCTACTTGATGGATGGGCAAAAAGTATTTAAAACACTTGATTTTTGGTTTATAGATACTTGAAATAGTATAGATCAACTTCAACGGAGTGGATCTTGTATTCGAATGTTGGAGGGTTGAATTTGAGTGGGAAGGATCCGGGATCAAATCCTTTTGAAAGGATACAAGTCTAAATATATATATATATATATATATATATATATATATATATATATAGAGAGAGAGAGAGAGAGAGACTTGTGCAGTTCTGAAAGGATTCGAGCCCAATCCTTTCCACTCATATGCCAACATCCGATAATAAAAGATCCACTCCGTTGAAGTTGATCTATATTATTTAAAGTAAATAAAAATCATAAATCAATTGTTTTGAATACTTTTTGCCTATCCATCTAGCGGCGCAAAATGAACGACCAAAAGTAATGATTTTGCTAGATATATATCTTTAGACATACAAATTCTAGATCCGACCATTTAATTATGATCTAAATATTTAAAAACCCCTCCAAACCAATATTTGTTAGGTTTCAAATGTTCTACACCGTTAAATTAATCAACTTACTATTTAGGCTATTTGTTTTTTCCTCCTTGATGCATGGGTAAAAAATATTTAAAATACTTGATTTATAAATACTTGAAATGATATAGATCAACTTCAATGGAGTGGATCTTGTATTCGGATGATATATGATTGTATTTGAGTGGGTCCAGAACTACACAAGTGTGCGTATAAGGGTTATTGTACCTTAGCCGACAGCTGAGAGAGTTTCTCAGCCGGCATAACGTGGTTTCATATTAGTCGCAGAGAAGTCAAAAATTTAGGCGGCAAAAGAAAATCCTCAATCACTTTTCATTATCCAATGACTAAAATACCCTCAGTTTCACTTTTAACCTGGTTATAACTGTTCCTCCACTAAAAAAAAAAATTACAAATCTGAAAATTTTGAGTTTTTTCAAACATAAAAATTACAGATCTTGATTACTAAATTTTAGAAAAATAAATTATTTTAAAAGAATGCAACCATGGTCGCATTAATGTTCAAGTTTTTTTGAAAGATGTTTTAATCACAATAAAATATATTACTGCGACTTGAAACAGTTTATTTTATTTTATTTTTTTATTTTCTGAAACTGCAATCGAAGTCGTAGTTTCTAAAAAGAAAAATTTTGGATTTAAATTTTTTAATATCATTTTCACTTTTTACATTTATTTTTATTTACATTGCGACCTTTGGTCGCAGTGTTGCAGCCTTTTTTTTATTTTTTCGATTAAAGTCACAGTATTTTTTTGACCTTGCTAAGCTAAATAGGATACTGCGACTGTGGTCGCAGTCTTATGAAATAAGGGTCGCAGCCAATTGAAGCAGTGACAATAATATCGTAAGTTAATTAATTAAGATGATTAGAAGATTGCGACTTCGGTCGTACTCTTACGTAACAACAGTCTCTTTGAGAATGTTTTGTTTGATAACAATGAGAACTTGGTCATAATATTTTTTATTAAATAATATAAATAGAATATTGCGACCTAAGTAATTAAGATGGTTAGAAGACTGCAACCGACATTGGTCGCAGTCTTATATAATAACAGTCTTTTTGAAAAGTTTTGTTTGATAACACTGCGACTTTGGTCGCAGTATTTTATAACTTATTTTTCATTTTTGCGACCAAGGTCTCAGTTTTTTATTAATAAATTTAATTGGACTGCAACTTTGATCGCTGTCTTGTAAAACAAATGGTTTGAAAATGAAATTTTATACTACGACTATGATCACAGAATTCAATTTTATTTGACAATTTATTATTATAAATGCGACCAAAGTCGCAGTCCTGATGAAAAGGACAGCTTTTAAAATAATTTTTTTTCCTGCGACTTCAGTAGCATCTCTGATAGATTGGTTATATATTTATGTGTATTTTATTTTGTCTTTCAGATTTTAAATCGAATAGCCAATATTTCTGATGATGAAAATTTCAGATAAGCTTTCCTTTGGAAGAAGAAGAAGAAGAAAAGAAGAATCACGATGAAAATATTAAAGCTGACATCCCGAGGGAAAATGATCTGTCAAAATAGCTGCTGGAGATCTATATATGCAATTAAAAATTAATATTTGATCCGGCTCTTCTTTTTTAGAATGACATTCTCTATAAGTCAAAAATCTTGATCTGACAGCGTAAGGAGACACAGAGAGGTAGACATATAAAAGGAGAGAAAAAATAATAATAAAGAATATAATGAAGGTACACCTAGAGGGGGGTGAATAGATGTACGACTAATCTAATGAACTAAATGCGAAAATTAAAAACTAATTGCAACTACACTTAATGCAACCAACGAGTGTAGCCGAATTCCCGGTGAAGGGCTCTGGACTAACTCCTCTTAATTCCTCTGAATAAGAGTTGAAGCGCTATATGAAGCTCTCGTGGTTAAGCACAAGTAAGGCACACACAAACAAGCCAAGCATATAATATGAATGAACAATATGAAAAGATACAAGGCACAATAGTAAAAGAGAGAGTTAAGAGTCAATGGATCAAACGCAAACAATAAGATGTGTTTCGAGGTTCGAGCACCCAGCTCTACGTTCCCGCCTTCACCGAGAAGAATTTCCAATCCACTAACTTGTCCACTAAGGACTCCCACACAGGGAACCTCCACTGAGGTTTGGGGCAATAAACCGGGAGTTCACAACTCCTCTCTCCAACCAATACAACCTCTCACAGAGACAATGCACAACCAACTCAATCACCACCTCACACATGAGGGGTAGGCCCTTAGCCAAACAACCACAATCCACCTCACACTTGAGCGATTCCAACACCAACTCCACCTCTCACTAGAGGGAGCCAACCACCACTCCAAATCAACCTCTACCCAAGAGGGATATCAACAAAGAAGGAGGGTTACAACAAGGTGGTCTATCTCAACAACAAACAACTTTTCCCACAAATAAAAGATCCTATAGACAGGATAGGAGATATAGCTCAAGTGTGAAAAAAACAAAGAGTTTGGAAATCAAAAACTCAAAGAAAAACTCTTGGGAAAACTTCTAGAATAGATAGAAAATATAGATCAAAAGCAATCCCATAAGACTTTCCTTTTTCTTGATTTTTTAAACCCCTTTTTGAAACAATTAAAGATGAAATCTTTGAACCAAAAACTCTTTGAAAACTTACTGTTTTAACACTAGAGAAGTAGGAAAAATTTTGCTCTAAAAATCTTACCAAAACAGCCTACAAAATAGGGTATATATAAGCCCCACGAAAAACTAGCCGTTGGGGCTGTGTTTCAGCCCTAGCGGCTGGCGGTCGGCTGGCTCGGTGGACCGCCAACAGTCAAAAATTCAACCGTTAGAGCGTCGGTCGACCGACCCGGTCGACCGCACCCTAGAACAGAGAGCAGAGCTCTCTGCCGGTCGACCGGGGCGTTCCAGAGAGCAGAAACTCTGTGGCGGTCGACCGACCCGGTCGACCGGCCCTCCAGCCAAAGCTGGAGTGCACGGCTGTGCACGTCGGTTGACCGATTCGGTCGACCGACTTCAAGCGTGGTCGACCGATCCGGTCGACCGGCAAAAGCCAGACCAGACTAATCTAGGGATTGAAAACTTGGTTTTTAATATTCTAAAAAATCCAATTAAATCTCTAAAAATTCACAAAAATAAGTTCAATATAATACTTTGAAAATCAAACATGTGTGAAAAATTTCAACACATATTTCAAACTTTTTGAACCATTTTTGTGACTTAGAAATTTTGCCGAAAAACAAAATCTGTATTTTCTAAAACTTGGATTTTTCAATTGAAAATACGTTTTGTCCAAAACTTATCCAAATACAAAAACATGATATTTAAACAACTTTTAGGCATGTAGTATATGAATATAATCCAATATACATATAAAGATATATATATCAATGTTTTTGACTTAAAATCCAAAAATACGTTTTGTTAAAACACAAAACCTAAATACATGAATAGGTATATCAAAATAAGTTTGTTTAAATAGTTGAAGCATGCATGTATATAGAATAAATCTAATATACATTAAACCATGTAAACTTGTTTTGAATCTATCTATTCATGAAAACCAAGATCTGTTAAACCAAAACCGGAAATCAATAAACATGAAAAACTTAAACAAGTGTGTGTTGTGAACTTGAGCATATCACACTATCTAGTCTTTACAAATGGATCTAAAACATAATCTAAACTATGTACCGAAGTCTTCTTGACGAACTCCGTCTTCAAGCCGACTCGATCCAAACCGTGATCCACCGAGCTTGACTCCAATGAGTGCTATATATGATCTTGATGCTCGGGCTCTTGAATCACCATGTGAGAAGCTCTAAAACACCTTTGTTGAAGCTAATCACCTACTAATATCTTGGTTAAGGATCTGAAACTAAACATCACAAGATTATTAGTAAACATAACTTCATGAGTTAATCATCATCAAAACTAGAGTGGAAGGCCTCTGAACCAACATATAAAACTAATACTTCATTCCAAGAAAAGACAAACGATAGGGGCTTTTAATAATTTCAATTATTTTCAAAAGCGGGATGTCATTTTAGATTGTCGAATTATATGGCTCATAATGTGCCACGTCACCGCAGGCTGAGAGACATTCTCAGCTGTCGGTTGATATACATATTTATATATATATATATATATATATATATATATATATATATATATATATATATATATATATATATATCTGTCTCATTCCCGAAGGATTTGAGCCTTCTCACTCAAATACAACCCTTCAACATTCGAATATAAGATCCACTCTGTTGAAGTTGATATATATTATTTCAAGTATTTATGAACCAAAAATCAAGTTTTTCGAACACTTTTTGCCTATCCATCAAGCGGCACTAAATGGACCGCCGAAAGTGGTGAGTTGATTAGATCTATACCTTTAGACATACAAATTTTCGATCCGGCCATTCGAACATGATTTAAACATTTAGAAACCCCTACAACTAATTTTTTTTAAGTTTCAAATGCTCTACATCATTAAAACTAATTCACTCACTATTTAGCCTGTCAGTTTTTCTTATACTTGATTCATGAGCAAAAAGTATTCAAAATATTTGTTTTTTGATTTATAAATATTTAAAATAATATAGATCAATTTCAATAGAGTGGATCTTTTATTTTTTTCCGCATACTTGATTCATGGTCAAAAAGTATTCAAAATATTTAATTTTTGATTTATAAATATTTAAAATAATATAAATCAATTTCAATGAAGTGGATCTTCTATTTCTGAATGTGAGATAATGTTATTTGAGTAGAAAAGATTTCTACCTCGGATCTTTTCAGAAATGACAAAAGTGTATCTCTATGTATATTTGGTTTTGTTTGCTTTTTAATCTCTCCTACAACAGCAGACACATGAATATGAAAGCCTAACAGCTTACCTCAGTTAAAGTCCAAATCAAGATCGAGCGAAACGTGACAAAAAATTATCCGTCTCTGTCTTCATCCGCGCATGAGAGAAAGCATAGCCCGTTCATCGCCGCCCCTTCGCCTCCACCGCCCGCAACACCCCCTCACCCCCTCCTCCTGCCGCCAGTGTCCCCCCCTCGATCGGTTTCTATCACCACAGATATACTAGTTTATGATGTTCCTGACCTCCCTCTTCCTTCAGGTGACAAGGGGAGGGACTCTATGGTACTCAACTCGCCGCTTCTCCTTTTCTTTTCTTTTCTTTTCTTTTTTTTTTTGTGCTTTTCGTCTCTTCTTCTTCTATGTTGTCTTCCGGCGAAGATGACCAATTTTCTTGGGATGAAGTGCTGGATGTCCCTCCTTTATTGGCCATATATATAGCTTCATCAATATCCAGACAATGTTGGGCAGAGGCCTGAACATCTACCAGCGATGCTTCCGAAAGCGATCAAGAAATTGAAGCTTGTCGTCAGCTAGAGGCTTCAAAGAGGAGGCGGGTTCGTCGCTGCTCATCTTTGCTGGGGATGAAGCGGAATTTGCCTCTTCATCGAATGAGGGATCGAAAGTTTGAGACCCTCAAAGCGTAAGGTTTGCTTTTGGTAAAGCCTCTTGCCTGGCACATGTTTGACAGAAAGCCTAGCCTATTATTCCTTCTAATGACTCTTTGGATTCTTAAGTGGGCTTTGTTGTGCACCTATTAGGTTGAAAATATAGATTCTTATGGATTGTTTACATCAAATTGTTGAGTCCTTACGTCTGCAAAATTTTGTTTTCTTTAAATTGACCCCCATAATGACCATGTATGTTTGCATGTCCATATGAATCACGTGGACAATCGTGATCCTACTGTTCTCTCTAATTTCCCTAGCAATGACTTTGCAAATGAAGGAGTGATTAAATTGTCGCATTCTTAAGTAAGTTTTGTTGTGCGCCACTAATATTGAAAAACTAACACCTGCACATGTAGTATTTGCATCAGAGTGCAGAATTTTGCCTTCTCTACATTTGACTCATAACAACCATGTTTGCATGTCCATATGAATTATGCGGACAACCTTGACCCAATTGTTCTCTCTAACTTTTCACCTCAATGATTTTGCAAGTGAAGAAGTGAAGTGGTCAAATTATCTTTAATTCTTAAGTGGGTTTGTTGTGCGATTGGAAACTAATAAATAAATGCATATGGCTTCTTTGGATCAAATTTTCTTAATCCTTGCATTTGTAAAACTTTGTCTTCTTTGAATCTATCCTTATCGATTATGTTTGCATGTGGATATCAGTCGTGCGGATAAACATGATCCTGGGTTGTTGGGATATAATCGCTATTATCAGTTTATTCCTAGCTTTGTACAATAGTTTAGCTTTGTATTCAGGTTTCTAAACAACATCTTCATACTTACTTGTAGAATGATTATTTAGAACTGAAAAAAACACCCAATTAAAAGAAAAGAAAACTAATTACCGAATCATGCTTCTTTTTCTACAGGAACGAAAAGGCAGTTTAGGTGATGATATGATTTTTGCTTAGACCAAAAGAAGACCACTTATCCCTGAGTCAAAGTGACATATTTTGAATAAGCTAGTCTCCAAGCAATGGACTGATGCAAAACACTAAAATCATGGTGTATCATCATCGTTGAAGAAGACGCGCCAACTCGACAATCGACATGGATCCAGTAGTTCTGGTAGTATTATGATTACTGGTTTCTATTTCAATTTTTGATTTTTAGTAACCAAAAATGTAGTAAGACTTCTGGTTTTCTTTTCATGTAGGTTTTTTCATGTAATTTTCTCTTTCTTTTAAACTTTTGATTTTAGGAGTTTGATTATGTAATCCAAATAAAAGTAGGAGAATACAATTTTGTAACTTATATAAAAGTCCTAATGGATTCACTTTTGCAACAATCAATGAAAATTTGCTATTTTCTTTATGAATTTGCTTTGAATGATGAATCCTCTTTTTAGTAGTGGTGGGATACCTATTAGATCCCGATTAGTGGTGAGTTGATTTATCGGTTGCTATAATTTTATTTTTCTCTCTCAATCTCTCCACAATAAATTTTTTCTCTCTCTAAAAGTGCTGTCAAATTCCTCTCTCCATGTCTATCTAAAGTACAATTTCAATTCCTCGTTCTTTATTTATTAGTTAAGATACATCTCCAATATGTTATCTTTATTGATTTTTGTCGCGAATGTGTGATTCTGCTTCGGCCCTGTAGTTACTTGACTTCTTTATTGTGTGAAAATTTGATTTCCTATATAAATAATAGTTTCTAATTAGTTCTTTAAGCATTGAAATAGATGAAGCACTAGCATGATCAACATAGCTTAACCTGATATTATTTGTTTTAATTCAATTCCTACCAACGATCTTTCTTGTTGGTAAAGCGTCTCTTGAGTTATTTTATCTTTGCTTCCACCCACAAACACGTTTCACATCATGGACTTTCTTGTATAGTTAATGCTTCAAAGGCGTGAGTTTTCCTTCTTTTATTTTAGTCAAAGATGATGCATGTTTTTTGTCTTCATTTTAATATTGCTTTCTTAAATATGAAAACAATAGTAAAGATGTTACTAATCTGCAACCAGCTCTTCCTTTTTATATTTTTGTAGAAAAGGCTAAAATGTCGCAATTGTTGGCGTAGGATATACCAGTAAGCACACCAATTGCCTGCTAATCAGTGGATATGCCTAGCTTAGGTGGGGTTAGCAAACTTCCGTATCAAAGAACCCATGTCGGCACGGTCTAGCTTGATAGAGGCGCTAGGTCATTGATATTGCCCCGATATCCATTCTTTCGTGTTTCGGGTAAGGGAGATGATTCTGAGCCTCGAAGAGGTGGTGCGCTTGGCTGGGCTCCCCGTGATTGGTGAGGCCGTGATACGAAAGTCCAAGGAGGGCTATAAAGCGGAGGTCCAAGAGCTACTAGGAAGTGTCGGGCACATGTAAGGGTGGGTCAATCACTTCATTGAGTCTTAAGTGGCTACCAGAGGTCCTTGAGCTAGATTATGAACGAAAGCGTCACAAGGGAGAAAGCGATGAGTACGAGGCAGGGAAGTTAGAAAGAAAGAGTGCCTTGTTGATTTGGATGTCAAACAAATAGTCCCCCTTCGGCTAAACATGGGGACGATCTTGAGTATACAAGGATTTGGATAACTCCTTCTAGAAGGGTAGTCTTTTGGGATGGTGCCTAAGTCCTCTCAAGTGGTATGAGAGTCATGTCCCGAACTTAACCGTGTGTGTGGGTGAAGTTCAATCCCCCCTGGCCGCAAAAAGCAATTTGTGTTTCACATAAGGCGTGTCCTCCTTCCGCGCAGTGAAGAGTTGTGATCTCGATGGAGCATATGGTCTTCTAGGTGTGAAGAAAGATGAGCTTGTAGGGAAACTCCCCTAGCTGTGAAGAAAGATGGGCTTGTAGGAAGACTCTTTGTTCAAGGGGGATTGTTGAGTTGGATGTCAAACAAATAATCCCACATCGGCTAGACATGGGGATGGTCTTGGGTATATAAGAATTTGGGCAACTGTACCTAGAAGGCTAGTCTTTTGGGATGATGCCCCAAGTTCTTACATGCCTTCCTTTTAGTGGGTCAGCTGAGGAGCTATGTGGCTTTCTTATGTACACCTATTTGGGGATTGCTCTTTGGTTATTTCGGCACATTTGTCTCTTGTGTATATATTGAGCTGATAAGGAGTTCTGATACCAAATATGCATCTGGAACTGCTGTTCTTTCCTTTCTTCACTCTCAACTCGAGGTGTTCATGAAGAGTCCGACAGTTATTGGAGGGTTCTCTCCTTTCGAGGTAAACTGTCATGTAAGTATTTGTCTTATGTATGTGTGTGTCTGTATTATTTGTGTGTTATTTGTATAACTGAGCATGTAAAATAGGCTCTCGAGCATTTCTGAGGCCAGTTCGAGATCCGGGAGACATAGGGATCTTTCCTTGAAGGAGTTGGACAAGGGGAAAAATATGGTTCTGAAGCCTTCAAAACTCACCGCCATTATGCAGACGATTTCTTTGACAATATTTGTCATGAGGATGTATGAAATGTTTTTGTTTTTCAATGACATTTACCAAGTCCCTGGTTTACCTTTATGCATAAGTTATCTGGGCTCTGACCCGTCAAATGAGCACTGGGCTCCTTACCTGTCAAATGAGCACATGGACAGACATGTTATGGGTTATTCTTGTTATCTTTTTTACAGAGATATATGGATGCTGTATGTATGTCTGAGGCCAGTGCGCACCTAATTGGCCTGTGTGCTCCGCCAAATTCGCCGCGTCCAAGTCGTGCCACATAAGGTTGATTTACATTCACCTTCAAGACCAAAGATGGTTACGGGATCAATGAAGAGGGATTTCAAAAAGGAACACGAGTATGTTAAAACTTGGGTGAGTGGCGGTCCACCCCCCGAGCTTTTTGAAGAGGAGGTGTTGCGATATCCAAGCTCGTTTGAGGAGAGTGGCGGTCCAAACCCCCCCCCCCCCCCCCAAGCTTTTTGAAGAGGAGGTGATGCGATATCCAAGCTCGTTTGAGGAAAGATTCAGAGGTCGCATCTAATTCTACTGGGTGTATTTCTATGGTGATGCTTATTTCCTTATTGGAGTTGCGCCTTTAGGGAATGTATGCTGATCATTACTCTTTAACCGGCTTGCCTTCTTTCTTCTTTCTTTTCTTTTTCTTTTTTTGGAATAATTATAGTTTTCTTCTGGCAGCAATCACATGAGGTGACATTGTTGTGCGATCAAATCAAGGCTTTGCAAGGGCAACTCCAAGAAGAGGAAGTTAGAGAGGTCCCTTGCTCCGTCCAAGCAGAGTTAGAGAAGATCAAGCGAATGTATATCTTGGTATTTTTTATTTAAGATTCCCATTCTAAGCTTTTAGGAACATGGGCTAACGCCACTTTGACTATTTTAATTCGATGTACGAGATCGGAGCTAGTGGTGGCATGGAGGATTGTCATCACTTTATAGAGGTAATTATCTTTGCAGGTCTAATTTATCTAATATTAAATTAGAAAAAAAATTACTCCAAGAATCTACTGAATTATATTAGGCCATTAAGAAAAACTGCTTCAAATTTGTAGTTTATTTAAAACGGAGGTGATTAGATATGTGTTTTGATGTCTATCATTTTTTTTGCATAATACACAGGATTATTTTTTCCTTCTATTTTTTTGGCATCGGATACTCTTGTTATCATTTCTAAACTGAGTTAAATTATTTCAATTTTGTGGTAGGATTCATTTAATTTGATTAAAGTGCATATGCTACAAGAATTGATGCCTTACTCAAATGATTTCAAATGGTGCATAATCATATAATACTTTGGCTTGTGTATCAACTTGTTGTATGATCTTTTGTGGACCAGGCGTAAGTTGAATTTGGTTGCCTCCTTGCAATTGGTTTCTCTTTTGGGGTGTTGAATCTGGTTGTTGATGCATTTCTTATTGATGGGTGATGGTTTGCCTTGTATGGGAAGGAAGTAGTAAATGTAACTAGGATAAATGTGTAAAGAGGTACTCTCTAAAGGAGGCTTTTTTGGGGGAACATGTGCATCTTTGTTTTGAACACATTATTCCCAGATGACCGTGTCTTCCCTCTCGAAAAGGCAAGTTTTTATTGCCTTGGTTTGTACTTGATGATCTATTCTTGGTATTAATGCATGCTTCCTCTACATTCTTATATATAAGTTGTTGATAGGTGGACCTACTTCTTGTTTTTAAAGGTACAGCTTGTGTGGTGGGAGTATCTCTTGTTCATGTTTCAGGAGATGTAGAGGTCTTGTTTGTTTTGTTTTTTTTATTTTGTCCATGATGGGAAAATGTGTGGGTCTTGCTGTGTAGGCAAGCTCAGTCATCTACTCTCTCTCTCTCTTTCTCTTTTTCAAACATAGGGTATTATATCTTAACAAAAGTTTAGCACATGATGTTCCCTTCTTCGGGTGATTATCTATTTATTTGAATGACTTTATCTACCAGGATTTAGCTACTTGAGCTGATAATGCCAATTTATTTGTGATAAAAAGAATGAAGTACCATTTGTTTTCAATTTGTTTGCCTTAAGAAAAAAGCTAGTGTTATCTAGCACTCCGTCGTCAGTTTTTTTTCCTTTGTTTTTCGCCCTCAAGAAGGACCTTACGGTGTGTAGTAATCTGCCTCAGGCAAAATTTATTTAATTTCATTATTATTACTATTATTATTATGTTCGTATCTTATTTAGGTGTATATATATTTATTTTGTTCTTATTATTAATCTTATTGTTTTTTATTTATTTATAATTTTTTGACGTTCCTACTCTTTTCTCTCCCCTTTTCTTGAAAAAAAAAATCAGAAAGGGGAAGGATGTCTTAGTAGGATATAACCTTACTCAGGGAAACCTGGAAGGCTGAAACATGCATATTTTGACTGATCCTGATATGGTTTTCCATTCCTTTCAGAGCCCGCTATATCGTCTCTATCCTTTATATATATTATTTTATCTTTTTCAAGGTGAAAAGATGAAGAGAAGACTATATACCTTAATTAGGGTGTTGTCGTTTATTTATAGAGAAAAGAAATACAGGTCTTAATAGGATTAGGAGAATACACAATGTCTTACTTGGAGTAGGAGAAAAGAAAAATCATATTTCTACTATAACAAAAAATTCTATTTCTATTCTAACACTCTCCCTCAAGCTGGAGTATAGATATCAATCATGCTCAGCTTGTTATATAAAATTTGAAAAACTCTTTCTGGATAAAGTTTTAGTAAAGATATCTCCAAGTTGACAACTCGATGTGATGAACAAAGTGACTATCTGATATGTCATCATTATGTCTCTGATAAAATGACAGTCGAGCTCAATATACTTCATTCGCTCATGATAAAATTATTGAAAATATACATAGCTGCTTGATTATTACAATACATGACTATTGACTTGTTGTAGATAAAACTCATTTTAGAAAAAAATTGAATTCACATCAATTCACAAGTTGTATAAGACATGACTCTATACTCAGTCTCAACACTGGATCGAGCAACACCGTTTTAGTTTTTAGATCGTCATGTCATCAAATTGCCTCTAACAAAGGTGCAATAATCAGTAGTAGAACGACGATTAATAAGATCACCGGCCTAATCAACATCAGAATATCTCACAATATCTAAATTACATGAAGAACGATAATACAACATTTTATTTGGAGCCCCTTTAAGGAGCAATAATGAAAAGGCGAGGAGGCTATGTTCCACCTCTGTATGTACCTTTGGGGCAGTCTGATGTGGCCATTGAGGATTTTGATCCTTTTTGATCCTCCCGCAAGCAATGGCAATGGGAATGGGGTCGGAGATTCTTCTTCTTCTTGCCGTATGATTGCTCAAGATCCCACACAGTGGTCTTCTGGAATCTGCGCTTGCTGTGATGATATGCAGAGCTGTATGCTACTTTCTGCCCTGTGACCCCTTAGAGTGAAAGGTGCACTGATTATATATAAAATGATCCGATTATGTTTGCAGATTATATTGTTTCTAGCTCCTGCCATGATTGCTTGGCCCATATTGTTCATGAGAGTGTTTAATTCCTGCCCCTCAATGGGAAGGATACATCAAATCTTAGTTTGTAATATTCACTTGGTGGGGTTTGCCCAGATTAATGATTGCCGTGCTCATCGTGTACACGTGATAGAAGAGAGAGTTCTTTTCTTCCAAGTTCCAACCATCTTTTGTGATCGATTGCTCAAATTTCTTTTAGGTCTGTTTTGAAATCAAGAACTGGACTTTCCGTTTTCTGACTGCTTTCTTCAGTCTGATTGCAAAAAATTGGTCGATTCTAAACTTCAATTCAAGTCCAAAAACAATGGAGAAGTACAGCTCTCCTGATCATTCTTTTGTCCTTTCCAGCTTTGTCATCTACACCTTATATAGTGTGCTCCATTTCTGTTTATCATCTCTTTCCCCTCATTGAACTCCTTACCTTCTCCACTTATATTTTCTTGATTCTTCTAGAAAATCCATATGAGATCTTATGATTTTCATGATGGAGGCGGAGGAATTAAAGTCTTTTGGGTGAGGAATTAAGGTTAGGATTATAGGAGTATCTAAGAATCACAAGATTATGGTTTATGGGAGTTTTTAATTTATATCAGTTTGGTTAGAAGAATCAACAAGGCTTGGAGAATGATGGGAAGAAAGGTTGTTTGGGTTAGCGTTAGGAGATGGGAAGAGGTGTGGCTGAAGAAGAACAATAAATGGGTTTTTCATAGGTTAATTTAGTCCACTTGGAAATGCATGCCTGCCCATATCTCAGATTTCTGCAAGTACTCGCTAAAGCCTGCTCATTCCCCAAATAAGCTTACTGTAGACTCCTCTATAAACAGTGTTCTTCTGTAACCTTTAGCCCTCTAGTTGCATAGAGAATGTTACGTTCAAATTTTTTGGTTAAGGGTCTACCATATAAGCTGCAAATTTCTCTTAGCGTCCAGGCCTTCCCTTGTAAATATTGTGTCACAGCACCATGTGATTTTGGGTATTTTGTTTTATTTCCTCTCTCGGTCTCATACGATGCGCCATATCTCCTCTCAAGGTCTCATAGGCCTGCATCACTCCCTCTATCTAATATTTCCTTGCCAGACATTCTGCTATCATTTCATCTACCTGTGCAATGTTCCAGTCCTCATTCAGTCCGGCTAAGGTAGCAGCAGGATCTTCCCCTTGTTGTTCAAGATCCACAGTTACCCACCCACTTTGGCTTGATTACAATCTCTTTGCTGAGATGTTTCTTCCCCTAGGCCACGAGGAGCAGAAACCTTAACATTGAAAATCTAGTGACCTAGTTTGAGAAGAAGGTTGGTTATAAATTATCAAAGGCGTTGACAAAATTAGCTGCTGATGACCAGCTAGCGATCACCTTGATTAACAGTGACCATATTAGCTGGGTTTTGAACTTAATATCCGAGCATGAAAATTAAACATGCTAAACTAGAAATGGCATGAGAGAAAATTTTACATTTGTACCGGGCACTGTCTTGGCAAGTTTTCTTCAACACCCAATATAATACAACTCTTGTGGTCTTCATAAATGCATTTGTGGCCTGATCACATTTTAAACTAGGAATTACTCAGCAATATCCTCGGGCTGTTCTATCAGTTCAATTTGGATTAGTTAATTGAACATTTTCCACATCCCTAAAAATAAGGGCCATTATGGAAATTCATGTGTAAAAGCCTAGGGCATGTTGGATTATTCTCCATCAGATTGGATGTTCATTTCATGGCAGGTTCTGTATGCAAAATCTGACGTATATGGTCTCTGCTGGCATTTTTACTCCCATTGAAGAATGTCCCTGTATTATCCCAGTTGCGCGGGTCTCACTTTCATGTCATATATGGCTTCTTGTCGTCGTTGGGGATTGGGTTATTCCAAAGCCTCATGATGTTGTGCTTCCTCTTTTAGGTTACACCCCTGTGCCTTTTGTACAGAGCTTACATTGGCGGTGACATGATAAAAAAACTAGGTCTAATGGATTTAATGAAATGATAAAGATATCTTTTCTTACTACATAATAGTAGTTTGTAATCCAGACTTTATTATTGAAGCTTCAAGTTGGGTTTAAATTATGGTTTCAGATATCGGCTGATTTTTTATATATATCGGCAATATCAAATTGGATTTTGAGGTACCCTATAATATCAGCTCCTATCAAAACCGATATTACTAACATGGCCGATATTGCTAATATTGATACCAAAAAACACGGACGCTACCGATACCGAGATCTCAAACCATGATTTTAATGGATCATTGTGTAACTTGTTCTGTCATAAAAGTTTAAACCTACTTGTTATTACTTTTTATCTATGACCACCTTGCTTCAATGGAGACAACTCCTTCCATGAATACCAACTCACAAGAACAGTTATTCTCTAGTTCTAGCGATAGCATGGAACATCCATTGTTACATAAAAGGTGCTTTTATTCCTTTAGTTATTCTTCTAGATTATTCCAATTATTTTCCTTACTTCGCCATTCATATGTAATCCTTTCTGTTCTTCAGTGATATAAAGAGTTAAGGTTTAAAGAAGAAAATGCATGCAGATTAGAGAAAAAAGTAAAAGAAAAGGAAGAAGTACCTCGGAGACACCATGTATAAGCTTGATGACATAATTGCCTTTCAATCTTTCATACTTTTGATAGGCTTGAAGCATTCATGAGAACCAGCCTATTTCAATCTTCTTGGGACAAGGCATCTCTTTGATTCCTCTCTAGCTGTTCCTTTTGTTGTCTTTATCTTATTTAGTTTAACATTGACTTCACATATTTATTTATTTTTCTTAGAACCTCAACCTGGAATGAAAATTTCTAGAGTGCACCCCCAAAAAATTTAAAAGAAAAAGAAAAGAAAATTTCTAAAGTGGCAAACTGAAAATAGAAGCAATAGGCTTTTGAGCTTCTCATGGTTAAAGTACATTAGAACCATTTAATATCCACTGAAGACGATGCTAATAGATTTTCACTTAGCGGGTTTGGGTCATCATCTACAATATGCAGCTCCCGTAGGAAATAATACGGTTGTAGATTCATAGCATCAAGAAAAGGATCCAGAGTCACAAGCTATGTAGCATATACACTTCTACCATGAAGTTGTACTTGTGTTATGTTAGTCCAAAGGTTCATCACTTTAGTTTTGATAATGATTAATTCATATAGTTATAGTACTAATATCTTGTGTTATTTAAGTTTCAGATATTAATCAAGATCTTAGTTCACTGTTTAGCTTTCTTCAAAAGACTCAAAGTCAATATTTGAAGCTAACACGTGTTGATTCAAAAGCTCAAGCATAAAAATCATATCAAATACTAAAGAAGGAGCCAAACTCAAAGGAATTAAGTTTTGATTGAGTCAAGATGAAGAAAGAAGATCATTTCAAGAAGAAGACTCTATTTTGTAAGAATGTTTAGATTTTTGTAAAGTTTAGATTATACTTGATTGCTCAAGCTTACACACACAAAAATTTAATTTTGGTTTAACCTGTATCGGTTTAACTAGTTTGTGATTTGATTTTGTGAAAAGAAATTCTCAAAATAAGTTCATGTTGTTTTATATGTGTATTGAATTTTATTCATACACATTGGTACTTCAAATGAGTTCGAGAAACTTGTTTTTGTATTTATACAAGTTTTAAAAAATTTGTTTTTCAATTTAAAGTTTAGTTTTTGAAAAAACAATTTTTATTATAGTTTTTATTTCAAAATTGCATTTCATATCTCAAAAAGTTCACATGTTTGTTTTATGTGTTGATTTTTTAATCTCACATATTCGTGCTCTCAAATGTATTTATATGAACTTATTTTTGTAGATTTTATAGAAATTTAGTTTGTTTTAAAAAGATTTTTAAAATAACAAATATAATATTTTGGCCTAGGCCGATCGACCGGGCAGTCGACCGGGTGTGTCATAAGCAAATTGCTTGTGCACGCGATCGACCGTTGGGCAGCTGGGTTGGATGATCGATCAGCCAGTTGCAGAGCAGAAAAATCTGCTCTGGACGGTTGACCAGGCTGTTGATCGCTGGCTCCATGGCTAGATATCTAGCCGCTGGCAGTCGACTGGGTGGTCAATCGCATTGCTGCCAAAAGCAACAGTTTGCCTATAACAACTATATTTTGAATTTTTGGTTTTTGTTTTTATTCCAAACAGTTATATCTTATTTTATTTGGATTTAAACATGTCCTTAATGATTGAGATTTGTTTCTAATGGTCTCATCCTATTCTTTATAAATAGGACCCATTGTAGAGAGTTTTACAAGAAGTTTTTGAAAGAAAAATCCAAGTTTTAGTTTTTGAAAAAGATTTGAAAAACAAGAAAACAAGTTTTCGAGAAAAAAATCAGTTTTTGTGCTACAAATTTCTACATCTTTAAAGAGGTTTTCTCAATAGTTTTTTTTTTTTTGAGATTTCCACTTCCAAATTCTTAATTTTCCTCACACAAGTTTGAGCCAGTCTCCTCTATCTGCTCTATATTGAAGCTTTGTTTGTGAGGGTTTATTGTTTGCGGTCAAGGAGTTGATCACCAAGTGTTTTTCATTGTATTTCAAGTGGTTGGAGGTTGCGGCCTCAGAGTGAGCTTGAGGGCTTGTGATTGTAGGTATTGCGATACTGAGTGAGGGATTTGCAGGTCCAAGAGTTCTTAAGGAAACTTGTATTGTTTAGTGATCTTGCGGGATCGTACATAGTGAAAGCCTTCATTACAGTAAAGGCGAAGACGTAGAGCAAGTGGTTCGAACTTTGAAATAATTCTTCCGTGTTTACGATTGCTCATCATCTCTCTCTCAACTCAACTCACTCTAGTTTATATCTTACTTGTTACCACTTGCCTATACTTACATGCTTGATATAGTTTCATGTGCTTACACTTGTTTGAACCAAGAGAGTAATTAAGCACCTCAACTCTTATTAAAGAGGAATCTTGAGGAAAAATTCTAAAGCCCCTCACCGGAAATTCGGCTTCACTCTTTGGTATCTATTTGTGTATTAGTTTTAGCTAGTATAAGTTTTTAAATTCCGCATTTGATTAGAATATCACCTATTCACCCTCTTTATAGGTGATTTACATGTTAGACTCTCCGACAGCCATGTCGGACAACAACACATCTTGGACACTTTCCAAACATGTTGTCAATTATGTACTATATTTTTTAGTTTAGGATACTTCTTTAACACTTGTTTGATGTGTGTCCTACATTTCTCACACACTTATTTCTTCCCATTACATGTTTGGATATTCATTGAGCTTCCTGTATATATCAAAGGCTATAGTGGTGAAGCTATTACAACTTTAGTTATCATTCACTATAAGAATTATAATACATTGAGCTACTCTATAGAAAGTTGACAAACCAAATCCTATTCTTTTTCCGATGTCATAAAAATATATGGTAGGTTAATATTTAAGCATATATATTATCTTCGAATATTATTGTAATATATTAGATGTCCGAACTTTTGGATATTAGAAGATGTTTATGCATACATATGTATGTCTTTTCATTTTTACATATTCTCTATATATTCTAGTATCATGTTGCCATGTCCATGCATCCTGTTTCTTAAGAAATTTCAGTGTTGCGTGTTGGTGTTCATGTCATACTCGTGTCCCGTGTCTGTCTCCATGCCTCTTAGGTCACAGACTTCACAAAGAAGAAACATGTTCTAGTTGTTTTAAAGACAAATCATAGTGATTGTATAGGAACTCAAGTTTTGTGGACAATAGCTAGACTTTGAATGTTATGGTAAAGCAGTTGTAGGTTGTTAATATCAAAAACAGTCTTAATGTTTGAAGTGGTCATATGATCACATTTTGTATATATGGATAGCAAGGCATTTAGTACCACACATGCTTGCCTTGATCTGATTCCGTCATCTGGAAGTTCCAATGCATCAAATTGGTGTTGGAGGGTGAGACAATAATTTGATTAATATCAAAAGCAATCTTAAAGTTTGAAGTGGTCATATGATCACATTTTGTAAATATGGATGGCAAGGCATTTAGTACCACACTTGCTTTTCCTTGATCTGATTCTGACATCTGGAAGTTCCAATGCATCAAATTGGTGTTGGAGGGTGATACAATAATTTGATGCTGGGACTAGAGGATATTAACCTAATTATTCAGTTATTTGAGGATAGAGATGGATAGGAGCTCCTAAATCTGCTGTTTACATATAGTTCATCCTAACTAGATACTATGACAATTTGGCTCAATGCAATGTTCTGTTGTTCAGAGGCATTTAATGCTGGACATGTTTTGTTTGTAGTTATCAGCATGCAATTTTTAGTGATTCAGTACTTTGTTTCAGGCTCATTAGACTATCCAGATTCTCATAAACTGCATGCTTAAAATTCTATTCACCAGATGGTAGGAGTGACCATAACTCCTAACTTTTTCTCCATGTCATGAAAGAATGGAGTTGTGCAATCATAATCATATTAGTTTTGGTTGGAAATGGGTGCTGTAGAAGCTCATTGAGTAACTGAAAGTTTAACATATCAAAAAAATGAGGTAAAGATGGATAAGAACTGCAAGAAGTGAGTGGTTCCCTAGTTTTAGTCGGATAAATATACGATTTCTACAAGGTATGTTTTTTAGTAAGTTAACATTGATTTTAAGAAAGTTAAAACTTGGAGAAGCAACCTGATGATATCCCTATGTTAAGTTTGGAAGTGTTTGAGTAGACAAGGACTTTTACTACTAATAGCTGTAAAAGCTAAGAAGATGCCTAAAATGAAGAATAAAGGATATGTGCACACTGCACAGTGGGCACACTATCCTGGAATCAAGTGTGAGCCATGCAAATTTTGTAAGAGAACAATTGGGCAAAGACTGAGAAAAAGAACAACTTTATTTGAAAAAACCAGTTTTTGCAAGGAAGGGATGCCTATCATTGAAGTTGCTCACTTGTTAACACAGTTGATAAAAAGATGTCGAGATATGAGTTTATTGATCAGAAAATTCCTATAATATGTGCATGCAATTAATTATCCCAAGTCGCTCCCTGGAAGGGAAAAAAAAACCCTCATGCCACTCTTTAACTGCGTTCACATACTTGGGTCTAAACTCTTCAAGTTGAATCTTACGAAAAGTCAGTCTAACTGGTTACCCTTCTGAACACGCTAAAATAGGCAAGCCTATAGGTTTGTTTTTCTAATAGATGAAGAGTTTGTATGTATTATATATATATATATATATATATATATATATATATATATATATATATATATATATATATATATATATATATATATATATATATATATATATATATATATATATATATATATATATATATATATATATATAGACACACACACACGCCATAATGAATAGAATTTCTAGATCATTTTCAGCATGAAAAAGGATGAAACTTTGTTCCAAAGGCCTAGCAAGTTGAGGATCAAGTGTTCACTGATTACGCTGATGTATTTAAGAATATGCATGATAGCTTTAGCTAGCATCAAATTAATGAAGGCAGTAAAGATTTGTTTCCTGTCACCATAGGTGCAAGTATTTATATTAAGGCCTTCTCTGAGTTGTCTCTTTTAATTACTTGTTAAGGAACTTATTTGGCATATTTTTTGAAGGAGGTTTCATAGTATATGTTGTTGTTGTTCTATTAGTTGATGGGACTAAAGAATGAATAATTTATATCAGTTTGGTTAGAAGAATCAACAAGGCTGGGAGAATGATGGGAAGAAAGGTTGTTTGGGTTAGCGTTAGGAGATGGGAAGAGGTGTGGCTGAAGAAGAACAATAAATGGGTTTTTCATAGGTTAATTTAGTCCACTTGGAAATGCATGCCTGCCCATATCTCAGATTTCTGCAAGTACTCGCTAAAGCCTGCTCATTCCCCAAATAAGCTTACTGTAGACTCCTCTATAAACAGTGTTCTTCTGTAACCTTTAGCCCTCTAGTTGCATAGAGAATGTTACGTTCAAATTTTTTGGTTAAGGGTCTACCATATAAGCTGCAAATTTCTCTTAGCGTTCAGGCCTTCCCTTGTAAATATTGTGTCACAGCACCATGTGATTTTGGGTATTTTGTTTTATTTCCTCTCTCGGTCTCATACGATGCGCCATATCTCCTCTCAAGGTCTCATAGGCCTGCATCACTCCCTCTATCTAATATTTCCTTGCCAGACATTCTGCTATCATTTCATCTACCTGTGCAATGTTCCAGTCCTCATTCAGTCCGGCTAAGGTAGCAGCAGGATCTTCCCCTTGTTGTTCAAGATCCACAGTTACCCACCCACTTTGGCTTGATTACAATCTCTTTGCTGAGATGTTTCTTCCCCTAGGCCACGAGGAGCAGAAACCTTAACATTGAAAATCTAGTGACCTAGTTTGAGAAGAAGGTTGGTTATAAATTATCAAAGGCGTTGACAAAATTAGCTGCTGATGACCAGCTAGCGATCACCTTGATTAACAGTGACCATATTAGCTGGGTTTTGAACTTAATATCCGAGCATGAAAATTAAACATGCTAAACTAGAAATGGCATGAGAGAAAATTTTACATTTGTACCGGGCACTGTCTTGGCAAGTTTTCTTCAACACCCAATATAATACAACTCTTGTGGTCTTCATAAATGCATTTGTGGCCTGATCACATTTTAAACTAGGAATTACTCAGCAATATCCTCGGGCTGTTCTATCAGTTCAATTTGGATTTTAGTTAATTGAACATTTTCCACATCCCTAAAAATAAGGGCCATTATGGAAATTCATGTGTAAAAGCCTAGGGCATGTTGGATTATTCTCCATCAGATTGGATGTTCATTTCATGGCAGGTTCTGTATGCAAAATCTGACGTATATGGTCTCTGCTGGCATTTTTACTCCCATTGAAGAATGTCCCTGTATTATCCCAGTTGCGCAGGTCTCACTTTCATGTCATATATGGCTTCTTGTCGTTGTTGGGGATTGGGTTATTCCAAAGCCTCATGATGTTGTGCTTCCTCTTTTAGGTTACACCCCTGTGCCTTTTGTACAGAGCTTACATTGGCGGTGACATGATAAAAAAACTAGGTCTAATGGATTTAATGAAATGATAAAGATATCTTTTCTTACTACATAATAGTAGTTTGTAATCCAGACTTTATTATTGAAGCTTCAAGTTGGGTTTAAATTATGGTTTCAGATATCGGCTGATTTTTTATATATATCGGCAATATCAAATTGGATTTTGAGGTACCCTATAATATCAGCTCCTATCAAAACCGATATTACTAACATGGCCGATATTGCTAATATTGATACCAAAAAACACGGACGCTACCGATACCGAGATCTCAAACCATGATTTTAATGGATCATTGTGTAACTTGTTCTGTCATAAAAGTTTAAACCTACTTGTTATTACTTTTTATCTATGACCACCTTGCTTCAATGGAGACAACTCCTTCCATGAATACCAACTCACAAGAACAGTTATTCTCTAGTTCTAGCGATAGCATGGAACATCCATTGTTACATAAAAGGTGCTTTTATTCCTTTAGTTATTCTTCTAGATTATTCCAATTATTTTCCTTACTTCGCCATTCATATGTAATCCTTTCTGTTCTTCAGTGATATAAAGAGTTAAGGTTTAAAGAAGAAAATGCATGCAGATTAGAGAAAAAAGTAAAAGAAAA
Source organism: Agave tequilana (assembly GCA_038442645.1). NCBI lineage: Eukaryota > Viridiplantae > Streptophyta > Magnoliopsida > Asparagales > Asparagaceae > Agave > Agave tequilana. The sequence continues at coordinate 32,140 of JAVJIF010005698.1, read as the reverse complement.
GGAAGAAGTACCTCGGAGACACCATGTATAAGCTTGATGACATTATTGCCTTTCAATCTTTCATACTTTTGATAGGCTTGAAGCATTCATGAGAACCAGCCTATTTCAATCTTCTTGGGACAAGGCATCTCTTTGATTCCTCTCTAGCTGTTCCTTTTGTTGTCTTTATCTTATTTAGTTTAACATTGACTTCACATATTTATTTATTTTTCTTAGAACCTCAACCTGGAATGAAAATTTCTAGAGTGCACCCCCAAAAAATTTAAAAAGAAAAGAAAAGAAAATTTCTAAAGTGGCAAACTGAAAATAGAAGCAATAGGCTTTTGAGCTTCTCATGGTTAAAGTACATTAGAACCATTTAATATCCACTGAAGACGATGCTAATAGATTTTCACTTAGCGGGTTTGGGTCATCATCTACAATATGCAGCTCCCGTAGGAAATAATACGGTTGTAGATTCATAGCATCAAGAAAAGGATCCAGAGTCACAAGCTATGTAGCATATACACTTCTACCATGAAGTTGTACTTGTGTTATGTTAGTCCAAAGGTTCATCACTTTAGTTTTGATAATGATTAATTCATATAGTTATAGTACTAATATCTTGTGTTATTTAAGTTTCAGATATTAATCAAGATCTTAGTTCACTGTTTAGCTTTCTTCAAAAGACTCAAAGTCAATATTTGAAGCTAACACGTGTTGATTCAAAAGCTCAAGCATAAAAATCATATCAAATACTAAAGAAGGAGCCAAACTCAAAGGAATTAAGTTTTGATTGAGTCAAGATGAAGAAAGAAGATCATTTCAAGAAGAAGACTCTATTTTGTAAGAATGTTTAGATTTTTGTAAAGTTTAGATTATACTTGATTGCTCAAGCTTACACACACAAAAATTTAATTTTGGTTTAACCTGTATCGGTTTAACTAGTTTGTGATTTGATTTTGTGAAAAGAAATTCTCAAAAATAAGTTCATGTTGTTTTATATGTGTATTGAATTTTATTCATACACATTGGTACTTCAAATGAGTTCGAGAAACTTGTTTTTGTATTTATACAAGTTTTAAAAAATTTGTTTTTCAATTTAAAGTTTAGTTTTTGAAAAAACAATTTTTATTATAGTTTTTATTTCAAAATTGCATTTCATATCTCAAAAAGTTCACATGTTTGTTTTATGTGTTGATTTTTTAATCTCACATATTCGTGCTCTCAAATGTATTTATATGAACTTATTTTTGTAGATTTTATAGAAATTTAGTTTGTTTTAAAAAGATTTTTAAAATAACAAATATAATATTTTGGCCTAGGCCGATCGACCGGGCAGTCGACCGGGTGTGTCATAAGCAAATTGCTTGTGCACGCGATCGACCGTTGGGCAGCTGGGTTGGATGATCGATCAGCCAGTTGCAGAGCAGAAAAATCTGCTCTGGACGGTTGACCAGGCTGTTGATCGCTGGCTCCATGGCTAGATATCTAGCCGCTGGCAGTCGACTGGGTGGTCAATCGCATTGCTGCCAAAAGCAACAGTTTGCCTATAACAACTATATTTTGAATTTTTGGTTTTTGTTTTTATTCCAAACAGTTATATCTTATTTTATTTGGATTTAAACATGTCCTTAATGATTGAGATTTGTTTCTAATGGTCTCATCCTATTCTTTATAAATAGGACCCATTGTAGAGAGTTTTACAAGAAGTTTTTGAAAGAAAAATCCAAGTTTTAGTTTTTGAAAAAGATTTGAAAAACCAAGAAAACAAGTTTTCGAGAAAAAAATCAGTTTTTGTGCTACAAATTTCTACATCTTTAAAGAGGTTTTCTCAATAGTTTTTTTTTTTTTGAGATTTCCACTTCCAAATTCTTAATTTTCCTCACACAAGTTTGAGCCAGTCTCCTCTATCTGCTCTATATTGAAGCTTTGTTTGTGAGGGTTTATTGTTTGCGGTCAAGGAGTTGATCACCAAGTGTTTTTCATTGTATTTCAAGTGGTTGGAGGTTGCGGCCTCAGAGTGAGCTTGAGGGCTTGTGATTGTAGGTATTGCGATACTGAGTGAGGGATTTGCAGGTCCAAGAGTTCTTAAGGAAACTTGTATTGTTTAGTGATCTTGCGGGATCGTACATAGTGAAAGCCTTCATTGCAGTAAAGGCGAAGACGTAGAGCAAGTGGTTCGAACTTTGAAATAATTCTTCCGTGTTTACGATTGCTCATCATCTCTCTCTCAACTCAACTCACTCTAGTTTATATCTTACTTGTTACCACTTGCCTATACTTACATGCTTGATATAGTTTCATGTGCTTACACTTGTTTGAACCAAGAGAGTAATTAAGCACCTCAACTCTTATTAAAGAGGAATCTTGAGGAAAAATTCTAAAGCCCCTCACCGGAAATTCGGCTTCACTCTTTGGTATCTATTTGTGTATTAGTTTTAGCTAGTATAAGTTTTTAAATTCCGCATTTGATTAGAATATCACCTATTCACCCTCTTTATAGGTGATTTACATGTTAGACTCTCCGACAGCCATGTCGGACAACAACACATCTTGGACACTTTCCAAACATGTTGTCAATTATGTACTATATTTTTTAGTTTAGGATACTTCTTTAACACTTGTTTGATGTGTGTCCTACATTTCTCACACACTTATTTCTTCCCATTACATGTTTGGATATTCATTGAGCTTCCTGTATATATCAAAGGCTATAGTGGTGAAGCTATTACAACTTTAGTTATCATTCACTATAAGAATTATAATACATTGAGCTACTCTATAGAAAGTTGACAAACCAAATCCTATTCTTTTTCCGATGTCATAAAAATATATGGTAGGTTAATATTTAAGCATATATATTATCTTCGAATATTATTGTAATATATTAGATGTCCGAACTTTTGGATATTAGAAGATGTTTATGCATACATATGTATGTCTTTTCATTTTTACATATTCTCTATATATTCTAGTATCATGTTGCCATGTCCATGCATCCTGTTTCTTAAGAAATTTCAGTGTTGCGTGTTGGTGTTCATGTCATACTCGTGTCCCGTGTCTGTCTCCATGCCTCTTAGGTCACAGACTTCACAAAGAAGAAACATGTTCTAGTTGTTTTAAAGACAAATCATAGTGATTGTATAGGAACTCAAGTTTTGTGGACAATAGCTAGACTTTGAATGTTATGGTAAAGCAGTTGTAGGTTGTTAATATCAAAAACAGTCTTAATGTTTGAAGTGGTCATATGATCACATTTTGTATATATGGATAGCAAGGCATTTAGTACCACACATGCTTGCCTTGATCTGATTCCGTCATCTGGAAGTTCCAATGCATCAAATTGGTGTTGGAGGGTGAGACAATAATTTGATTAATATCAAAAGCAATCTTAAAGTTTGAAGTGGTCATATGATCACATTTTGTAAATATGGATGGCAAGGCATTTAGTACCACACTTGCTTTCCTTGATCTGATTCTGACATCTGGAAGTTCCAATGCATCAAATTGGTGTTGGAGGGTGATACAATAATTTGATGCTGGGACTAGAGGATATTAACCTAATTATTCAGTTATTTGAGGATAGAGATGGATAGGAGCTCCTAAATCTGCTGTTTACATATAGTTCATCCTAACTAGATACTATGACAATTTGGCTCAATGCAATGTTCTGTTGTTCAGAGGCATTTAATGCTGGACATGTTTTGTTTGTAGTTATCAGCATGCAATTTTTAGTGATTCAGTACTTTGTTTCAGGCTCATTAGACTATCCAGATTCTCATAAACTGCATGCTTAAAATTCTATTCACCAGATGGTAGGAGTGACCATAACTCCTAACTTTTTCTCCATGTCATGAAAGAATGGAGTTGTGCAATCATAATCATATTAGTTTTGGTTGGAAATGGGTGCTGTAGAAGCTCATTGAGTAACTGAAAGTTTAACATATCAAAAAAATGAGGTAAAGATGGATAAGAACTGCAAGAAGTGAGTGGTTCCCTAGTTTTAGTCGGATAAATATACGATTTCTACAAGGTATGTTTTTTAGTAAGTTAACATTGATTTTAAGAAAGTTAAAACTTGGAGAAGCAACCTGATGATATCCCTATGTTAAGTTTGGAAGTGTTTGAGTAGACAAGGACTTTTACTACTAATAGCTGTAAAAGCTAAGAAGATGCCTAAAATGAAGAATAAAGGATATGTGCACACTGCACAGTGGGCACACTATCCTGGAATCAAGTGTGAGCCATGCAAATTTTGTAAGAGAACAATTGGGCAAAGACTGAGAAAAAGAACAACTTTATTTGAAAAAACCAGTTTTTGCAAGGGAAGGGATGCCTATCATTGAAGTTGCTCACTTGTTAACACAGTTGATAAAAGATGTCGAGATATGAGTTTATTGATCAGAAAATTCCTATAATATGTGCATGCAATTAATTATCCCAAGTCGCTCCCTGGAAGGGGAAAAAAAAACCTCATGCCACTCTTTAACTGCGTTCACATACTTGGGTCTAAACTCTTCAAGTTGAATCTTACGAAAAGTCAGTCTAACTGGTTACCCTTCTGAACACGCTAAAATAGGCAAGCCTATAGGTTTGTTTTTCTAATAGATGAAGAGTTTGTATGTATTATATATATATATATATATATATATATATATATATATATATATATATATATATATATATATATATATATATATATATATATATATATATATATATATATAGGGCTTACTGTACCTCAGCCTGCGGGCTGAGAGAGTTTCTCAGCCTGCGGGACGTGGCTGAATATAGGCCACACATCGGTCGCAGAGTGTGGGCGCCACAAAAAATCAAAAAATCCCGCCTAAACAATCGTGAATCAAAATGACAAAAATACCCCTTTTAAATGACGACTGCGACTTCTAGCATTCAAAAGTAAAAAAACATTCCATGGTCGCAGACTTAATACAGAATAAAGAATACAAGACAAAAAATGCTATCGCATAGCAATACGACCTCCTTCGGTACTGCGACCAAATTCGCAATCTTCTTTCTCATGCCTTATGTAAAGAAGTAATTAATATTATATCTACCGTGATACAACACCAGTCTAGAAAAAAAGAGATGCACTAATGTTAATCTCGAGAAAGGAAAGATGTGCACCATACGTAATCTAAAGATATAGCCAAACAATTCTATAAAAAGTTAATTTGTACTTCGGATTCTCCAGCAATAAATCTTCAATTAAATATTTAATTTTTTTTACCACTTCCTACCATACTCAACCCTCACCTGTAACAATTATTATTACTATTCATGTTCTTCCACAATATTGACCTTTATATAATGCTTGTAACTAATATATTACCTCATACCTAAAAAACTATAATTTTGCTCTTCCTTTTCAATTTGATTTCAAAAACTTTCAAAAAAAAATTCATTCTTGAATCATGTCTTCCCCATCTTCTTCCTCTGAACACTCAGAATTCAACTTCAATCAATCCCCCACCGGTCCTTTGTCTTTAGGATATTCTAGTGAATCTCATACCAGTCTGGACTTCACTCCTTTTGACTATCTCACTACATCAAATAATGTATTAACTGATCCTCCTATTCATGATGATAATGAATTTTCATGTGCGTTAGTGAAGAAGACATTATTCCTCTGCCACTTGACGGAGACATGCTTGATGAAAGCATGTCCTCTGATGCTGTAGGCTCGCTTCCTAGCAACGGGTCAGACGAAGAGCTTGATAGAGATGATCCATTCTGGGAGTTCATCGGTGAAACAAAAAAACCTCAAGATGATGAGGAAATAAGTGATGAAGAGGAAGAGCAGAAGAATGAAGACGATGAATCTGCTTATGATGGTGATAATGACGAGGATTAGGATTTCCTGATCTTCTGATATTCAATTATATTTTGTCTTCTTTTAAAAGCTTTTAATTCTATTTTTTTGTAAGGTCTCTTTCTCACTATATTAACTTATAAGCTCTTTTAATTACATATCCAAACTGCGACTGCTGCTCTTAAACACTGCGACCATAGTCGCAACCCTACTACGGATGCAATTTATGGTCGCAGTTAATCATTTATCAGTTCCCAATGCGACTTTGGTCGCAATAATGTACTGTTTTGGAGTTCAAAGTAATTTAAGTTATAGTGTATTAACTTTTAAACTGTTTTGGATAACTGAACAGTCACCTAGGAAGTATACAATTTTTGGGAAAAGATAGAAAATATATTTGAGAGATATTCACGTGGTCCGAGAGCTTAAACCTTTTGGAATTCCGGGATTAAATACATATAAAGGGTCATGAGCAAAGGATTAAAAAACATACTAAGTTATTTTTGCTCAAACTCGTTACTCTCACTGTTCCGAAAATACATTCAAAAATGTCTTCACCATCACCACCGTCTTCACCGGAAAGAAGCCAATCATCAAATGATGATTTTATGTTTAGTTCTGAAACAATGTCTCGCTATGGGTCAGAATCTGAGCTTGATACAGACGACCCTTTCTAGGAGTTCATTGATGAACCAAAACACAAACATGAAGAGGAAGAAAGCGACGATGAGACTGTACCTGAAGAGGAGGAAAAGACAGAAGACGAAAGCGATACAGAAGACGAAAGCATGACTCTTGACGACGAATCTGATTACTATGGTGATGACGACGATTAGAAGTTAAAAAATTGTATTTTGTTTTTCTTTTTAAATATATATAAATCTGTTTTCTAAAGTTATTTGTGTGAATTACATTTTTTACTACTATGTATTGGTTGAAATACTGCGACCATGGACGCAGACTTAATAAATACAATGCGACCAAGGTCGCAGTTGCTGGTCTTTAATCTTAATCAACAACAACACTGCTACCTTGGTCGCAGTTTCTGACCGTAGTCTTTATAATATAAACTGCGACCTTGATCGCAGTTGTTTGTGTTTAGTCGTAATAAAATACACAGCGAACTTGGTCGCAGTTGCTGATCTTTACTCTTAATCAACAACATCACTGCGACCTTGGTCGCAGTTGGTGGTATTTATAAATAATCAACAACACTGCGACTTTGGTCGCAGTTGATGAACGCAGTCTTAAAAAAAAATAATCTGCAACCTTGGTCACAGTTTTTTGGTCGCAATGTCGACCCTGGTTGCAGTTGTTTCTGTTTGCACTGTAGTCTTATGCGACCTTGGTCGCAGTGTGGTCTCTGATCCAAGTTGTTTTGTTTGCAATGCATGACTGCGACCAAAGGTCGTAGTTATTAAAAAACAAATATGCTTTTTATTTATTTTCACGCATTTATCTCCAGGCATGTGAAAATGATAAAAAAAACGATCTCTTATACAATAAGATTGAGTGTTACAATATAGCAGTAGAAAGAAAACTAAACATCAAAAAGAGCCATTGTTGACTAAGAGCAGTATTGTTATTGAGGTCTTTTTATTTATGTCCAGGCATTTATCTCCAGGCATGTGAAAATGATACAAAACGCTCTCTTATACAATAAGATTGAGTGTTACAATATAGCAGTACAAAGAAGACTAAACATCAAAAGAACCAAGAAGACTAAACATCAAAAGAGCCCTTGTTGAATAAGAGCAGTGGTGTTATTGACGTCCCCGTGTACTAAAAAACTGTGGACGTCGAGGACCATGACTTCTTCCCTTGTGGACGAATATCGATCAAGTTCACCGGCCAAAATATTCTCCCACAGGCCCAGCGAACCTGAAAAAGGACAATCAAGCTCTGGGTCTTCTTCGTGCATAGGGTCATCTTCATCCATGGAGGCAGGCCCCTGTTAGAGACTCTGAAGAAGGCGGAAATTCTCAGAGCAATTGCTCTCAAATGAACACAGTCTAATTATGGGCTGTTAAAGGGAGAGGGTGAGCCCTATTTATGGGCAGCCCATAATAACAGCTTCGGGAAACAGCGAATGGTGCGGGTTCATCAACGTAGACTTGACGTTAAAAAGATCTCATAAAATCTTTATGACAGGTCGCGTCTCACGGAGTCGGTCCAAGTCGCATCAGACAACAGACAACTTTTCATTTTTCATTTAGATTCAAAAAAATGACTTAATCCAAACAACACTTAATAAAATAAGAACACGGCGACCTTGGTCGCTATGCATGTTAATTTAAAGGAAAACACTTACTTAACGTACTGCGACCAAGGTCGCAGTCCATGTAAAGCGACCTAAGACTGCAGTTGCTGGCCATCTTTATCAACAACAACACTGCGACCTTGGTCGCATTTAATAATGTACACTGCGACCATCTTTATCCTTAACAACACTGCGACCTTGGTCGCAGTTAATAATTATATTACTTCACCCTTAAAAATTTTTAAAATGAAAGGTTGCGACATTGGTTGCAGTTGCTGGTCGCAGACTTATAAATACACTGCGACCTTGGTCGCAGTTGCTGGACTTTAGTCTTACTCAACAACAACACTGCTACCTTGGTCGTAGTTTCTGACCGTAGTCTTAATAAAATAAACTGCGACCTTGATCGCAGTTGTTGCTGTTTAGTCTTAATAAAATACACAGCGACCTTGGTCGCAGTTGCTGTTCTTTACTCTTAATCAACAACATCACTGCGACCTTGGTCGCAGTTGGTGGTCTTTATAAATAATCAACAACAACACTGCGACTTTGGTCGCAGTTGATGGCCGCAGTCTTAAAAAATAATCTCCAATCTTGGTCGCTATTGCTGGTTTTTAGTCTTAATCAACAACAACACTGCGACGATGTGACACGTCACCGCAACAGTTGCTTAGTCGCAGTCTTTGGTCGCAGTGTCGACCCTGGTCACAGTAGTTACTGTTTGCAATGTATCTTATGCGACCTTGGTCGCAGTGTCATCTATGCTCATAGTTGTTTTGTTTGCAATGCATGGCTGCGAAAAAGTTCGTAGTTTATTAAAAAAAACAAATATGCTTTTTATTTATGTCCAGGCATTTATCTCCAGGCATGTGCAAATGATACAAAACGATCTCTTATACAATAAGATTGAGTGTTACAAATACAACAGTACAAAAGAAGACTAAAACATCAAAAAATCCCTTGTTGACTAAGAGCAATCTTCTTCTTGAGGTCTGGTGGCAGCAGAATCAATAAGATTGAGTGTTACAAAGAAGACTAAAAATCAAAGTAGCCAAGAAGACTAAACATCAAAAAATCCCTTGTTGACTAAGAGAAATCTTCTTCTTGAGGTCTGGTGGCAGCAGAATCAATAAGATTGAGTGTTACAAAGAAGACTAAACATCAAAGTATCCAAGAAGACAAAACATCAAAAGAGCCAAGAAGAGCCCTTGTTGACTACTAAGAGCAATCTTCTCCTGGAGATCTGGTGGCAGCAGAATCTTTCGTTTATGAACATCTCTTCACCAGAAGGTTATCCAGTGAGCATGGAGTTTCCTCGATGTCACTTCTGGGGTAAGAGAGGAGGTTTTGAGACCTCACAGGGAATGCTACCCACCACTATAATCCACCACATCCCCCGCCGCCATACCCACTCTGACCATCCGTTACCAGCAAGCTTGACTGGTGCATCAAGTCAGAGAAGATCTCGGTGAGGATTAAGTCCTCGTCAGGGATCATGACTTCTTCCCTTGTGAACGACGAGGACCATGACTTCTTCCCTTGTGGACGATGAGGTCTATGACTTCTTCCCTTGTGGACGAACATCGATCAAGTTCGTCAATAGGGTCATCTTCATCCATAGAGGCAGGCCCCTGTTAGAGACTCTGAAGAAGACGGAAATTCTCAGAGCAATTGCTCTCGAAAGAAAACAGTCTAATTATGGACTGTTAAAGGGAGAGCGTGAGCCCTATTTATAGGCAGCCCATAATAACCATAATTAATGGTTCATTAATCAGAATCGTCGGCATTAATGGTCTCCAACCGCCAGCGCCGGTTTGGCATTAAAAGACATTAACGCCTAAACCCAATGAAGAACCGACGCGTAGACAACCGCTTCGGGAAACAACGAATGGTGCGGGGTTCGTCAACATAGACTTGACGTTAAAAGATCTCATAAAATCTTTATGACAGGTCGCGTCTCACGGACTGACTCCAAGTCGCATCAGACAACAGACAACTTTTCATTTTCATTTAGATTCAAAAATGACTTAATCCAAAAAACAACACTTAATAAAACAACACTTACTTAACGTACTGCGACCAAAGTCGCAGTCCACGTAATGCAACCCTAGATTGCAGTTGCTGGCCATCTTCATCAATAACAACACTGCGACCTTGGTCGCATTTAACATGTACACTGCGACAAAAGACTTTGGCTAAGGTCGCAGTTTAAATGTACAATGCGACCAAAGACTCTGACTACATTATATTCAAAAAAAAATAATTACTTAACGTACTGCGACCAAAGTCGCAGTCCATGTAATGCAACCCTAGATTGCAGTTGCTGGCTATCTTTATCAATAACAACGCTGCGACCTTGGTCGCATTTCACCATGTACACTGCGACCAAAGACTTTGACTAAGGTCGCAGTTTAAATGTACAATGCGACCAAAGACTCTGACTACATTATATACAAAAAAAATTAAACTATAAAGTAGAATTTTATCGCAGGCTGAAAACATTGATCTGAAAAGATTTTATATTTTTAAAAAAAAATTTATCTCAGGCTGAAAAGGAGAAATTACATCTTTCAAAAAAGAGGTAAAGAAATAAGGCGAAAAGTAATTTATATCCTATAAAGAGCGGCAAAATAAAAGGGGGGAAAATAATAATAAACAATAAGGAAAAGTTATCATAAGGGGTATTTGGTAATTTAACTTCTCCCTAAAAGCGGGCCGCAAGTCAGTGAGGTGACAAATCGAGCCACGTCACCGCAGGCTGAGAGAGTACTCTCAGCCCGCGGGCTGATATACATTTTTCTCATATATATATATATATATATATATATATATATATATATATATATATATATATATATATATATATATATATATATATAGACACACACACACACGCCATAATGAATAGAATTTCTAGATCATTTTCAGCATGAAAAAGGATGAAACTTTGTTCCAAAGGCCTAGCAAGTTGAGGATCAAGTGTTCACTGATTACGCTGATGTATTTAAGAATATGCATGATAGCTTTAGCTAGCATCAAATTAATGAAGGCAGTAAAGATTTGTTTCCTGTCACCATAGGTGCAAGTATTTATATTAAGGCCTTCTCTGAGTTGTCTCTTTTAATTACTTGTTAAGGAACTTATTTGGCATATTTTTTGAAGGAGGTTTCATAGTATATGTTGTTGTTGTTCTATTAGTTGATGGGACTAAAGAATGAATAATTTCTGAAGTAAAGTAGGAAGCAAAGGTTTAGAATATAATGGTTCAGATTTAGCAAGAAGGTAACAATTATATGGATTGTGGCTTTACCAAAACTAAGAAGAGATGGATACAGCTAACGTTAATGGTTGACCAATGCTTAGGAGTGATTATTTTCGTCACTGAGGTTTAATCTAATCATTCACAAAATAATCATTCATGATGACTTAATGAGATTAAGGATGATATTTTTCATAGAACTCAAGTAGGATGGTTAAAGTGGATATGTCCTTTTGGAGTATTAAGTGATTGTAGGGTACCATTAAGTTGAAAGGAAATTTTGAATAGGAAGTCTATTTAACCCTTATGCTTTATTGTTCAAAATGTTGGACAGTTAAGAAACATGTTAAAGAAATAATAATAGTAGAAGAAATGAGCATGTTGAATGGAAGAGTTGTAATTCCAAAAGATAGAATGTTAAATGGGTGCATTTATAACTAAGTTGGTGAGCTTCATTTGAGGATACGAGAGGGAATCATCTGAGATTAGGGTAAACCTAATGAATATGGATTAGGGAGAATCATTATTTGGACACGTGGATATAGGGAGTGACAAAGACTAGGGTAAACCTAATGAATATGGATTGAGGCAATAAAAAAGGATTTGGCAGTTGTTAACTTAACAGAAAGAGTGCACTTAACATACTTGAATGGATAAAAAGGATTTATATAGTCAGTACCAAATAATCGGTATAAAGGTTTCGTTTATTGGGGGTGGTCAACATGTTCCAGTTGTTCTAACTCATCTCGCAAAATGATTTAGAAATATGATTTCACTCAATTGCTTGAATTATTTTCGCTACAACTGAATATTCCATATAGCTTTTCACGCTCTTCTCTAGTCTAGGGGTATTTTGATGATTGCTTCGTAGTTGCATGAGTAAATTTTCATGAGAACAAAGTCTAGGTCTGTGTGTGCGCCGTCTTCCTCTTGAGTGTCTGTAGCAGGACACTCTCTGCTGAATTTGCTTCTGCCTGGAGTTTGGCAACAAAATAGTGGGGGTTGAAATCGAAAGTTTGGCCTAAGTTTGTAGATAACAATTGTGATGACTGAGCATCTTTGATCATAGATGCCTATTTCCCAATTATACATTCTATTTGTTTAGTTGACTGCTGCTGAGAATAGTAATATTGGAGCTGTAATTTCACAAACTAACATGTTCTTTCAAGTGTGCAGCATGTTTCTTTTGCATAACAATTTTACTATGGTGATACTTGATACTTCTGCTGAACGAACATGGACATATCACATTCAGTCTGAAACTAATGCCCAGGTTAGGTCATAAACATGAAAAAGTAGTAGCCATCGGAACAGCTAGGTACACTATCCGATGTGGCCTATTTGTCGATCTTGCTTGACCAGCAAATATATCTTTGAAATAGTCTCCCTGAAGCTCTCAACTAACACATGTACCCTAGGGAACTAAGCTGCTTGTTTCACTTTGGGCTCACAAGTGATCGTCTATCAATGAACACTAATCTTGTTACTGATGGTTAGAAAGAGATGGAACGCTTGCAATGGAGAGCAGCATCTTGTGTGCTTGGACATCAATTGATAATCCTTGATCTATAGTTGTATGTGTGAACTGCATCCTATCCGTCAACATATTTAATTCATCACTATTTTTCTGTTATATGCATCTTTTAGCGCCATAATAGCATGTTGAAAAGGCGATGTGTTTGCAACATAAATCTTTTAGTACTTGTTATTGGGTTATATGCTTGTTCATATACATCGGAGGAACTGTGAGAGGGTTCAATGTCAAAAATGAGGGCCTTGCCTATGAGGCTATATTGTTTTTAAGTATAAATTTTGTGTTGGTTTTATATGGAATGCATGTTGAAAAAGAGGGAAGAGAGGCATTGGATTCTTTTGGTTCTTGGCTCTTAGATTTCATAACTCTTCCGAAAGTACTAGGTTATTAAACATAGACTGCTAAAAGTAGCACAAACCTGAGACCAAGGCTACCAAGAATAAGAACCTGAATTTTGTGGATGATGTGTTTATCTGAAGGAAAATAGTGTAGCCAATTCATTAGATTAAAAACCACACCCTGTCGAGCTTACATATTCATTAAGTGCAGGCCAATTTTTGCTAATATGCGCATTATCTTGTGGACTGGTACCATAGCTTGCACCTTAGCAGCTTTCCTTGGTAAGTCTATTTGCTTTGCCATGCATATAGATTTCTTATAGTTGAAGGTTAAGAAAATGAACTTAATATTATCTGCTCAACATGATAGTGTAATATTACATGCTGATCTTTATTCATTTTTATTGTTTGAAGTCAAAGAGCTTCTGATGACAGGCAACTTGAAATATATGAATATTGGAAGTTTATATCCATGTACTTCATATAAACTTTTCTTGGCCATTCAACTCAGGAGCACAAACATTTATGTCCATTTCTGATGTGTCTTTAGCTAGTTTTGTTGATTCATGTTAGTTTAAATATCTTTGTTTCTGTTGCTTATGAACGTGGAAGAGAATTCAATGCTTGGAGTAGAAGTTATTGTTGTGATATCGACACAACAGGAGGAAACATAGGAGACTCGGCAGTGGAAGCTATCTACCACTAGCAAGCAATAAAATTAATCACCACAAATACAAGAACACTAGATTTAATATGGTTTGGTAAGATTTGCCTACCTCTACGGGGAGGAGGAATTTAACATGGTTTGGCAAGATTTGCCTACGTCCACGGGAAGGAGAAGAGAAACTTTATTGAAAATAGAGAAGAAAATTACAAAAGTTATAAGTCTCTCTTATAACTCTCAATGATGGAAAACTTGATTTGTTCTTGACTTTTTCTTGACTTGCCTTCAAAAGCCACTCCAAGGAGTTTTTATAAACTCCTAGGACCATCTTAGTCCAACACAAACTCCAGCAATGCAAACATCATCACCTCAGAGTAAAAGAAAACTCAAATTCAACTCGAATTGGAATTAGAACCCGAAAAGAAAACTGTCAGAATCGCCTGATTAGTCGATTACCCCGACAGATTAATCGATTAATCTACTCTTTAGTCGACTGATCTTGTATATCAGTCGATTAACTGAGCTCCTTACTCTCTGTTGCGTCCCAGCCGACTAACCTGCATGTTATTAGTCGACTAATTATATTATAAGTTGACTAGATTGTTGTATTAGTCATTATTTTGTACACAAACTGCGCACATCTTCTCGTGCATGTCTGTTCTCGATCTCTGAAGTTTGTAACTCCTCCATTTTAATCTGATTTCTTCTCCAATAAATTTGAGACACCCAATACTAACAGTTATAGCTTCTAATATGATAGTTCTCTCTTGCACATTTTCGGGAAAAATGCAGAGTTCTTAGGCTCAGGAACTCTGGCAGGATCATGCATGACACATTTATTTTGTGGGGTCTTCTCAATTGTCTGAGTTGTATGTTCACTGGAGGTGAGTCTCTCATTAATACCAGGGTCCAGAGTTCCTTGTTATGCTTGTGGAGATCATAGAGCACTCAGACAAAGTATAATATACAGGTATACAACTGCTGCTTGGAATAACAGAAAACCATTATTTTACTTGACTGAGCTTTGCAATAATTCTGTATGCCTTTTCTTCTCCATGTATGACACAATTCTGATTGCTTAAATCGATCATGTTTCTTCATCATTTTGTATGCTTCTTGATCGCAAAAGGAGAGAAAATACATGAAAGGAAGATCTCTGCCTTCAGCGCATTTATTGCTGCCATGATGGGGGGAGAAAGAGGGTGGAAAAGACAATGGATGAGGAGAGAAATGGAAGAATGCCCCCACGTTTTCTTAAGACTGTTTAGGGACCTGTTTGTTTTGCCGCAAGTTGTAAGTCGTAAAACCTTATTTTCATTTTTCGCTCTTTGTTTCGCTGAAAAACAACTTGCAAAATACAACTCTCATTTTCTCGCTTGCAGTTGCTACAGTTAATTTAATGGTCATGTAAATCTCACTTTTACATTCACATTTTTTCACTTGCAGCTGTTACAGTTAATTTTGTGGTCATGTAAATCTCACTTGCAGTACAAAACAGTTACTTGATAATCAGTATATAATTTGATATTATTAAATATATAATTTAATATTATTAAATATTTAATATTTTTAATAGTATTTAATTTCTTATTTAATTATTTAATTATTTTATATTTTTAATCTTTAGTTTTTTTATTTTTAATATTAGTTTAATATTTAATACTTTATTATTTTAATTTATTATTTTATTTATTATTGTTATTTAATACTTATTATTATATTAATATTTATGTCATTTTTTATATTTATGTAGATTTAATATTTTATTAATATAACAATATTATGCTTTAATATAAAATTACTATATATTTAATTAATTTATTTTTTAATATAAATAATTACTTTATTTATTTTATAATATACTTTATTATTATATTCATATTTTATTATATTAATATTGTAATAATAATTCATTATAATAATTTATATTTATTATTTATTATTTTATTAATTTTTTGTTTTTATAATATTACAATAATATTATAATAAAATTTAATATTATAATAATTTTAAGTATTTTATAAAATTATAATGTTATAACTATATTTTATTATTTTTCTTAAGATTTTTAATATTTATGTTTTGTTAGTATTCTTAAAATTTTATTAATGTTCTTTAGGTTTTCTTAAAATTTTATAATTATTTATTTACTTAATATTTAGTAATATTTTACTAATTATACTAATATTTTATTAATATTATTGTTATAAATAAAATATTAAAATTATTAATATTTTATCTCAAATTTATTAATACAATTTAATTTTTAATAGTAGATTTAATTTAATAGTATTCATAGTATTTAAATCGCTGCTTCAATTAATTTTGTGGTCAACTTTTCTACTTACACTTTTATATTACCAACCAAATACCGTAAAACACATTTGTTTTCCCATTTACACTTTCACTTAACAATCAAACACCGTAAAACACAATATACTTTTTCATTTACACTTTCACTTTACCAACCAAACCCGTAAAATACAATATATTTTTCCTGCTACAGTTTACTTTTCTATTCTCATTTTATGACTTACGACTTGCAGCCATTTGCAGTAAAACAAACAAGCCCTAGGTCTTGACCAGCTTCTTGTAGACCATGACGCAAAGGACTATAGCTTTTGGTGGGCATGAGACTTTATTTTGATTGTTTTTAAATAGCAAATGCTTGTGCAAGCTTTACCCTAATAGTTTGTACTTGCACAATTGCCAATAATACTTCATATGTTGCAATTAAACTCTCAAATTATTTGTACTTGAAATATTTGTTTTTAAAAAAACTCTTCTATTTATCTTTTGAATATAAAGTAGACCTATCAGATGCACTAGTCCAGCGAATAGAGCGTATCAAATTAGGGCAAGTTAAAAGAGCGCAGGGGAGACCGAAGAAAACATGGATGGAGGTGATACGACAAGATATAGAGGCTAAAGGTCTTAATGGAGGCATATTGCTCGATAGGAACGAGTGGAGAAAGCTGATCCATATACCCGATCCGGCGTAATTCTTTTTTGGTTCATGTAGCCTACCCCAAATACTCGGCACAAATGGTTTAGTTGTTGTATTTTTTGAATATAAAGGTACTATCTTTTCACAATGAAATTTTCCTCTTCACTTTATTTGTTTGGAGGCTCGCCTTGAACTTGTGATCTCCTTGTCACTATTCACTAACCTCTTACTTTCCTTCGGTTTTTTCTGTGTTCATACTTTCTGATTTGAACTCCCATGTCTTTTCCAGGAAGCACCTTGTGGAGATTTAACCAGTCATGTTTTTTGCCACCTGTGTGTCGTTTGTCAAGAGTAAGGAAGATCCGGGACACGTCAGATGGCTCCATATATGTCCTCTCACATTTCCTGCTGTAACTGCACCTCCGACCCAGACTATGGATTCCAGCCAAGTGGAACGAACATGAGTATGGATGCAGATCAGTGGTCAACATGCCGTTTGATATTCTTCTTGCCTTCGTCGAGGGTTTGACTTGCTATATGATTACAGTTTGTGGGGCTTCAAGATGATGACAGTTTTCAAGAATTACACCCATCTTGCTTCATGAGTCTCAGAGCTTGTTTCCACTTTGCAGTCAACCTAGAAGCAGCAGTTTATGTAGAGAGGCATTTCTGTGATCGATGTATTGTATTTTGCTTCTGATATCTAAACTGGCGATAAACACTTTGTTGTTGTTGTTGTTGTTGTTGTGTAATGGTGATGTACTGATGCAGAACACTTGAGAATGATTGAAAACACAAGAAAGAAAAACATAAATGAGCTCAGGTTCTTGTGGGGCTATGTTCTTTTTTGACGTTTTTCAAAGATGATTTGTTCTCTTGTCTGCTGTTTAAACAGTTTTTTCAAGGCTGCAAGTCATTTGGAATCTCAGGAACTCTGTTCAGTTATGTGAATTGTTGGGAAATGGTATCAATGTTTTCAGAGTGCAAGAATGGACACATTTTCTTGATGCCTAGGTACTGTGTGGTTTTGTTATAAGCTCAGGTCCTGCACAGGTCAAGAGATGAAAAATATTGGGTCTGTTTGGTTGTCGTAATTGGCCGTAATTTGTAAGTCATAATTGATAAAGTCTTTTACAGCTGTAAATGCGTTACATTCATGTAAGTTTTACATCGTTTGGTTGGTAATATAAAGTTATAAGTAGAAAAGTGTATTGTATTTTACGGTGTTTGGTTGCCGTAATGTGTAAGTCGTAAGTGAAAAAGTTGACCACAAAATTAACTAATCGGTAATTTAAAAAGTTTTTATATTACAAATAAATATTAAAAATGCTAAATATTAAAAAAGTTTAATATTAACATAGAAAAATAATACAAATTTACATGATCACAAAATTAACTGTAACTGGACTGTAAGTGAGTGGTAATTGGGTTGCAGGTGTGAGTGGTGGTTGGGTTGCGTAAGTCTTTTACGAATTACGGTCCAACCAAATGCCGTAACTGTAACTGGATTGTAAGTCATTTACGAATTACGGACTTTTACGCCTTTTACGTCGAAACAAACAGCCCTAAGTAGATGGCTTAGTTGCAGTCTCTTTCCTGATGGATAAAAGCACAAATGGTGGTTTCACTGGTAGAGAGTTTAGACGTTAGATTATCAAAATGAATCCTCATTTTTAATTAATAAAAAAGAATCTCAAGTAAAAAAGTTTCAAATAGTAATAAGATTGGTTTATTAAGCCGACTTATGGTTTCTTAATTTTGATTGGCAATTGGAAAATTCCAATTAAAAAGGATTTTTAAAAACAAACTCATGATTAAGAAAAGGATTGATAAAAAGAATCTCAATTAAAAAGAATTTACACATCAAACCAACTCATACTTGACAAAAGAAGAATCCCAATTAAAAATTAGAAACCAACAAAATTAAATTTTGATTCATAAAAGAAAATTCCAATTAAAAAAGGTTTCCATATCAAATCAACTCCTGATTAAGAAAAGAAGAATCTTAATTAAATAGTAATCTCATGCAAATTATAGAAAAATTAACAGAAAATTAGCCTTAAACTCCTCTCTTTTCAATTAATTTAGTGAAAATCTTATACAATTTTTTTTCCTCAGCGTCAATTCACGTCAGCCACATTCACCATTTTCAAAATTTGGAGATTGGGGCAGAACAAATACACTAATATATAACTAACTTATACTTCACTTTTTCAATTTTACTCCTTTTTACTAATTTAGGTAAAACCTTAATTACAAATTTTCAAATCTTGCCGATTAAGTTTTTGTGGCTAATTAAGTTTCCAAACCTTAATCACTTCAGCCTCAATCCACATCATGATCGGAGTATTATAAAGACTCAAAACATGACATTTTTTTAAGATTGCGATCATGTTTGCGATCTTCTGAAATAAGGTATTTTTTTAGGACTGCGATCATGGTCGCAGTTCTCAGAAATAGGGCATTTTTATGAGAATTGCGATCATAATCGAGTTATCAAAAATAGGGTACCAAAGTCCACATTTTTGAAGCGTCCGCTTTTTTCCCGAAGCGGTCCGCTTTTTTCGAAGTGATTATTGCAAGGCACTTGCGTCTTCGCCGCTAAGAAGCGCAATTGCGTTTGACACGTGTACGCATCTAGTTAGTTTAAAAGGGAGATGGTTGAAGCGAATAAAATTATAAATATGAGTTTATTTTTCTACTTACGATTTGACATAGGGACTGTAACGAAACCCCCTTCAATTAAATAAATAATTAATAATATATAGTCAGTACATTAACAAAATACAATCCAAAACCTTGAGATTTAGAAATGTCATATATTACATCTCAGCCAGATTTGGTACACAAATTTAAACTTGAATGTATATATAGTTATTTCTCTTCTTCAACATATATATAAACTTCATCTCTAATCTTTAACTACATGCATGATGAATTACAGATGAAAACAATCCATTCAAAAATTGTTTACAACAATCAAGCCCATATATATTATTTTATAAAAAAGCATAATTCAGCTAATTTCAGTCATGGGTCTTAATATGCCAAGATCTTTGGACAGCTGGCATTCCAGCAACTGCTGTATGATTCATTCCCTACCAATTCATAAAAGGAGCCTTCCTCTCAATATTATTTAAAAAAAACATTAAAAAACCTAATCTCTTTCCCACTATTATTATTATTATGAAACAAAAGTGTTTCTTTTTTGGGAAAGTATTAAAGATGAAACAGAAAAAGCCAGAAGACAGCAACAAACAAACTCCACTAGAAAACATAGAATCCTGGCAGAATCCCACCCAGGCTCCCAAAAGATCGGCATGCACGTGGGCAGGTGGGGGCCTCATCTTCATATCATATCACATCATTATTTTTATAATAATTATTATTTAATTTATTATTATTATTATTACTACTACAATTATTATTATACTTGATGACAAACAAAAGAAAAAAGTGTTTGAATTGTTCTCTTTCAAGCGCTTGCGAAAGCTCAGAGGGGGTGATGAGGTCGTGGGAGTTGCGGCCGAACAGGCCGAAGATGAGGCAGAGGCGGAGGCTGTTCAGGGAAGGGTTACGGAGACGGAACGACGATGAGGACTTCGACAGCTGCAGTTTCGACATCGATGGGGGATGATGAGCGGACGCCATTGAAAATTGAAATTGGATAAAAGAAAAAAGAAAAACTGATTTTCTTTGTTCTTGATTTCTTGATTGAATTCAATCTTCAATGAATACTAATGAATTGAATCTATCTGAAGAAAAATGATTTTGTATTTTTATGGCTTCATTCTCTTTGATGCTATTCTGTGTTGTTTGTGTATTGTTTTTTTGGGCTTCTTTGGCTTCATTCTCGTCTGGTCGTCATTCTCTTCGGTAGTATTCTGTGTTTTTTTTTGTCACACCCGGTGGGTCCCACCATCATCGGATAAATTTTTTTTTTTTGGGACGGATCGGAAGAGGAACAATTTTGTTGACTTGAATGCTGACGTGGCATGCCACATCAGCAGGAGGTAGCAGGACACGGGAGCCAAATAGCAAAACTGTTGCCTTCTCATGAATCAAAACCAAGGCAAGATTTTCTCGAATTTTCTTGTTTTAATCGGCAAATTTTTCTATTTTGAGTTCTGTTTATCTGATCAGATGCTGCATTGATTTCATAATAATAATAATAAAAAAAAGATGGTCAGATTTTAAAGGAAGGGTGAGGCATAGGGTATGTGTTGATTCTAGGGTTTTTGTCTTTTGAAATCTTTAGGTGTCTTTTGAAATCTTTTGAAAAATTGTTTTTTATATTATGTTGAAAATTATAATTTAAATCTTCCCAAGAATAGAGAAGTCAAAATCTAAGTTGATTTAGGATATCTTTAGAGTTTCCAAAATTTAATCTAAAAGTTATAAATATTTAGAATTGACTTAGAATTAGTTTAGAAGTTTCTTATTTTTAAATAAATATTTGTATTTTGTTTAATTTAGAAGTTTCTTTTCTTTTAAGTAAATAGAGTAAATAATAGATTAAGAATAAGATTTTGATTGTGAGCAGGATTTGTATTGTTCTATATAAGAAGAGGCAGACACTAACAAAATTTTGCTGCGGAGAAAAATAAAAGAACAGGTAAACAAGAAAAACATCGACATATTCTCCAAGTAAGATTTTCATATTCTTCTCCCAAATAAACCATGTATTATTATTATTATTATTATTTGCTTATTAGGATTTTGATTAGTTTAATAGTTGTAAGTTGTGCTTTTTACAGTTTGCTGATTATTGTTTGTGCCTTGCAGATCTTGGCCCCTAGATATCTGTAATTTTTCTTAGTGTTTTGTATTTAAAAATTAATTATATTTTTAATGAATTTTTTATTATTTCAGATGTGTTTTTTTCCTCTGAAATATAAGTCGTACTCTAGTATAAGTGAGATTTGAACTCTAATTTTTTTTCTGCAATATTATGGGTTCTAAATCTCAGGCCTCTTCCTCGTAAGAAATTTTTTTTTATTGCTGTTATTATAGTTGCACTTTTTAAATATTTAAATAATTTTGTTCCATTGTCTATTCACCTTAAAAGATTAAAAAAACAGGAAAAGAAGAAGAAAAAAAAAAAAAAAGAGAGAGAGAGACCAAACCCAACAGGTCTCCTCCTTTAAAGGAACAAATAGGAGAAAGAAAAAAATGGTTAAAAAAGAACTGGGGCCCACATAAAATAAGATCGGGACCCACAGTATTTAAAACGCTTTGGGTAAATTCCAACTCTGTTCCGCCTGCGGCGCCAGGGGACCTTGGTTTCTCCCGCTCCTCCGTCCCGTTCCACGTGGCAGGGTCACGTGATGAATACGTGGCCACCGAACCAGACAACCCGCCAAAATAGTCTGATCTTATCACGACCGTCCATTCGCAATCTTTTCTTTTTTGTTTTTGTTTTATTGTATTTTTTTTTGGCGAAGGAATTCCAAGTACAATTGAGTTGATTGATCCCTTAAAGGTCCAATCCTTTTGAAATCTCGGCAGTCTCCCAGTTTTTTTTGTGGGCACTGTTTCTTTTTTTTTTTTTTTTTCCCTCTCTTTTTCCGCTCTCTATTATAAGGGTCCGAATTTTAGGATTGAAGGATCAAAAAACTTAGGTATGCTCTTGTTTCCATCATATTTTTTTGTAAGCCATGTTTCTATTTTGAGTTGGGTTTTGTTTGATTTGGTGCTGCATTGCTTTCATAGTACTCTATATATATTTTTATCTATTTGTTGTCCCTTTATTTTCTTTTCATTTTTTTTTTTTGAGGGAAGATTTATATGTGTTGTGCTATTTGGAGTCTTGAGGAGTTTGCAATTTGCTTATTGATTATTTACTATTTATGCGCCGCCAACCCTCTTCCCCCCCAAAAGAAAAAGAACAAAACTTTGATAGAGCTTTTTTTTTAGAGATTTTATGGTGCTTTTATCTCAGATTTACAAATTAGTTCCATATTTAGTTCTGCATTTGTTAAGGTGACAATTTGAAGAAAAAAGAGAGGCATGGATCAATTTTATCTTTGTGTTTTGTGTTTGATTTGTGGGTCTTTGTTATTTGTAATCTTTAGGACTTTATAATTTGTGGTTTTAAATTTCGTGGATTGTGACTGGCACAAACGTGTTTGCATTTTACTTGAGTTGAGCACTTGTTTGTTTTGGTTTCTTTTGATATATGACTCCCGAATTAGGCCTAATTTGATATTACACCCACAAATTTTAGTATTTTGAAAACTATGTCCTCAAATATTGTTTGAAACTAAGGTTTTTTGTTGTCATATAAATTAGGCATGTTTGGTCTTATATCAAAAAAGGCCTTTCTTTTTAGTTTTATGATGCTTTTTTTCATTTCATATGTGCAAGTTACTGTTCATGAAATGCTTCACACTCTCTTTGGTTGAATGTAGGTTCCTTGTTGCAATGTCGCTTCACAAAGGAACTTCCCCATCTTGCTCCCCAAACAAGCACTGCTCTCAATGGGCTTGGACCTACTTGAGCTATTGTCTTTGCGGTACAAAGGATGCTGTGGCACTAACCCTTGGGTTGACAAGTGTTCTCACCTGGAGTGTCGCTGAAGTTCCGCAAATCATAACAAATTATAGAGAGAAATCCACAGAGGGCCTTTCACTTGCTTTTTTGATGACATGGATTGTTGGGTAATACATAATTTCTCTCTCGTGATGATATATTTCTAGTTCATATCATACATGATTTGATTGGTCGTGTATTTGGGGCTCTTGGAATTTTAAAGTGTTTTATCTGCTTTGGTTTATCCTCACAATTTGCACTATATCGACTGAGCAAGAGAAACCACAATGAAATCCTTGCAAGCCAAAGGGCTTATAGTGTTTTCCCTTTTAGTTATGAACATAGTCTGGTGTCACCGTACTCTAATGCTCATGCGGATATATCTTATTGAGTAGGTACATGAAAGGTAGGAACGCTGGTTTATGGTTGCAAAATATTAAGAACCTTGAATCTATGAATCCTGATGCATCCCTTTAAGAAAGAACATTGGTTTATTGTTTGTTTGGGAGGCAGGACTCAGATGGTTTGATTACTTTGTTTGGGCTACCTTTTGCTTAACCTAGCCCTCACAAATTGTTTGTCCTATAATATTTTCTTTCTGATTTCCATTAACCTTCTACGGTGGCTCTAGTGCATCTTGAACCATGCTTTCCATCTGCTATTTTCTGGAGTTCTTAAGGCGATGCTTGAGGATCAATACCTTGAGCAGGGGTAAACTTTGCTTGTCTTTTTCTTGCAGGCCATATCTATTTAATAACCCTTCTCATTACTCAATTTTCTGTAAATCGAGTCATTCTAGGTAACATAGATAAGTTCCTTCTTCTTTGTCTAACATAGGTTCTATTTGGTTCTCGTAATTGGTCATAATTCGTAAGTCGTGGTAAACTCTTTTACAGTTATAAATGAGTTACATGCATGTAAGTTTTACGGTGTTTGGTTTGTAATATAAAGTTATAAGTGAGAAAGTGTATTGTGTTTTATGGTGTTTGGTTGTCGTAATGTGTAAGTCGTAAGTGAAAAAGTTGACCACAAAATTAACTATTTGGTGATTTAAAAAATTAAATATTGCAAATAAATAATAAAAATACTAAATATTAAAAAAAATATTAATATAAAAATAATACAAATTTGCATGACAAAATTGACTGTAAGTGAGTGGTAACTGAGTTACAGGTGAGTGGTAGTTGGGTTGCGTAAGTCTTTTACGAATTACGGTCCAAACATACATCGTACTTGTAATTGGGTTGTAAGTCATTTACGAATTACGGCCTTTTGCGCCCTTTTACGCGAAACAAACAACCCTATAGTTGGGTTAGGGAGTGAGGCCTTGTCAACTGATAAGGGATTAGGGTGGGTTATGGGAGGTCCCCATGTTCAACACTCGGCTACAGACTTTGTTAAAAAGTAAATGGTCGGGTTAGCAAATTGTCCAATTCATAGACCAGATTCATTATGCCTACATTTTTGTTCTCCTATAGACTTAGAAGAAGTCATCCTTCAATGTTCCACTGGAACTTTTATTAATGAATATACCTGGCTAGATGCACATCTAGAAGATTTCCCTGTATTACCGTATGCACAAAGAATTATATTTTCATGATATTTCCTTCACAGTTCTAGATACTGATATTTCCTGCTCTTTCCTGTTTACAGAGATCTTTTCAATCTTATTGGATGTTGGTTGGAGCCAGCAACTGTAAGTTCCATCTTAGCCATTTGATGTTTATAACCAATATATTTGGCAGTGGGTTTCCTTCATTGAGAACTGTATATTCACTGATTTACCGCTGCTGAATTATCTTCTCGTTTTCTTTTTCTGGATTTGAAATATTTTAGGAATTACAAGTTGTTACCTGTGTATTCCCATTCTCATCCTAGAAATATGCTGCTATACTACTGCTCTAATTGCTAATCAGGTTTTGTACATCAAGATTCAAAGTACTTATTTACATGGGTATGTTTGCATGAGCTGTTCCTGTCAAAACTTGAAAAAGTGTGGCCTGGCCAGCGGGTTTGCTCATATTGTAGTGCATATTCAGTGTGGGACCATTGTTAGAGGGTTTGTGAAACCTAAAAACAATATTTGAGCTTTTGTTATGTTCATTTTGGTTTTATAGTACTAGTGATATATTATCTTTTTCTGGTGCCCATTGGTGGTTCACTGATTAGCTATGTCATCTTACTATATTGGACTATCAATACTTCCACTTAAAGTAGACATCACTAAATCATTGTGCTTAGGTAATTTTCGTATTTCAGCATACTGAATTCTTTCTGTTTAATCTATGCAGTTGCCAACTCAATTTTACATGGCTTTGGTAAGAATCTTAACTTAGGTTCCAGTTCTTGTTTAGTGTATATTTTTGTTCTTTACTTAATAAAACAATATTCATCTTAACTTGCAGTTGTACACAGTTACTACTGTGGTTTTGACAGCACAAACCATATACTATGGCCACATGTATCATCGGCTGAAAGCTAACAAAATTAGCATACTCCGTAAGGTCAGATTTTTCATGTCTTTTTTCTGACACCTGGGGCATACTCAACATTTCACTTCCATGAATTGATTCTATTAAACACTTCGCTTGTATTCTTGTGTTTATATAATTTGATATTATTTAGGTTTTCAGCAAGTCCATACAGAAACATTCTTGTTAAGTGTTACAAATTGCAATTGTCTTAAAACACTTTACATGAATGCTATATTCTTAATTGTTTCTTCCTAGGAGCGTTGCTTGTTCTTGTGATTGACCTCTCTTGTTAACCCTACCAGATTACTTTCGTTTGGTATCATTTTGTGCTGTATCATTCCATTTCTATGATTCAATAAACCATGATTGCTGGATATAAAGACATTTAGTACTGTGTGCACTTTTCATTTTTCAATTTGCTACTCAAGATGTTTGCTTATATCTTTCACTATTTATATGTTATGTGACTTTGACTATTAATTTCTCTTATTTGGATGTTATATATTTATCTTATTATGCCCCTATAAACAAGCGTGTTCTTCATATTGCGCGCGCGCGCACACAGTGAGAGGGAGATGTTGTGCCCATCAATTTGAATGTGAATGTTTTGTGTCATAGTCTTGTATCCATCACTGCCCTGCTACTCATAGACTTGTATCTATTACTGATTACTCACACTGTAAGAGCCCTGTCACTTGTACTTTGATTCAAATTTCCATATTGGGGAAATATATGACAACAAGGTTTAGAAGATTCAGTCTCCATTCCTATTGGTGGGACTACTCTATTCATAAAATAAAGTTTGATGGGAGGTATTTTCTGATAGAAAAGGGATCAACTTTTTCTAGGGACAGAAAAGTAATTGATCGAGGCAGATATGTGCTGGATTAGATAAGAACAGAGTTCATTCTCAAGACTTTCTACAGTCTAACTTGTGCTTGTAGTTGTGCTTCTAATTGTCTTCTTTGGTTTCTACTCCAAGGAAAATCTTGTAATGTTTAATCCACTTTAACTATTGTCATCCGATCACATTTTCCATCATGGCGGTTACCCAATTAATAATACCCCTATCTACGGATGAAGACTTCTGAAACACTTTGAGCAAGAGATCCTGTCTTATAATTCGAAAACTCAATGCCCATGGTAAAGAAACAGATGGTGTAAAGTAGAATACAAAAATAGATTCTCCCTGTGTTTTTAAATAATATTTGTTATTAACTTTTTCTGTGTTTATAAACAATATGTGTTGTCCAATCTTGTTGATGATACCCTCTGATAAAACACTGGCCTGTTATTGCAGGGCCACAAATGTCAAGAGGAGGACGCGTTAATAAAACAGGAGCTCTTATACAGAATTGATGAGAAAGAAACTAATGGATCTGACTTTGTAAAGGAAGGTATTCATGTACCAAGCTTACCAATTCCAGTCTCTGCACCTGTAATCCACAGCCATGGTTCACCAGGAAGGGATCTATATTACATGTAATCATCTGTTTCTTTTGATGATTTTCGTTATTCTTCTGCGGTAGTTATCTGTTTTATTTCCAGATATTTTAGGATGATATATGATTACTGAAATGTGATACCCATATCAAACTGCAGTGTATGTTAACTAATGATTACGGATTTGGACCATAAAATGATATATGAAGCTCCAAAATTAGGAGCTTTACTGGAATGTAATCATGTAAATCCTCAATTAAATAGAATATTTTAATTCATCTATTTCAATAATGAGTTGAGCAATCATCACTTCCCAGGTAAAAGTTGCTTGACACCCTATTTCATTCACTACTTGGTATGACTTGGTGTTTGAAAATTTAGTTTATCTACTCTTAATTTCAGGCCATCTTATCTCGTAAAATGATCTTGCCTTGGGATTTCAAATATTCGTATCTGTTGTTTCCAGTTTAAAAGTATTGAAATTGGCATGTTTTCATTCAGTAGTTGTTGTCTTTTTGTAGCCAATAGATTTCAAGTAAATAATAGTTAGATATTGGCATATTTCATTCAGTACTTTGCTTGCTCCTAGACTCCAGTATTTGAATTTCTGGAGTTGGAGATTAATTTCTTTATTCTGAAATTTCCTGGTCAGCTCTTCACCTAAAGTGACAGTCTCAATCCTACCTTATGAGATTTTAGAAAACATTGGCATTTTTCATTTGCTAGCTGGGATTTTCGTATACTCCATGTTTGGGAATTGAGCTATTTTATTATCAAATTTTCAGGTCAGCACGTTCTTTATCAAGGAGCCCATTACCTACAGCAGGAACATGGTTATCTCATTTGCGAGATTCTGGCAGAACACCTCTTATTATAACTCATGACCAGAACTCATCAAGGGAACCTCTGCTTGGTAACCTTGGTCCTGCACACTCGGCACCAACTTTGACGACTAAAAATATGCTTTGTGTGGTGCGATAAAAAACTCAGTTTGCAGAAAGATAACATTTTCTTTTTGGGAGTTTACATCGTAGGGTTTGACAGTACCTTTTTTCCATTAATTATCAGGCTTCTTCGGCAGCTTTTCTCCTTTGCACCTATCGTCTTCATCCTTCTGTGAATCAATCTATCAAAGAATCTCCACGTGGAATGGTCATAATGGTGGGTCGCAAACTTCTGCAGGTAATTGAATCTGGAGTCTGAAACTTCAATTACTGAGTAGAGTTACATGTAAAGATTCTCTGTGAAATCTTTTGCCACTGTTTTTAACTTCCAGCCAATAATAGCGGTAGATAATTTCGAATATTTAGTGATATGTTTTTATATACAGTCAAACATCACAGAGTTGTCAGTGGGCCATAGTAGTGGAGGAAGCAAAATTGGAAGCTACCTCGGCTGGGCAATGGCAGCTATTTATATGGGGGGACGGCTGCCACAAATCTGCTTAAATGTGAGGCTGAACTCTAGAATTTCAGTCCTTTCATTTTGAAGATATATCCTTTTGATTTATGGTCTCCAAAATTGCTGCTGGAGTGAACTATGAGCACATGAGATTAGGATATTCTAGTTTTGCAAATATTTGACAGAATGATTCTTTACGTCAGTTGTCCTGTGCGCTAAGTTTCATGTATATTATATAAGATCTTCAATATGATTTAATGTTTCCTTTTTTCTATTTTTTGCAGATTAGAAGAGGCAATGTGGAGGCAAGTAATTTGACTCATGCCTTTTCATCAGGGTTATACCTTCCAAGTGATTTATCTCCTCTGTCCATAATTTTTTGTGTTCTAACTTCAGTTCCAGGATACATTGATTTTACCTTCTCTGTGCACTTTCGAAGATCTAACGTTCAGAATTTGCCAATATAAACTAAACTGATTGGCGAAAAATTTCTGATGTGTTGTTATCTATGTCAGAAGTTCCCTAGATATCCATGGAGCTCTTATTTATATTTTAAATAATAAGGAATAGTTTCCTCAAAAAGAAATCACAAATAGTGTGAGAAAATCATAATCATTACTTTTTGCATATTATAGGATATTTAAAGTTATCTTCTATTATTTGAACAGTTTCTGTTACTTCAGCTTATTCTAGTTCAAGGCCCAAGTACAAACCCAGATTTTTCTTTACAGAGACTGATTGATTAGATTGTGCATAGATACGCATGCACTTGCATTTACTAGAAAACCTTTTGATCTGGAGCCAACAGTCTCTTGTTGTGGCCGTAGTGGTGGTTTTTTTTACATTCAATGCGTCTCAATGACTAGAGGAATTAACCCTTCTGAAGATTTAAACCAAAAAAATTGAAAAAAATGGTCTCCTCCTTGTTAGTGAAAGGACCAATATAGTGAACCAGATAATTCATGTGTGTGATAGTCCTACTAATGAAGAGAAAAGTCAATGCCCTGGTTAAAACATTGGCATTGGATGTAGATCATGTAGCAACTGAGACATTCTGTGAGCCTTTCAAGTATAATCGTACCCAAGCAAACTATCTGTTTCCTTCATTTGCTGGTCTGTTATTCATGGCGGTATTTTTGTTTGTTTTCATTTCCTATCATTCTATCAGTAAAGATAAACATGTTTTCCTTTTTGCAGGGACTCAGTCCTCTAATGTTTATGTTTGCATTGATTGGCAATGCAACATATGTTGGGAGGTAAATGCTGGACACATTCCTGATGATTTACTCTAAGATTCTTCTTATGTTTGTTCTTGTTGGTCAATTTCATATGGTTGTTTGTATGTGCATCCATATGTTATCTGTTGGATTATGTTTTAACTGTGCATGTGGATAAACCTTTTCCTTTTGCAGTATACTTGTAAACAGCATGGAGTGGTCTAGAATAAGACCTAACATGCCATGGTTAGTCGATGCTGGTGGATGTGTTCTTCTTGATGCTTTTGTATCCTTTTAACTGCCTTTTAGTTATGTTCTTACCTGAGCACACTCATGGTAAATGGTAACTCACACCTGCTAACATATTAATGTTGAAGGCTGTCACAATATTAAGAAGTTTAGGTCCGTGTCTTTGTTTTGAACTGTAATGCCACCTACCGATAGCACATGTTCAGAGGCTGAAGTGAAGATCATGGCTGTTATTCATACTAGTAAAGGATAATAGTGTTTGTTGCATGGAATTGACCAGATGAGGTTACTGAAAGCTATATATTTTAAGTCGGTATTCCTCAGATATAGTAATGAAAGTGATATTTTGTCCATGCTACAGACAGTTCCTGATTCTTATTTAGAAGAAAATGATCAATTATTCTTCTTTTTTTCTTCGATTTTAAACCTGGTATTTTCCTTTCGGTTCTAACAGCAATGAGGTGAAGATAGAGTTCCTTAATTGTGTTTTTCCAGATACTCCTTCAGTTTGTTTATTTCGGTTACTGGAAAACTCAGGATGTGAGAAACAGAAACGTTCGTGATTCCAGCCGGGGACATGAAATAAGCATCGTGAGCATACTCAGGTGACATGATTTGTCTTTTGCTTCTTGCTATGCTAGAACTTTAGTGTTTTTAATATGTTGTACGAGTAATAAATCCAAAGAAACGAGGTTATGAAAGTAGTCCAACCTTCTTGTATTGAAATGATGGCATCAGCTAAGAGAGGCCCCTTTCAGGTCTTCTCTAATGTTCAGATTTCATATCTGAAGAGGAACTAACAAACATCACTAATGATAGTGTATCCATACATCTTATGTCTTAAATCGGCAATTCATGGAATTATTGTCTGGCTATTCTTACTTATTGTTATCTTTGTCAATTGTTGCATATTTTTTTATCTTTTTATGACTATAACTAGTTAAACAGGATGCGTTTTTTTCCTTTTCTGAATGGATAAGATGCTCCCATCCTCTCCTAAATAGGGGAGAAAATTCCCCTGGGATACATGTCTGGCGGCATGCTCTGAGTTCACGAGCAAGTTCCTTTACCCATTTCCCAATCCTCTTTTACCTCACCTCTTGGTATCATAAAATTGTTTTACTATGTTCACAGTCTAGTGGTCATCTGATAACTACATTTTATATCCGTTGTCTTGTAACTCTGGCATGTCTATTTGCATTGGACTCATTTGTGATTTGTTATTTGGTATTGGCTACAAAATTGACATGACCACGTTGACATGGACACGAAACAAACACTGGCAATGCTAAAGAAAACCTGACACATGTTTTTTGATGTGTCCATCACAACACACCTTCATGACAGGCCCATCGAGTATCAGATGCACCGTGAGAGAATATCCTCAAGAGAAAGAGGAGAGTTTGTAAAGGCATTTGTTTTTATAGAGGAAACACTTCTTACTAGATTGGCACAATAAAATCAGATGAAGCCAAGTTTGACATGGATTTTACCAACATATATAGCTCTTAGAAAAGTTCTGGGGAAGAGTTACAGGAATGACTCTTATACGTATTTTGGTGTCTGTCCTCAAAGAAGAAAACAGGCTTATTTGGCCTTTTTTTATGTATTCAGTCCTCCCCATTATTTCTGGATGTAGTAGTCTTCTACTCTTTTTCTAAAGCTGGTTCAAGTTATAGCTCTACTCCAGCAAATTTAGTTTCATGTTTGTGCCTTAGAGAATCAATCTTCCTGTTATACTTTCTGATAAATGCTTATTTAGAAATTTGGTACTTTTTCATTGAATCGAATACTGAAGGTGCGTGAGCCTATACCGAGTACTGACTCTTTGCTTTTTAATCACACAGGAGAGATCAATGAGCACTGTTGAGAGTTCAGCCAACCATATCTGCAGATTCACAGAGGACGGCGGCGAAGCCTTTGCTTTCTTCCTTTGACGGTAGAGGCCGGAATTTTCTTCAGTTCATCGCCATGCAGCATGAAGAGTTTTTTCTGGTTGTGGAGCATAAAG
>JAVJIF010005697.1:0-219728 GCA_038442645.1 Agave tequilana | reverse complement strand
TAGGCCATGAAACCTAGGGAGAGTGTGTTAATGAACTGATGCTTAAGCTAAAAATTGTTTCCAGTTGCCTCAGGTAGAAGAATGCATGAAGGAAGTGAAGTGGGAATTAGGTAGAACTTGTCTTGGAGAGAAGTAGGGTTTGCCATAATTGGGATTATTTTAGGATGTGGTGCAAGTGTAGATGTCCGAACAAGTCTTGATGAAATTGGATCTCGGTACCACTCTTGCAAGCATAATCACAGACAACGTTCACCAAGCAAACAAGCGGAAAAAAGAAAAATAACAGACAAAAATAAAGAAAAATAATCACAAGCTATCTAGGATCTCGGCAACGACACCAAAAATTTGTTCAAAAGGATGAACTGAATTGAGCAAAGTTTTAGAGTAAACCGTTCATATTCGTGTGTGCTGATTATCCAACTTTGAATATGTATGAAGATTTACTTTACTCCTTTGAATCACCATTCGTAGCACAAGCTATAACGGGTCGTATCCATAGGGAGGACTAGCGATGGAAGCGTTCACCGTTTTTATGTTGAAGTTTTTGGAAAGAAAAATGAAGTTCTTCTTTGTTTATAAACTAAAAAACAAAACAAAAGCAGAAAGGGAGCAAAAAATCTTTGTAGAGGTTTTAGAGAAAAAGAAAACGGAATGAAAACTGGTGGCGTTTGGAAAAAGAGAACGTTTTTAGAAAAAGGTTTGAAATATGATAGAGAGAAAGTCATGACTAACTAACATTCTACACTACTTACTACTCTCGTTGGGTGGTTCATGCCTCATGTTGATTCAACGGCAATAATAAATCTTGCTTTATCAAATCGATATGTTGTCCCATTTAGAGGATGTGTTCTCATCTAGTCTTGGCTAGGTGGCCTCCTTGGATCATCAGCCCCCTAAATAGATTTTCAATAATGAAACTTAGGTGATCACTCTTAGGTATGCTAAACAAGAATGTAAGATTCATTAATCCATCAAAGCTATAATCAAGCTAGCATGAAATAAGAAACTTATACAATAGTTGTTAGCATACTAAAGTAGGCCATCCTCATTTCCATCAAGTCACTTGTTCAAGAGACAAGGCTCTAAGTGAGGCACACATGAATCATATGGAGGGGATACAAAGTATTCACTAAGAATTGAACATAACTCATCTTCATTGGGGATGACAAAGACTTGTAAATTGCAAGACTAGAAATAAAAAACATCCCATGATTCATATAAGTTAGCAATCACCCAAGAGTTAGTAGTTAGTAGTGTTAGAAGTTAGTCATATTAGTGAGTTAGCTAGCCATAGAAAGGAAGAACAAGCAAGAATACATGGTAGAATATAAATACGAGAAAGTAAGAACTTGAAGATAAAAGCAATAGAACAAGAAAAGACTTGAGGAATATGAAGCTTGAGCCCTTTTAATAAGTTGTCACCTTCTTCAATTACAAAAATCTCTCACCCTCACTCTCTCTTTTCTAGATTAGAAGGAGAAATGAAAATTACACAAGAACTAAAGAGACCTAAAGAAATCCTAATAATTTTCCTAAATAAGAATGCTATTCTTTCCTCCCTCGATTACAGAGGCCCTAGGGGTCTATTTATAACCTTCAGGAGAAGATGCCATCCCATCACAGCTGTAGGATCAATCGCTTGATCAACGGCCATAGGACTGCTGCGGATCCGCGGCCAGGGCCGCATTTTCACGGCAGAATCTTGGCCGTTGCGTCAACGATTTCTTTGGCATTCTGTTATGCCTCGTGTGCCCAGCTGGAGCTTCTAGAAGGTGGAGAATATGCTTTGGATCCGTCCAGATTTGGGCTTCCTTGTGTGGGCTCTAAATTAATCCTTTAATTTCTTTGTATTTCACAAGAATTGGGCCTTCTTCTCCCTAAAATATTGGACCTGAAAAATAAGAGAGAAAATCAATAAAATCTCATTTTTATTATCAT
Source organism: Agave tequilana (assembly GCA_038442645.1). Taxonomy (NCBI): domain Eukaryota; kingdom Viridiplantae; phylum Streptophyta; class Magnoliopsida; order Asparagales; family Asparagaceae; genus Agave; species Agave tequilana. Next base: position 217,790 of record JAVJIF010005697.1, on the reverse strand, counting down.
AAAGTATGGTGAGGTGGTGTAAAAATGATGCAAAAATGAACTCCAATCAAGAATTCAACACATCCAATCCAGAACTCAATACAAACATTGCAAAATTTAACATATCCAATACAAATATATATATACACACACACACACACACACACACACACACACACACACATGCGCACACAAATATATATATATATACACAAATATATATATATATACACACACACACACACACACACATAAGTATATATATATATACACACACACACAGATAATATATATATATATATATATATATATATATATATATATATATATATATTATATATAATATATATATATATGTATGTATGTATGTATGTATATATTTGTGTGTGTGTGTATAAATATATTTGTGTGTGCGTGTGTGTCTATATATACATACACACACATACACACACACATTACTCCAGAATTCAACACAAATAGCAAAATCAACCACAAAAGTGGCTCCAAAAATAGTTACAGCTTTGATGAACTAAATTTTGAAATACTTTGAAGTATTCCTCTTTAAGTATTCCTCTCTACTTGAGATGCCAATACGTTGGGATCCCCGCAAGATTGCTTTAATTCTTGTATCATGACATCCTACACCAAAAACTCTTATGAAAAATATGGACAGAGGCATACACATGTAAAGTGAAATGACAATCACCAAACATGTGAACCAAACATTCATGTGTGTGTGTGTGAGTGTGTGTGTTGGTGGTGGGGGTGTGTGTGTGTTGGTGGTGGTGTGGTGTTGGTGGTGTATGAGCGTGTGCACCATGCTGATGTGTGTGTGCCATGCTTGATGTGTGTATGTGTTTGTGTGTGTAACATGCTTGATATGTGAGTGTGTGTGTGTGTGTGTGTGTTGGTGGTGTGTGTGTGCCATGCTTGATGTGTGTGTGCACGCGCGCATCATTCTTGATGTGTGTATGTGTGTGGTGGTTGTTGACACTCGAAAAAGACAGGACTCCCGCATTCATCTTCAACCGGTCTGAACTACGTCTAACTTATCGACATCTACAAAAGATAAGTTGAAGACAAGCTAATGACCAGAGATGAGGCAGCAACATGGACATTACTAATCCAGTAAAGCAGATAGTAAGCCAAAGTTGCCTTTGGAGAGACCCAAGCAGGCCTAAGACGCTAAGCTAGCTCAATACTTAGCCTGGGCATAACCCCAAGGTAAGCTTTGTAGCTCACATGAAACTAAAAGCTTCGCCTAAGCCTGGTAGCCTCGCTTTGAAGCTAAACTATCAGCTTCCCATGAAGCTTCCCATTTAGCCCGCCAGAGGCTGATCCAAGAGCTTCACGCCAGAGGCTCTATCCCTAGCTAAGTCGTAGCTCCGCTATGAGCTGAGTCTTAGCTTCGCACGAGGCTATAAAAGTAACTTTGCCTGAAGCTATGAGCTAGTTTCGCATGATCTAGCTCCGCAGTGGGCTTTGTCAGGTCATCAAATGACCGTTTCAAAATCTCATGAGGGATTAATGGGTGGCCCCACTAATTAGTGGGATTAATGCCACTTTAAGTGTGTGGTTACACCCGCCCACTTTGTCCCACATTAAGGGGAGACAACTAAGCCATAACGGTATGAGGACATTCGCACAAACCCTCTAGCTTCGCCAGAAGCTCACAATGAGCTTCGCGGAAGGTCATTTGTGAGCCTCGCGCGAAGCTAATGGCTGATTCAGCCTTGCTGAATTCAAGGGGGGCGGTTACTCCTACCTTTAGTTATAAATAGGTCCCTGGCTAATTCAGAAGGGACAGGGAGACAGACACACATAGAGAGGCGGACAGACGGAGAGGAGGAGATTGACTTGAAAAGAGTAGAATTCCTAGCAAAAGGGCTCTACTCATCTTCTGTTCCCGAACCAAGTGAGAAGGGGGTCTTATTAGGAGACAATTCGATCACCTGATCAATTGCATTGTCAAAGGGATAAAGTGATCGCACGCTGATCAGATTCCTACCGGCATATTTCCCAGAAATCTCAAGGAGATCTATTTGTAATTCTTCCTTTTATTACTTGTACTCTCGCTCCTCTATCCTTTTATAAGTTTTCCCATGAGAACCAATTTTTCGATGGAAAACAAGATGGCGACTCCGCTGGGGACATCCGTCTTCTTGCGCAATAAGGAGACAGTGTTGCAATGCAACGATCAGAGTCTTGAGCCCGTCATTTTTGAAAACTTGGTCATTCATTTCGACCAAGAAAAATTCAAAGAATTGCTCTCTGAGGGTAGTCCAGTGCTCCGCACTCGGAAGCACAGAAAGATCTCGGTGGCCAAGGCTTCCGAGCAGAAGCAAGCCATAGCCGGGCAGGTAATTGGATGACCCTCGTCCCAACTCCTCGCAGCCTCCACTGCGGCTACAAGTACCTTAAGTATGGCTAATCAGGTTCCCTGCGAACCTAAATCTTCGCTTCCTAAGCAGATGTGGAGGCCAAGGCAGAAAGCTCTGTGTGATGCTTCAGGTGAAGCTCCATGACAACTTCGCCTATCACCAGAAGACAAAGGCAAACTGCCTGTCCAATTTGGCAGCTTCGCTGAGGCTAAATTAGTAACTCTACCTTTGCCTAATCTAGGAGCAGTGACTCCTTGCGCCAACTTCATTCCCACGAGCGAAGTTACCAATGGCTTGGCTAACTTAGCGCCAGTACCTCCGGGTATGAGCAAAGTTCTCAGCCATAAGACTGGAACTGAAGCACTCCGCAGTGCTAGCCACCTTCATAACAAGGCTGCGAATAAAGCACCACAGCGTGCTTCGCTCTCAAAATCCCCCAGCGTGAAGTCCTCTCTTCAGAGCGAAGTTAAGGGATCATCCCTGGGTGCTCATAATGGTGCTTATGCAGCTTCAGCGCCAAGGGTGCTACCAGAGTTCTCAGTCGCAAAGCTAGAACTAAAGCACTATGCACTGCTAAACGCCTTTGCGGTAATGCAAAGAACGAGGCCTCGTCCCGTGCTTTACTTCCAAAGCCCTCTGGTGCTAAGTCTGCCCCTACAAATGGAACTATAAGCAAAAAGGTGATTTCAAAATCACCTGTACATATTAATGAACGATCTGCTCGAGTCTTCGCGCTAGATCGTTTAAGTTCGGTTAACACTGATCTACGAGAGTTCTTGATGAACAAGCGAAAGTTAGAACTACTCCAGACTTCTCCCACTTGTTGTGACAAGTGGGATGTCAGTTGGTGATAGTCCATTAAGTCCATTGCCGACTAGGACCGATGACCGCCAACTTCCAAGCCGACAGTTAGTTTTTAATTGACTATCGGTGCGCGCTCATGTGAAGAATTACAAAAGGAGCATATCGCGAAATCTACCAGATCTGCCCTTTGCATCCGTCAGCATGATCGGAAGGGGACATGAACTGCATAGGGGCAGACGAACGCTGCGTGGTGCTAACTCCCCTTCTTCAGTTCTCTAGACCTGGACTATAGCCCTAACTTAGGTCAAGTCTTGGTAGACGAAGAAGGTATGTTGCGAAGCACCAGATCTCGGGTAGCAATACCTTACAATTATGAGTAGCCATCCACCTCGACTACAGTAACATCACCAGAACCATTGAGAAGTTTATTCCGATGGTCTGATGATGAGGGGAAGATAGTGGGTATGCCTCTTCGGCAACAGTCAGCTCGATACGAGTAGATATAGTGTCGGTGCATATGGCTGATAATGGTAATGATGACCTCCGTTAACGGTTGGAAGCTCAGGAGCAAACCTCAAGGCCCAGCAAGAAGCCTTAGATAACATTCAATAGATGCTTGCTCAACTCCTCACTAAGCGAAATAACAATGATACAGGGAGTAATCATAATGAGGAAGAACATAATGATGAAGAGCAACCTAAGACTGAGAAGTCAAAGGAAAGTTCTTCTATGGATGCTGAAGTTCTTAAAGGCATCCAAGCTCAAATCGCATCCCTAACTCAAAGTGATGAACTAAAGAAAGTAGGGGCAGTCCGTCCTTACCCCTTGGAATGGGATTCAGTCCAATATCCTCCAAAGTTCAAGCCACCAACGCTGCACTCATATGATGGCAAGAGCTCACCAAATCAGCAATTTACTACTTCCGGTCGCAGACCGGTAATGTAGTAGGTAATGATGCTATCATGGCCAGACTATTCATTGGCACCCTGAAGGGGGTAACATTTGACTGGTTCCGAAACCTTCCTCCAGGTTCTGTCAATTCCTGAATCGACTTAGAAACTCGATTTCTTTCTTTTTTTATGAGGACGACACCGAGGTAACCATGGATAAACTCCTCTCTGTTGGTCCCGAGATGATGCCAAGTGTGGATCTAAAATACAATGTCAACACTCACACAAGGATATTAGTGTTAAAGAAATAAACGTACTTGCAATAAGAAAAATAAATCACAGAAAAGTTAAGCAAATGCAAACACGAGTGATTTATCCTGGTTCGGTCCTCGTGACCTACATCCAGTCCCCAAGCCATCTGCTTGAGATTTTCCTTATCCTTTGACTTTGTACACCCAAAATCAACACCTTGTATCCCACTTGACCAATCTCCTTTGCCAAATATATACAACTCTTCTTACAACCAAGAAGACCACAACACCTTGTACAACTTCTCTTCTACACCAAGAAGACGTTCTTGTACAGTGATTCTTTTGAGTGATTACAAACTTCCTATAAGCCTTGATTCAGTATGTGATCGTGGCCTTGGGCTATTATAGGTGGACTTTCAGAAATTTCACTTTGGAGTAGGAATTTGGTGAAGAAACAGAAAGTGGAAAAATAGTTTTCAGAGAACCAGAATTTTGGCAGAGTTTGGTCAGAAAACTTTCTATTTGAATTGGTATATCAAACCTAAGATAACAACCCTATATATAGCTGAACTCTATGGTTAGTTAGGGTAGTTATTAGGACCATTTTGAATGTTTAAACGTTGGATAACGTTGAAGAAAATACCAGAAAACAGAAAACTGTCCAACAGTCAGAAACTGCCATTAGTCGACTTGACATATGGGTTAGTCGACTAGGGTAGGCAAATTTTACTGAGTTAGTCTACTAGTATTGGACCAAGTTGACTAGGTCAAGTTGAAATCAAAAGACAAGTTTCTGAAAACTGAACCAAGTCGACCAGATTAACATGATTAGTCCACTAGGTCATCTATTAGTCGACTAGAAAGACTATTAAGTCGACTAATAATGCACAGAGAGTTGGTTATACTTTCAGGACAAAAAGATAGTTGACTAGGGAAATATATAAGTCGACTATACCATGTATAAGTCGACTACTAAAGGCTATAAGTCGACTAATAGACTATGATGTGTGTGTGTGTTCAAGGCTTTTAACATGCTATCAATAATTACAATACACATCATTATCAACTCTCTTTGGGAAGTCTTGATCATGTAGAACTCTTGAATAGGCTTGTGATAGAGCTCCAAATAATATGACTTTACAAATGTATCATCAAAGTAAGTTCCAACATTCTCCCCCTTTTTGATGATGACACTTTGTGTGCACAAATGCTCTCTCCCTGCAGAAAAATAAGTTATATATTCTCCCCCTGCAGAAAATGAGTATAACAGATATAGAAACACTTGTGTTCTCCCCTGCAACAAATATATCATAACATGTATATATATGATAAATATTAAAGTATTGTTCTTATCAAACTTCTTACATGGTACCTGAAAGATAAACATTAGATGGTACCAATCATAAGAGTAAAGCATTAACCTTTAGGAGACCAAACTCAATTTGAATTTGGTTTCCATCTGTTAGTATACACATAATTGCATGAATTACATATATCATGTATGTATGATGCAATATAAGTATTTTTGTCAACAATGCTTAAGTTTTTAGGAATCCATATAAACTTATTCTTAATTCTTTTTGAAATATTATCAGACTTTCTTTTCACAAAAGAATTATATGGATTACTAATATATGGAGATTTTTTAAAAAATTCAAGACCATAATGATTATGTGACATCTTTTGCTATGATAACAAATCATTCAACTTTTCTTTTCCTTGATTAAATTTAGTCACATTTTTCAAAATCTCTTCATATTTCATTTTGAAAACTGACATGTCTTTATCTAACACAGAAATTCTTTCATTTAAAGACATAGTTTTCTTTTAAGCAAAATATTTCTTTTATAAAATTCTCATTATCCTTTTTCAATGATGATATCACTTTTTCAAAATCATCTTTTTGAGAATTTATAGAAGAAACTTGAGAGACATAACATGAATTTTCATTGAAAAGTTTTTCATTTTCCTTTATATAAAACTTTATTTTTCATTTTTTCATTCTTTAAATCATTGAATAATTCATGGAATGCATCTAAAAGTTCAGTATATTATATCTCATCTTCTTCTAGCGCCATGTAACAGATATTGGCATGTTCAGTGGTTTCTTCTTCGTCAGAGGAAGAGGAATCTCTATTTTCCCATGATGTTTGGTAGTCTTTCTTCTTTCTGAACTTTTTGCTCTTAAATTTACTTTGTTTTTGAGCAATGGGCAATCCTTCTTCATATGACCGGTGTTATTACAATTAAAACATCTCAACTTACCTTGCTTTAAGAATCTTCTGAATTTTCTTGAAAGCATTGCCATCTCCTCTCCATCGTCATCTGAATTATCCGTGTCTGAGGATGCATAGAAGGCAAGTTCTTTCTTCTTTGAGAGAGATTGTTGTTCATCCTTCTTTCTTTCTTCGAGTTGCACTTCATATGCCATTAGATTACCAATAAGGTTTTCTAATGTTATTGTTGAGAGATCATTCGCTTCTTCTATTGCAGTTGTCTTCTTCTCCCAATCTGGCGTGAGTGCTCGAAGGATCTTGCGAACTTTTTCAACTTGGGTGTATTCCTTTCCAAGGGATGCTAAGGAATTGGTTATGTCGGTGATTCTTGTAACCATTTCTGAGATGGTTTCATTCTCCTCATTTTGAAAAGTTCAAACCTGTGGACAAGAATAGAAATCTTAGATTCTTAACCTTATTGTGCCTTCATGTGTTACCTGAAGAGTGTGCAATATTTGATTTGCAGAAGTGGCTGTTGACACACGGTTGAATTCTTCTTTGGTTAAGGTACAGAATAAAGCATTCATCGCTTTTGCCTCAAGGTTCGCATTCTTCTTTTGATCATCACTCTAAGAGGGTAGTTGGTTGTCGGCTTGGTGTACAGTGCTTCTACTATGTTCCAAAGTTCGTAGTTGATTGATTGCAAGTAGATCTTCAATCTACACTTCCAATAGTTGTAGTTGGATCCGTCAAATAGCGATGGACGTTGTGTAGAATGTCCTTCTTTGAATTGTGACAAAGGAAACTCTGTTGCCATCCTTGTAGATTGTTGACTAGGTATGCAGGGCTCTGATACCAAGTGTTAAACCTGCTCTGATACCAATTGTTGGACCCGAGATGATGCCAAGTGTGGATCTAAAATACAATGTCAACACTCACACAAGGATATTAGTGTTAAAGAAATAAACGTACTTGCAATAAGGAAACTAAATCACAGAAAAGTTAAGCAAACGCAAACACGAGTGATTTATCCTGGTTCGGTCCTCGTGACCTACATCCAGTCCCCAAGCCACCCGCTTAAGATTTTCCTTTATCCTTTGACTTTGTACACCCAAAACCAACACCTTGTATCCCACTTGACAAATCCCCTTTGCCAAATGTATACAAACTTCTTACAACCAAGAAGATTACAACACCTTGTACTACTTCTCTTCTACACCAAGAAGACGCTCGTGTACAATGATTCCTTTGAGTGATTACAAACTTTCCTATAAGCCTTGATTCAGTATGTGATCGTGGACAAGGGCTATTATAGGTGGATTTTCAGAAATCTTCACTTTGGAGTAGGAATTTGGTGAAGAAACAGAAAGTGAAAAAACAGTTTTCAGAGACAGAAATTTGGCAGAGTTTTGGTCAGAAAACTTTCTATTTGAATTGGTATATCAAACCTAAGATAACAACCCTATATATAGCTAAACTCTATGGTTAGTTAGGGTAGTTATTAGGATCATCTTGAATGTTTAAACATTGGATAACGTTGAAGGAAATACTAGAAAATAGAAACTGTCTAATAGTCAGAAACTGTCATTAGTCGACTTGACATATGGGTTAGTTGACTAGGGTAGGCAAATTTCACTGAGTTAGTCGACTAGTATTGGGACCAATTTGACTAGGTCAAGTTGAAATCAAAAGATAAGTTTCTGGAAACTGAACCAAGTCGACCAGATTAACATGATTAGTCGACTAGGTCATCTATTAGTCGACTAGGAAGACTGTTAAGTCGACTAATAATGCAAATAGAGAGTTGGTATGCTTTCAGGACAAAAAGATAGTCGACTAGGGAAATATATAAGTCGACTATACCATGTATAAGTCGACTACAAAAGGTTATAAGTCGACTAATAGACTATGATGTGTGTGTGTGTTTCAAGGCTTTTAACATGCTATCAATAATTACAATACACATCATTATCAACTCTCGTTAGGAAGTCTTGATCATGTAGAACTCTTGAATAGGCTTGTGATAGAGCTCCAAATGATATGGCTTCACAAATGTATCATCAAAAGTAAGTTCCAACACTCTCCACTGTACAAAGGAAAGGATAATCTGTTCGTGACTACATTGAGCGGTTCAGAAATTTATCTCTGATTTGTCCAGCAGGGATGCCAATGTCAATGCTCTTGCAGACATGTAGACATAACTTCCTGGACCAAGTAGAGATTCGTATGGGAGCTGTCAAAGTCCATACGTGGAAGGAATAGTCGAGCAAGCTGAAATAGCCGAAAAGTCGGCTAAAAAGTTTGAGCCATCTACCCGTAAAGGCAAATGGAGTATGAATAATAAGGGGCGTGGCGGCATGGCACAATCTTCCCAAGTCAAAGGGAAAGAGACTATGACCGTCGAATTATCAGGGGACGTTCCTCCTAAGACCAAGAAGAGTGGCGTCAATAATCAGGAGTTTAAGTTTCCTCCGAAATAATACTCCTTCAAAGATGAGCAGGTGGTCACAATATCTATTTACTCCACAAAGGGAATAAATTGAAACTGTCAGAGGCTCGACGCCCTAATGAAGTGGGACACACCAACGATCCTAATTATTGTCTCTTCCATAGGATGGTTCATCATCCTACTAACAAGTGCTTTATCCTAAAGGACAAAATTCAGGCTTTGGTCGATGCCGGGGTTCTAACGCTAAAGTCGGAAAAAAGAAAGTCACTGCAACATGGTGACCCTCAAGTTTGACAAGACCCAAAAGTCACCGTTCCTGATAGATCTTTTCCAATCCCTGAAGCACAGCTGGAAATAAACGATCCTTCAGCTAAAAATCAGGAGACTATGGGTCTCGTTCCCTTGACATTAAAAACAGGGAAAATCATGTGGATACACCCAGACCTTGCCCAAGACAAACAATGGGATACGAAGAAGTCTAAGTCGAAGGACAAATCTTGCAACGTTATCTCTGTCCTGCCAGATGACGACAATGTGACAACAGCTTCTCTTAACGATTCTGAAAGTAAGAGGCATGCTTGCATAACATAGGCCATGTACCTCAGCCGACGGGTACTCGATCCGAAAAATTATACTTAAAACAGTATGCGCAAATTACTGACGAGACACAACGGCAAACAACGTCGGTACAAGTTGCCATACTAGCTCCGGTCCCGACCTTAGGAAAAGAGAAGCAAAAAGAAGTCCGATTTGACCATGTCCTTAAGAAACTTTCAGGCCCGGGACTTAACATCCCTTTTCGCTTTGACATATTGGCCCAGCTGGCTAATATCCCTGCTCGTATCACCATACACGAGCTATTTCGCCTCTCGAAGGAGACAAGAGAACCACTCAGGGATGCATTGGCTAATTCAAAATCATTTCTGACACATATACCAGAAACCCCTAGGGACGACACACAACCCTCGTGTTCTGAATGTCATCATGTACAATTGAAAGTGCCTGCTATTACTTTCATAGTTGAGGACATGCTCCTCAAAGATAACAAACACGATCGACCTTTATACTATACCGGATACATTGGTTCAATATGCATTGAAAGAGTACAGGTTGATCCAGGGTCTGCACTCAGTATTATCCCTAAAAGATTTCTCTACTTCCTAGGCATACCACTGTATGGTTATCCACAACCACTACGACGATATACAGTTTTAGCATAGGGAGTAGTTACCCACTTGGAAAGATTTGACTCCGTTGCCGAATCGGGAATCGAAAATCAGAAGTGACGTGTTATGTCATTGATGCGGACACTTCATATAACTTATTGTTAGGACGACCTTAGATCCATGCTAACTGGATTGTTCCTTCTACTCTGCACCAATGCTTCAAATACGTGGAGGATGATACAATGGTATAAACAGTGTTCGCTAAGAAACAACCACTCAAAGGGGTGGAAAACTACTTTATTGTCGCTCTCCTATATCAGGACATCGATAAAACATCAAAAGACCCATTGCCTGACAATGACGATGTGGCAATGAGGCAGATTCAGAGTCTGAAGGAGACACGCCAGCTACTTTGGTCGGTGAACCAATTGTAGCACGTTTCAGTAATCCTCAATGTAATAATCCCTCTAAGGACGATGATGAATGGGTGATTAATGACAATGTTTGCTTTAGTTATCCAGCGAGTGTCGAATTGTTTGAATCTATCGCCAATAGCTATCTACACATGCCCTTGCACAACCAAGCATGTCAGGTGCATCTATGGAATGTGTGGAAGTGTCTGTCTTCGTGATCCCTCCATCCAAAAGGAGTCAATCACCAATAATATTTGGTAGAGCCCAACTACAAAGGTCTACGGTCACAGATTCAAGTTCAGACTCAGAGCCCCCGTAATTTTTCATTATGCACGATCAGCACAGCATATGATGAGAATAATTGGATACAGCTTGCAGCGTGGGAGTGGCCTGAATTTCAGAAAAGGACGACGTGATTTTCTGCGTAATTTCGTGCCGAAGGGGAAACCGACAAATTACTATGATAAAACACGCAGGGGGTTGGGGTATGTTACACCTCCACCTTCTACATCGATTCGATCCGAAGACAACAAACCGATCCCATCACGCTCTGCCTCTTCCTCCTAGTGGGAGTCAGATGTTAGTGTGGGAAAGATGTTCGAGAATCTCTTGTTAATATGACTTCAAGTATTCAATTGGAGCCCGCGGAAGCTATTGATGTTGAACCATGGGCTCAGCAACTAGATTTCCAGTGGGAAAAGCGATTCAAACAACGTGAACCACTTACTGAAGACAAGGTGATTCAGGTTAACTTGGGTAGTCAAGATCACCCTAAACCCATCTTTAAAAGTTAAAGCCTATCACTTATGGAGAAAGAAGAATTGGTTGTACTCGTAGGAGAGTATATCGATGTCTTTGCATGGAATTATGAAGATATGCCGGACTTGATCGCAAGTAGCCATGCATCGTCTGAATATCAAGCCTGACGCCAAGCCAGTCAAGCAACAACAATGACGATTTCGCTCGAACATTATGGAAGCTATTGAAGCTGAAGTCCATAAACTCATCGCATGTGGTTTCATACGGGAGGAACAACATCCAAATTGAGTTGCTAACATTATTCCTGTTCTTAAGAAGAATGAAAAAATTCAGATCTGTATTGACTACCGCGATCTCAATACAGCTTGCCCTAAAGATGAATTCCCATTGCCTATCACCGATGTCATGATTGACTACCTGCGGATTCGAAAGAATATCTTTCATGGACGGCTTTTCAGGGTATAATCAAATTAAGATGTACCCAGCGGATAAGAAGCATATTTCATTCCAGATACCATTGGGGGTATACTGCTATACCGTGATGCCCTTTGGGTTTGAAGAACGCGGGAGCAACTTGTCAACGTGCAATGAGTGCAATTTTTTGCGACCACCTCCGAAAGAAGGTAGAATGTTATGTCGATGATATTGCTGTCAAAAGTCACGATAAGAATGATCATCTGCGTGACTTGAGAACAATGTTCGATATAATGCGAGCTCATCAACTAAAAATGAATCCGACAAAATCTTTCTTGGGGGTTTTGAGTGGCAAGTTCTTGGGATTCATTGTCACGTCAAAAGGGATCCATCTTGACCCGGATAAAGTCAAAGCTATCCAAAACGCGCATCCACCTAAGGATCTCAAAGAGCTTAGGGGCCTGCAAGGCAGACTGGCCTATATCAGAAGGTTCATTGTAAATCTCTCAGGCCGCTGTCAACCATTCACCCGGCTTATGAAAAAGGGTGTCTCTTTTGTATGGGATCAAACCTGTCAAGAAGCTTACGAGGATATCAAAAGATACCTCGCTAAACCTCTAGTTTGGTGGCTCACACATCAGGAAAACCTTTCTTGCTTTATGTGAGAGCTATGGACTATTCTCTCGGTGCTCTGCTTGCTCAAAAGAATGATGACGGCCACAACAGGCCATTTATTATCTGAGCATGACTCTGATAAGGGCTGAATCTCGCCATAATCCCATTGAGAAGGAATGCTTAGCTCTTGTCTTTTCTATTCAAAAGACGCGACATTACTTTGTTGGCCAAACCATACATGTCATTTCCAGAGTGAATCCTTTGCATCTCCTCATGAAGAAATCATGATCACTAAATTCAAGATTAGCTAAGTGGGCCCTCCTTCTGTCTCGGTACAACATGCTCTTTGTCTCTCAGAAGGCAGTTAAAGGTCAGGCGCTTGCAGACTTCCTGGCTGCTCATCCGGTTCTGGAAAGCTCAAAACTTTATAAAGATATTCCAGATGAGGTTTTCGAATCTAATATAGCTTCAGAGGATGAAGTATGACAGATGTTCTTTGATGGAGCATCAAGAATAGGCACTAAAGGCAAGATCATTGCTGGTGTGGGGGTTGTATTTATCTCACCACAAAACCATGTCCTTCCTAGGGTATTTTCATTGACGGAACCATGTTCCAACAATGTGGCGGAATATAATGCTCTACTCATTGGCCTTCAGCTCGCTCATGAAATGGGGGTACGCTACCTCGAAGCTTATGGTGATTCAAAACTGATTATTTATCAGGTTAAAGGAGAATATGAGGTTCGCCACGGAGATTTGGTACCTTATAATCATGCAGTCACCAAAATGGCTAATTTATTTGATGGCTTTTATATGGCCATGTGTCCTGATTCCAAAATACTAAGGCAGACGCTCTGGCTGCACTAGCAGCAACATTAGCCTTACTGATTGACATAACATATCATCTTACAGTGGCTACTCGACACCTTGTTTGTCCTAAAGATGTGTTGAAAACCAAGGAGGTCCATATCACCTCGACGGGGTTTGAACCAAGAGATTGGCGATTTCCCTCATTGACTATGCTTTGCATGATATATTGTCAGATGATCCTAAAGAAGTAGCTTCTATAAGAAGCTCTCCGTTTCTACTATGATCCAATAGAAAAAATACTCTACCGTCGCTCATATGACGGTATCCTCCTCCGTTGCCTTTCTAATTCAGAGGCACAAGAAGTGCTTAAAGAGGCGCACGACGGTATATGTGGAGCTCATCAACCAGGTCCGAAGCTCAAAGATCGATTGCACAGGCTTGGATATTATTGGCCAACCATGATAGCCGATGCCATCAAATATGTACAAAGGTGTAAAGCCTGCCAAATTCATGCAGACTTTATATATCAACCTCCGGAGCTACTTCATCCGACTGTTGCTTCGTGGTCATTCGAAGCATGGGGAATCGATGTCATAGGGCCTATCAGTCCTTCATCAACAAAAGGTCATCGGCTTATCTTAGCAATAACCGATTACTTTTCAAAGTGGGCAGAGGCTATACCACTTGTTGAAGTTAAAACTTCCAACGTGGTTAATTTTATCAAACACCATGTCATCCATCGATTTGGTGTTCCTAGGCGGATTATCCATGATAATGGTCCCCAACTTGTTAGTCAGGTATTCTACCGGTTCTGTGATAAGTACCAAATTCAGAATGTGACATCAATCGCTTATAACCCTGCTGCTAATGGTTTGGCGGAAGCATTCAACAACATAATTATCAAACTACTCAAAAAATTCATTTCATCAAATAAACGAGACTGGAATGAGAAGATCGGTGAATGTCTTTGGGCCTACCGAACCACAGTTCGGACCCCGACAGGCAGTACGCCTTTTTCTCTGGTATGTGGGTGCGAAGCAGTCATACCATTAGAAATCCAGATGCCGTCATTAATAGTCGCCTTGATGACCAGAATGACAAAGGAGGACAATGATCGGTTATGTCTTCAAGAGCTTGAAGCCCTAGATGAGAAGCGACTAGAAGCTCAACAACATATTGAGTTGTATCAAGCGCGAATTTCAAAGGCCTTCAATAAGAAGGTTAAGCAAAGGGTTTTCTAGAAAGGAGATTTGGTTTTAGCCGTCAGACGATCGATGATTATGACGCACAAAATCAAAGGCAAATTTCAACCCAAACGGGAAGGACCATTCATGATAGAAACAGTCTATTCAAATGGAGCATATCGCCTTATAACCCCGGACGGTCATACGCTCATGATGCCAATCAATGGCAGGTTCTTAAAGAAGTATTATCCTTGATAGGATCCTCCTTATGATCAAGTTAACATTACACCTCTGATCAAGATCTTCATATCTAAGATACTTAGAAAGAGCGCTCCTTTCTTTTTCTAACGGGATTATACTGCCATAAACCAATGTCAAGCCGAACTCATTGAAGAAGGTTCGTGACACATCCTTCTGTAGAATCTTTTCAATATGAAAACAAGATCTTTAGATAAAGACCTCGCGGAATTCATCTCCAACTCACCTACAGAGTGAAAACCTAAGGGAGGCATTACGTTACTTGAAGTAACAAAATGATCTAACACCTCTAACGGCAAAGGATAGAGGAAAATGTTGGCTCTTAAGCCCAACATAAGTCCTCGACAACTCATCATGCTGAGGGGAATAGCATGGCTAGCCAACCCCAAATAGTAGTTGATAAAGGCATATCAAATCCGTTGACAGCTGAGAATTTGCTAAAAATCCTAATGTTCCCATTTGATTCCTCTCCAAAATCACCTACCAATTCCCGTCCATGGAATGGTAGGACCACATTAGAAGGTAGTCATTCCCTATTGGAATGATGAGTCAAACCTATCATGTTAACATTAAACCTCTGATAGTAAGTCTCTACCCTACTCCCCAGTGGATAAAACTAACATCCCTGCGAATTTGATCAATATCCCTAGCAAATAAAACTCCATCCTTGTCATGTTAACATTACACCTCTGACAGGCTATTTTACAAATCTCGTTCTACATCCCCACGGAGTTCTCTGACATATAATCTTTCATGAGATTCATATTCCTATCTCCCCAGCGAGTCTCTAATAGACCCTCTTTAGAGTCTATTATTTTTCTCTCAGTCCCCAATGGACTTTCTTGAGTGTCACGTTAATAATACACCTCTTACAATTTCTTTCAAAAAAATATCCAAAGGAGATATCAAGTTTCCACGGAATTTATGATCAAACCTTATTTCCACCAATGGGATTATTTCTCTTACCGTTATGTCTAACTTGTCACCTCTGAACAGTAGAAATCTTGAGCTTAGCGGTTTCTCAATCAGTTATGTCCATATTACCTCTGAACCGATAGATAACCAAGTCTCATCTTTTAGTCCGGTAGGGACTATCTCTTTGTCGTTATGTCCAGTTCACCACCTCTGAACGGTAGGGTTCTGAGTCTAACAACTCCCAATCGGCTATGTCCATATTACCTCTGAACCGATGGATACTTAGATCTCTGATTGAGTTTTCCTGCACACAAAATATGAATATTAGATCTGAGAATTAAAGGTGTGCGAGGTGCTCAATACTAATCCGCGGTAGCAAGGCTATGCGGGTCGTGATCCTCAGGGAGGGACTGCGATGGAAGCGTTAAGCAAGTTTCTCTAAAGTTTTTATCTTTTTTATTAGTTATGATGGTGGTATTTACAATGGGTGGTATTTACAGTGAAGTGGAAGAGAAGAATTTAGGAAGATGTGGATCTAAACTAAAGAAAAGAAAAGAAAGAAAGATTACCTCTTCAGTCTGCTTACGGTTTGAACCGTTGCGATGATTTACCTTTTCTTGGAAGGCGTACAAGCATAGCGTATAGGATCGTCCGCCTTCCTAACTATGAAATAAAGCAACTTTGAAGACCTGTTCATCGCCATAGGCCATCAAGGGCTCTTCCTCGGCTAGGTATTCTCGAAGCAGTTGGTTCTCATGGTGGGCAAGACATTAGAGAACAAATAGAAGGAAGTAAATACTGAGATACACAAGATTAAATAAGAAGAAAAGAAAATAAAACAATACAAAAATAAAAGCAAACCTCGATTTGATTATTAAACAATGGTGGAAAAATAGAACTTACACCGACTGTCACCATCAGTACAAGTAGATCCCTTCCTCCATGAATACATCATCTCCTCTCAGTTTTTACAAAAAGAAAATTGAAATTTACAATGGAGGAAATAAAATCTAACCTAGAAGAAAAACCTAAAAACCCTAGCTTTTTGGCCCTCTGCTGGACGCTGGACGACCCTGTACGTTGCACTGCAGGGGGTATTTATAGGTGCAGAAGGCCGAAGAGTCCCGAATGAAGTTGCCCACAAAATCTGTTGCCTGATCTCATCCATACTACCGCAGAATTGCGGCTTTTGCCGCAATTCTGCGGCAAAAATGTGGCTGTTGGCCACGCGCTTTGGCGCGTGGCCTCTCCTGGTCCGTCCATGTGGGCGCCTGCTTCTGGAAGTATGATCCTGGCTCTTTGATTGGTAGTGAAAAGTGCATTTTTATCATCATATTTATCATCACATTTTCATATTTATTCATTTAATTCTGCACATTTATTAATAATTTGTAATTTATTGTGTGCAGGCCTCGAATTCTTATTTTTATAATAAATAAAGCTTAATGAAGCCCAAAAGCCCACAGTTGAAGCCCAGGTGTAAAAGTGCAAATATCAGATTGTCAAAAGTGCAAATACATAAGGGCCAAAGTTGCAAATACAAAGAAGAGGGAAGGATAGACTTCTATTCAACCCTAAATGCTTGCAGGAAAGAGTTTAAAGATAAATTCGGATTTAGACTGTACATGTTTAGTATTCAGATCATAACTTTTGCTACTGATATGCAAATCCGATGATTCAAAATGCTCCAGAAAGAAGACTTGAAGCCCTACAACTTTTATGTTGATCAAACTTTCCAATTCAGTCCGTAGATAAGCCAATTTCGGCGATCAACAGGATAATAAATTGCAGGACAGATTTGATTTGAACTTCTATGGATAAGTGCCACAAGTCTGGAGATAAGATTTTTTGGGAGAGTTGTACTAGGACTCTACAACTTCCAACTCCTATAAATACCCCTGCAGATGCAACAAAAAAAGCGTCCAGCGAAGAGCCAAGGGCCAAAAGCTAGGGTTTAGGTTTTTCTTCTTTCTTCTAGCTTAGATTTTATGTTCGTTTTTCTTTTGTAAAATCTGTAACTGAGAGTGGAGGAAGCTTTCATGGAGGAAAGAGTCCATGCTTGTACTGAGGTGACAGCGGTGTAAGCCAACTCTTCTCTATTGTTAATGAAATCTGCTTGAGGTTTGTCTTTTTTATTATTCTTGTTTTATTTCTTCGTGTTTTATTCTTGTATTTCTCTGTTCCTGTTTTCTTCCATTGTTTTTCTCTAATGCCTTGTGAACAATGAGACCCAATTGCATTGAGACTACCTAGCCAAAGAAGAACCCTTGATGGCTTATGGCGATGAACATCCTATACGCCATACTTGCAAGTCTTCCAAGAAAAGGTAAATCATCGCACGGATCGAAGGTAAGCAGGTTAAAGAGGTTTGTACGTGTTATAAGTTTTTCTTTATTTTATTTCTTTTCTTTTTAGATCCATATCTTCCACATCTCTCAAATTCTTTTCTCCCCACTTCATTGTAAATACCACTGCTAATAATAAAAATAAATAATTTTTAGAGTAAAACTTACAAACGCTTCCATCGCTAGTCCCTCCCTGAGGATCACGACCCGCATAGCCTTGCTACCGCGGATTAGTATTGAGAACCTCGCACACTTTTAATTCTCAGATCTAATATTCAAATTTTGTGTGCAGGAAAACTCAGTCAACAAATTGGCGCCGTTGCCGGGGAGGGACGGTAAGTTTATCTCTAAAACAAAAATTTAATTTTTAACTAATTCTTTATTCTTTTCTGTTTGCAGGAGGTTTGGAGAACAGGAAACAGAAATACAGCAGCAGCAGTGGACATATAGCTCCTCTGTGCCTCTGCCCTCGAAGGCAGAGCATCAGAGACTACTGTATTGCCGCGGATCCGCGGCCATAGCCGCGGAAACGCGGCAACAGTAGAGGATTACTCACTGAAATTTTTGCAGGATTCTGCAAATTGCAAATACTGTTTTCTGCTCTGTTGGGTTTGTTCTGTGATAAACCTGTATACTGCTAATTAATTCAACAGTAAATTATTTGTTGTTAAAGATAAAATTGATTAGACGTTTGCATATTAGGCACGTGTCTTTTTAATTATTTTTATTTACTGTTGAAGAGTGCTGGCGACAAGGTACGTTTGCATAACATATAGATTAGGAAACACTCTGGTTGTTTACTGCTTTCTTGAGTGATTACTTTTCTACAGCTTTACACGTACACTAATTCATCTTAAGGGCATAACCCATAAATAAGATAAGGTGGGGATTTCATCACCCTTCCTTAGCCCAAAATCATATCCCAAGCACTCACTAACCCAAGGCTAACATAAAAATTAGTAGACGTTGGCCCTAGGGACATCTCGGACTCAATAGGAGATTATCCTAAGGGGGAACAGTGCTGGAAGTTGACTCTTGTCAAATCAGTGTCTAGGAAAGGGATTGAGGGCCGAAAGCCCGAAGATTGGTGGTTATTTAATTAAGGAACGTCTTTGACGGAAAACCTCCCACCACTCTTGCCCTGACCTGGCTGATTAACTTGTGGTCAAAGTCTGCACCCAACCTCCTGTGGACGGTCTAACCAGTTAGGAGTCGTCTAGGTCATAGGTCTACCTAACTTAGGTTAGAATTTTTCTTTTTTTGTTTGTTGTGTTTGTGTTGGTGTGATATGGCATATAAGAATAATTCCAATTTTAATCCATATTACACCCCTAACTATTATTCGGATATTACCAACCCGGCATACCCTAACTTTGACCAATCTAGTGTGCCGGAATGGTCTTATCCGAATGAATATAACCCACACCCCCATCTTATGACTATAATTTTCATAATAATTTCAACTCGTCACAGAGTTTATGGGGTTTCGAGTCCCCCGAGTCTAATTCTTAACCAAATTGTCCTTCATATCCATCTAGTCCACATTCTTTCAATGATTCATACTCTGATCCCCCCATTCAGAATAGATTACCATCTATCGGGGAAATGATAAGTATGCATGAGTCCAAGCAACAACCACCATCAATCTTAGACATGATGATGCGTGAGTCCACCGACTCACAACTTCATCACGATTACACTTCATCTTTTCAAGTCCAATCACAGCATGATGCACCTATCGACTATGAAAGGATGCTTGCCGCCATGACTCATGCTAGATTAGCCCGTGATCGTGACATAGATCTGATGGTTCAATCCTTACGTTCTCACCGTTCGGCCATTTCTGATATTGTTGACCATTCTGTTAGAGCCGACGAACCAAGTTGCTTTGGACAAGAAGATTCTATTTCAGTGCCATCAATTGAACTTGCCGAAACTTCAAAATCTGATAACTTGGCAAGTTTTTCCTTTCCTGAAATAGAACTTGAGCATGAATATGATCATGATCTTCCACTCGATGATTCAATTTTATTTCCTGATCCAATAATGACTCCAGTGTCTCCACCTGATTTCACTTTTCCCGAGTCAACATTAGATCCTATTCCAATTCATAATGAAATTGAATCACCCATTTTAGATGATCATATTGAACTTGACCAATTGTGCAATTTTGAAAATCCTATGGATAAATTGGCAAGTTCTTTTTATTACATTGAACCCAATGAGATATGCGACCTAGATTCTCACAATCTCTTTACTTCTGAAACTGATTGTACAATTCTGACGGAAGATGTTGACCTTAGTTTTGAAGAATTGTATGGCGATGAGCTAGAATTCCTTAATATTGAAAGTAAAGAGATATTACCCATATTAGGTCACATTCCATTGTGGGAAGAAGATTGTGGACTTGAGTTTCAATTTCTTGACTTGGACTCAATTCTTGAACCTAGCCCGACTCCTGAGCCCTTACTTGATTTGAGCATCTTCCTTGAGTCGGTATTCGTTCCCGTATCTATAATGTCCAAGTCAATAATTCCATCTTTTCATACTCCATTTTGGGACAAGGAGGTTGAGACAATTAATTCTGAAATTATTATGAAAATTGGAAATTTGATGGGGTGGAAATACTAAAAACTGATTATACATATATTTTAGTGGGTTATGTAAGGAAAGTTTCTGGTGGGTTCTACCAAATTATCTGTTATCTTGATTGGGCCGCATTTCGTGGACCAATTAGACCACCTCCGGAACCACCACCCTAAGGTAACTTCCGCCTTCCCTTGTTCTGTTTCATGCATATATGCATTCATTCATACATTGAGGATAATGCATGAGATAAGTGTGGGGGTGGGCTTTACTAACATACTAACATAGGTAAAAACTAACAAAAAAAAATGCTAATAAAAAAATTTAAAAAAAAAAATTGTTATAAAAAGGAAATATTTTGACTTATTTTTTGAAAGAAACCTAAGTTAGTTTTAAGGATTAGGAAAATCATGATTAGGATTTCTAAAAACTTGGTCAAAATAAATAAATTGTTTAAATTTTTAGGTATAGGAGGAGAAATTGAATAAATAATTAGTCTTGATTTTTACCTTAATGAAATGTGCATACCAAATGCATATCTAGGATTCTAAGACAAAGACCTTGTGCCTCATAATAAAAAAGAAAAAAGAAAAAAAAATCACCAATTAAGCTGATACATGTGCCTCAAGAAGCATAAGTATTCATGCCTAAAGGTGAGTAAATAAAATAAAGTCCTTAGTTTTGGGGCCTAGTTCACTCGAATTTGAGTCCGCGGGGTGTTTTCTCACCTGGTGCCCTAAAGCCAACCGGTTTGGGAGTCATCGACTTTAAGTTCGTTACATGGGTGGATTAGAAAGCCTAAGAAGACTAAGAAATATAATATATGTATTAACACATCTAATAATCAATTAGTTAGGTATGAGGGCCTCAAGAAGCCTTGATGCTTACACGAAAGAAAATTAGATGCGTTATACATATAAAAAAATAAAAAATAAAAAAAAGAAAAAAAAATATATATATAAAGAGGCATGAGAGTCCAAGTTAAGGAATTCCTAGTAAAAACATAAGGATGCATATGATTTTTGGTAACGAAAAAGACTATATTAGAAATTCAATTTTAATTCTTACCTAAAATGGAAAACAATTAACTTTATTAAGACTAAGTTTAAAGAATGAATAAAAATGAGGATCCTAAAACTTATAGACTACTTAGTCTCTTCAATAATAATTCAAATATTTTCCTTTTTATGGATTTTGTGGGTGCAATCCGCTGAAAACCCTCACGAGACAACACTCGTCCTCTAGGGTAACCTAGAGGTTTAACGGCTTGTTGCACGTGCTAAGTGCAATCGTGATTCCTACGAAAGTGAGTTAGGTTAGATTAACTTTTCATTTCTTTTTCTTTTTCTTTGTTTTTACTCGAGGACGAGCAAAAAGATAAGTGTGGGGGTGTGATTGGTAGTGAAAAGTGCATTTTTATCATCATATTTACCATCACATTTTCATATTTATTCATTTAATTCTGCACATTTATTAATAATTTGTAATTTATTGTGTGCAGGCCTCGAATTCTTATTTTTATAATAAATAAAGCTTAATGAAGCCCAAAAGCCCACAGTTGAAGCCCAGGTGTAAAAGTGCAAATATCAGATTGTCAAAAGTGCAAATACATAAGGGCCAAAGTTGCAAATACAAAGAAGAGGGAAGGATAGACTTCTATTCAACCCTAAATGCTTGCAGGAAAGAGTTTAAAGATAAATTCGGATTTAGACTGTACATGTTTAGTATTCAGATCATAACTTTTGCTACTGATATGCAAATCCGATGATTCAAAATGCTCCAGAAAGAAGACTTGAAGCCCTACAACTCTTATGTTGATCAAACTTTCCAATTCAGTCCGTAGATAAGCCAATTTCGGCGATCAACAGGATAATAAATTGCAGGACAGATTTGATTTGAACTTCTATGGATAAGTGCCACAAGTCTGGAGATAAGATTTTTTGGGAGAGTTGTACTAGGACTCTACATCTTCCAACTCCTATAAATACCCCTGCAGATGCAACAAAAAAAGCGTCCAGCGAAGAGCCAAGGGCCAAAAGCTAGGGTTTAGGTTTTTCTTCTTTCTTCTAGGTTAGATTTATGTTCGTTTTTCTTTTGTAAAATCTGTAACTGAGAGTGGAGGAAGCTTTCATGGAGGAAAGAGTCCATGCTTGTACTGAGGTGACAGCGGTGTAAGCCAACTCTTCTCTATTGTTAATGAAATCTGCTTGAGGTTTGTCTTTTTTATTATTCTTGTTTTATTTCTTCGTGTTTTATTCTTGTATTTCTCTGTTCCTGTTTTCTTCCATTGTTTTTCTCTAATGCCTTGTGAACAATGAGACCCAATTGCATTGAGACTACCTAGCCAAAGAAGAACCCTTGATGGCTTATGGCGATGAACATCCTATACGCCATACTTGCAAGTCTTCCAAGAAAAGGTAAATCATCGCACGGATCGAAGGTAAGCAGGTTAAAGAGGTTTGTACGTGTTATAAGTTTTCTTTATTTTATTTCTTTTCTTTTTAGATCCATATCTTCCACATCTCTCAAATTCTTTTCTCCCCACTTCATTGTAAATACCACTGCTAATAATAAAAATAAATAATTTTTAGAGTAAAACTTACAAACGCTTCCATCGCTAGTCCCTCCCTGAGGATCACGACCCGCATAGCCTTGCTACCGCGGATTAGTATTGAGAACCTCGCACACCTTTAATTCTCAGATCTAATATTCAAATTTTGTGTGCAGGAAAACTCAGTCAACACTCTTCATATTGGGATTTCGAGATAACTTGATAATCAAGTTACCTAGATTTTGAATTCTCCCAATCTCTTTTAAACGAATTTCCTTATCTCTGCACTCTTTTCATTCTCATCTGCAAGAGTTTAGGGTTTGGTAGAAGTCTATCCTTCCCTTATCTTTGATATTTGCAACTTCAGCCCTTTGTGTATTTGCACTTTGACAATCTGCTATTTGCACTTTGACTCTTGGGCTTCAAATATGGGCTTGGATCTGGGCTTTTGGGCTCTTTAAGCTTTATTTATTATTAAAATAATAATTCGAGGCATGCACACAATAAATTACAAATTATTAATAAATGTGCAGAATTAAATGAATAAATATGAAAATGTGATGATAAATATGATGATAAAAATGCACTTTTCACTACCAATCAATCTCTCTCTCTAATGGTACTCTACATGTCATGTCCAGTTCACCACCTCTGAACAGATGAGTCCATAACTTTGTTCTCCTTCCCTCTATCAAGGTCAGAAGCTCTTACTGTCATGTTAACATTAAACCTTTGAACAGCAGATTGCGAATCTAAGGTCACTTAGTTGGTTATTTCCAGTCAACCATCTCTGAACCAACAGGAGTCCAGACTTAATCTATCTCTGTAGTCCCTGATAGACTAGCTGCCAAGTTAATACGACTACCTCTGGCAGCGGATCCGAAGTTTAGTGTGTCTTAGTCTACACGTCCAGTTTATCACCTCTGAATAGACGAGTCCCTAAATCGGGTTTACCTCCATTTTCTCATCATGTCCAGGTCATCACCTCTAAATGGTAAAATTTCTCACAGCTAGTTTGTCACTTTTAATTGGCAAATCCTAGGCTTCATTTGTCTTAGTTCAATAGGAACTATCATAGGTTGTGGTATCTAATTTATCATAACCTATTCACAAATCTGATGATCTTTAATCTGTTATGTTAATATTTACCTCTGAACAGTAAAGATCGTCAAGCTCACTCTTTTCTATCCTCATCTCAACATGATTTGAGTCGAGTCATTTTCAAATTTATAACTAATTATATCAGTTCACCACCTCTAATTAGATTAGTTATACCATTATTTCCTTTCTTTTTGAGGATTGTAGTACAACTTGAAAGTAAGAATTGTAGAAGATAAAACAAGTTAGAAGCACAACAGAGGAGTCAAATAAAATTACTTTTTATTGATTCAAAAAGGGGGATACATGGATTACAAGCTACAAGGCTGCTTCATAAGACTTGATCCGTTCTTCAAGGATAGCCAGCCTGTTCTTCCTCTCCTCAGCAGCTCTGATGAATGCTTGCGATCTCAACTCGGCCTCATTAAAGTTTGCTATCTGGGATAAACGACCCTCAATTTCGCTAAAGTTGCCCTTTGTGCTGGCTCCTGTTGTAGGACTTCATCATTCTGGGCCTTGAGCTGTTCTAGCCGAGCGATCTCCTCAAGACGCACCGGCTCAGCCTTGGACAGAAGAAGAATGGCTCTCTTGATCATTTCTTTGGCCTTCTCAATCTTATCTTCAGCGTCGAGAAGAGCACTATTAGAAGCATCTATGGCATCTCCAATTTCTACTTTCCTTGTCTTCAAGGATTTTAAATCTGAAGATATTGCCTTAGCTGCTTTCTGTGCTGTAAGATGAGCTTCACGCATTTGAGCAGCAAGACGTTCAAGCTGTTCATTAACTGAGGAGTCCAAATATGAATTACTGAGACGGCACCATTCGTCTACATCCCTCTCAAGCCTCTCCACCAGAAGCTCCAATGCAGCAGCCTGGTCATCCCCGCCAAAGTCTCGAATGCTTTCAATATTTTGAGAGAGGGCCACCTTTAAAGCAGAAAATGAGGTGGTTGAGCCCTTCAAGACTAGAGCAACAGATCGATTCAGGCTTTTGTAAAAGCTATCAACCATCTCGGCCACAAATTCTTTCTCGACTTCAACTACTCCCGGTGAGCGAGTAGTACCTGAAGACAAAGCTTTCACCGGCTTCACTGGCATAACGGTAGAGGAAATGATAAAGGCACTGGCCAGAGAAAGACGAGGGATCACCGCTGATCAAGGAAGAGTCCTCATTGAAACTAGTATACTAGCCATGATGAAAGTAGGGCTGGTAACTATTTCAATAAGAACTGGCTCAACAACTAGTGTCGGAGACGTAGGGCTGGTAATTACCTTCAGCCCAGTGGTTGTCAGGATAGGCAGCGTCAAAGAAACCACCGACATCTCACTTACCGATCCAGCTGGAGTGAGATGGATTCTGTACCCACTGTCTCCTCAGCCTCTTTAACTCCACCGACAGGCTCAGGTTGACAAGATGGCAAGTCGTGATACAAGGCATCCAACTCGGCAACGTCTGTTGCGGTTGAAGTACTTGCCTCACTCCTGATTCCCTCAGGAAGATCAGCTGGTACCCTTGAAGTTGATACACCCAACAGTGGAACACCTATGAAAAGACTTTGTTGAAACAAGGCATAATGAATATAGGGAGAGAATTGCTTACAAGAGATCAAAGTATTACCATGAGGCAATACCGCCTCAACTGCCTCAGCAACAGTCTCTCTCTGGACTTCCTCGATGGCAGCGCTAATCCCGACGGGCTCCATAGAAAAGATTTTGGCAGATGAAGGAGGGACGTACCTCGCAGAAGCCTCTGTGGTCCATCTTATAGAGCTTAAGGCCATTGGACTCTCTTTCGAGGTCCCAGCACCCGAAGGACCAACATCAGCCGCGTCACCTCCGGAATCTTCTAAGACGATAAAGTAGCTAGCCTCGTCACCTTCCTTATAAGTAAATAGGGGATCATAATAATCTCCCTGTTCTTATGTAACCTCGACTCCTGGTTCTCTTGCAGTCTCGGTTCCTAAATCATAGGATAAATAAATGAGCTGTATGAAATATATAAGTACATGACAAGAAAATGAGTGAAACTGGTCTTACCCAGGCCGGGACAGCTTTATCAGTCGTTTGCTTTTGCGCTGATAGTTTAATAACTAACGCGGCAGGAGGAGGAGGCACTGTAACTGATTCACCCTCTACAGTAATAGTGGGAGTGTAGCGATGAGGCTTCTTCACTACCCTCTTCGTACGGGATCCACTTTGCAGCTTTCGTTTGAAGTGGACATCGGGATCTTCTTCCTCCACCTCTTCCACCTCCACGTCTTCCATAGGGGCCGTGCCTACCCATCCAAGAGCATCGGTGGAATCTCAGCACCTGCATCTCCTTCAAAGTGGGGATTTTTCATGTCAGAAGCCTCACTATCGGTAGTGGCGATGAACTCCGGAAGGCCTGACACACGAACCATTTTGCCCTCACTCTTCTCAGTGACTTTCCGCTTCAGCTGCTGAGAGATCAGCTTCACGCTAAAAGAGTTAACAGAAAATTCAGTTGGCGTAGAGTTTGAAGTTTTATACCACTGACAGAACCCTAAAGTCGTCAGTAGATTTGGGGTCCTCAAAGGCCTGCACAGCCGTGCCTCAGTACAGCCAACGATGAAGAACCGCCAGGCGCGAGCACCGTCAATGAGGCTACCCATGAAGGCCAGGCTGGTGTTTGGGTTACCAACATAGAGTTGGTCATACCCGAACTGACGAGCAAATCGACTCGGGATATAAGGCTCCAAATAGCAGGTATCCCCGCTCCTGTACACCAGATGAGATGACCGGATGCTAACCAGCCATTCAAAGATTCCCCAGCTCAGCGACGTCTTCTCATCTCCCACATCCTTGAATTCTTCACCATAGCCCGCATCACAGATATAAGGGAAGCACGGAAGAGACTATATATGTTGTACCGACATAGCAGCTTGCGGACCGTGGCCACATAAGTCCGTAGCCATGAAGAACCCTCAAATCGATGGGGAAGTACCATTCAAACACCTTCTGGAGGCTCTTCACCAGCATGAATAATAGCTGGGCAGTGAAGAACGAACCATGTCATCAAATTGGTGTATGGCAAGCTGATCCTGGGGTTTGGTCCGTCACGGGGCAAGATAGTGCCCTTCCCCCATTTCATCGTTGGTGGCCTACAGAAAGCCTCTGTCAATGCACGAAGGTCCCGCTGAATACAACACACCATTGCCGGGAGAAGTCCAAGGGAGCGACCGTGGACTAGACGAACAGCCGACAATAAGACAGTCGGAAGAACGACGTCGCTAGAAGGAGATGGCACCACACATCTCTTCAACCAAACCGATAAAAACCCGGCCAAAAGTGCTTTCTGGGACGTCGGTCGACGGGCCTGATGATGGAAACTCCTGAGAATGTCACCCTTCTCATAGATACCATCATCTTCTTCTAAGACCATATCTCCCTGAGAATGTTCTTGCATCCTCCAAAAAATGTCATCGTCTGCAACCCTGCAGTGAGCCGCTTCAGGAGCATCTTCCAGGTTAGGGAATAAATAATTCCCCAGCTCTTCGAACTGCTCAAAGCCCCTTATGGCTCCCATGTGTACTCGAGAATATGTAAAAATGGCATATCAATTACAGGTAAGTCTCGAATAGGGCAGGCTCTTGCCTCTCCAGAAGTGTCAATTCCCCCTTGCATGGAAAATATTCTTCATAAAGGAGAGATCTCATTGGCAGAGCAGAGACTTTCCACATCTCATGCAAAGCCATGCCCAATTCTTCTACAGGGGTAAAGAAAGTCCCTGTAGCTAGACAGTATAACTCGAAGATGGCATAGAAGTTCACTACACTCATCTGGATGCCATAGCAGGTTGCCCGGACAGCCTCGTAGAGTCCCAGCCTCTCCAAATCCTCTTCAAAATGGGTCAAGACGTATAGGGTCAAGTCCTTCCACCAGGCCTTGGGGGGGATGAATCCAGCCTGAGGTCTTGAAATCAGTTGCAGGATTGTTGCCATGGACTTTGAAGAATTAATTTTCAAAAGTCTGAGCCATAGCGGGATTCCCCCCACCGGGATGTCTTAGAGAACGTTTCCAGGATGAAGACCCAATATGCAGTGAGGAGGACCTCCCTTGTATAACCGGAAGACACAGCTATCAATTTACCCACATGAACTGAGTCAGTGGTCCGAGTCACTTGCCACTTCATCTTCTGAGGCCTCGTCACGCACTAGAAGAAAGACAACAAGAAATGACGCTTGCTAGATAGGAGGTAATACTTCTCGCCATCCAGATTGAAGATCCACTGCCCTCCCTGGCTAGCATCTGATGATCGATGTCTAGCGCTGCATCCCCAAACATGAAGCTAGGCTTCCTATAAATTTTTCGGTCACAATCCTCGAGGGAGCAGTAGTTAAGATGCTCCTCATAGTATGCTGATCTCCAGCGTGGATCAGGGCATATCCCAGTCGGGAGCACTCCGCTCGTTGAATAATGAGGCTTGCCCCTAGAATTGCAGGCTAACAGTGCCATCCAGTCCCCTGGCTGTTCCAAAGAGACTATTCAAAGGACCCGGAGTATAGTGCATTGCAAAGCAGAAGAAACAATTAGTCCATTAGTCAAAGAAAAGGAAAGCTAAAGTAAAAAGAAAATTGCTAAGGCATAGCTTCGCTCTCCGAGCGAAGCTAGCCTAGCATTAACTTCGCCCTGAAACTTAGCTTCACACTCTGCAGCTTAGCTTCGCACTCTGCACGAAGGCAAAGTACAGAAATCTCTAAGTGTTAGCTTCGCTCCGGAAGCTTAGCTTCGTGTTCTGCCGCTGAATAGAATGCAAAAAAGCCTCAATGGCTAACTTTGCTGGAAAGGCTCTTGTACCTAAAACTATTCAAAGGACTTTAAAGTCCTTTCCCAGATATGCTTCTGAAGCTAACTTCGCATCCTGTCATTTGACAGAACATGAACTGCCCTAAGGGCCAGCTCCGCATAGAAGCTGAGAAAAGAAGCCATTGGTTTCTAAATTTTAAATTGAGAAATTAAGGGGAATTAAGTCCCCTAAAAGTTCGGCAAAGATAAATTAAGGGAGAGCGATTCCTTGAGATCACTGAATCATGGTGAATCACACTAGATTCACCATGAAATAGCCAATAAATGGCTTCAAAAAGAGATGAAAAATCTCTGGACAAAAGGGAAAATTCCCTACTCGCAATGGGGCGTTCGATGACCAGAGGAGGAGAGGGCTCCTCCGTAGCAGAGGTCGCTGTCTCTTTGCCTGCTCGTCTTTTGGGAGCCATGGAAGATCTGAGAAGTTTTGAAAATCTGAACGAAGGAGAAGGAAGAAAAAGAGATCTGTTTCTCTAAAAATTTGAAATTTGATTTTTAAGAGAAGTTAATTCTCTTTTTCAACCCATCGGGCTTTTATAGGCTTAAAATTGCCTAACTTTGCCTCCTCAAAAGGAGCGCAGGCGGTCGTTTCAAATTAATTTGAAATGGCACCTAAGTGCCTTTCCCGAGAAGCCTTGCTTCAGTCCCGCCAAGGGCTAGATCCGCTGCGAGTTCAGCGTTGACTTCGCGTAATGCTCGAGTAACTTCGCTGAAAACTGAGCTTTAGCTCCGCTCAGAGCTCATCTTTAGCTTCGCAAAAATTTCGTGCTATCTCCGCTGGAAGCTCGTTGCTGATTTAGCTGGAAATCCGTCCAGCTTAATTCCATTATGAGCTTTTACCTAAGCCAGTCCATTCCAGTTACTTTCGAAGTTCAAAGTGGAAAGAGGGGGAGCAAAGTAAATGAGTGAAAAGTAAAATTTTTATTGATTCAAAAGGGAAGATACATTGGTACCTTAAGATTATATTTCATACAACAGAATCATTGCTCTAAAGGTAAACAAGTTGTCCTATCAATTTTCAGGGTGATAAACCATCCCAACTGGACAAGAAAGGTCTTCCTCCCGCACAAAGCTGTAATCCTTCGCTTAATAGTAGATTTTGCCATCAAGAAGCTAGATCTTCTTTGATGAAAATTGGCAAAAGATTGGTTGCCATCAAGGATCTGGATCTTCTTTGATCAAAATTGGCAAGGGATTAGTTACCACCAGAAAGCTGGATCTTCCTTAAACAAAATTGGCAAAGGAAGGATCTGAGACCTTACTGGTGACGTCCGCCTTCCCGAAGTGGATCTCTCAGATATGCAACTACCAGCCCCTTCCCGAAGTGAATCATCTCGGATAAGCAACTACTAGCTCCTTCCCAAAGTGGATCATATCGGATAAGCGACTACCAGCCTCTTCTTGGAATGCACATCAGCTGCTCCAGTATGCTCCTCCTGCTTATGATGAAAGCTTCAACTTGAAAATCAAGGGGCAAGTTTATTCTCCTTCATCAGGATGAAAGAATTGGGAGCGCGGTTCACTGCAATGCAAATAAGAAACAAGTTAGCATCAAATAAATAAATAAAAGGAGGGACGAAATGCTAAGTCATAGTTTTACTCTTTGAAAGAAGCTCTCCAGATCCGACGCAGTTGTGCCTTGAAGATGGATTTCAGCTAAGCAGAGGATAGCCTCGCTTGCACAGTAATGTTAGACTAGCTTAGCATAAGTCAAGTATTAGCCCCGCCTAAGTCAGATAGGCTATAGAAGCCTCAAAAAGGACCAAGTCCTAACCTCGCCTATATGGCTAGGCCAGACTAGCCCCGAAGGGCGCTGTCTTGATCCCACCTATATGGCAAGACTGACTCAACTTTGAACAGGCCAAGTCCCAAATTGCCTGTATAGCAGATTTAATAGGAACTTCGCGTGGAAAGATCCTTTGCCTGATCAGACAAAATGCTAAATAGGGCTAAAGCCCTTCTCTGAAAGTCAGCCAAATGTAGAGACCAAGGAAATTCAATCCCTAAGATATCTAATAAAGCTAAAAAAATTAAGGGAGATAAACTCCTTATAGTCACTGGATGGCCGAGACTCACCAGATCTTGATCAGACAATAACCAGAGTGAGAGTCCCACTACTACAGGAGAGGGGTCATAAAACAAGCTCCGAGAAAGAGAGGAGTATATTTCTCTGAGATGGACTATAAGAGTCCTATTTATAGGCCTCGTGGCCTTACCACGACACTACCACTTCAAGCTTGGGAGCGCGGGTGAAGTTAAAGCATTCAAATGCTTGACCCTGAGAAAGGGAATAATCTCCCTCGGGAATGCACACGAAGTTATTTTGAACTTCGGACAAGGGAATAATCTCCCTCATAAATGCAAGGGAAGTTATTCAAACCTTGAAAAAGGGAGTCATTCCTCTTGTAACTCGCAAAAGCGGTTAGCCTCGGGAATGGAACATCGCTCCATCACAACGAGCGCGAGGTTAATGCTCGTAGTCTAACCTGGTTTGACGCGAAGCTACTTTAGGAAGTCCAATGGCGAAGCTACCCAGAAGCGCGAAGCTGCACGACAACGGATCATCAACTCCTCGGCGAACCTATTCCAGCCCGAAAGCGGGGCTAAAGGCAAAATTGAACTCAACCACTAAGGCGACGTTCACATTCACATTCATCAATTAAAGCAGTTTAAAGTATTTCAAAATCTGAATCATTCCATTGCAGATTTATGAAAACTTTGAAGAGGGTCTTGTTGACACTCAAAAAAGACAAGACTCCCGTATTCATCTTCAACCGGTCTGAATGACATCTAACTTATCGACATGTACAAAAGATAAGTCGAAGACAAGCTGATGACCAGAGATGAGGCAACAACATGGACATTACTAATCCAGTAAAGTAGATAGTAAGGCACAGTTGCCTTTGGAGAGACCCAAGCAGGCCTAAGACGCTAAGCTAGCTCAATACTTAGCCTGGGCATAACCCAAAGGTAAGCTTTGTAGCTCCGCATGAAACTAAAAGCTTCGCCTAAGCCTGGTAGCCTCACTTTGAAGCTAAACTATCAGCTTCGCATGAAGCTTCCCATTTAGCCCCGCCGGAGGCTTATCCAAGAGCTTCGTACCAGAAGCTCTACCCCTAGCTAAGTCATAGCTCCGCTATGAGCTGAGTCTTAGCTTTGCATGAGGCTCTAAAGTAACTTTGCCTGAAGCTTTGAGCTAGCTCTACATGATCTAGCTCCGAAGTGGGCTTTGTCAGGTCATCAAATTGACTGTTTCAAAATCCCACGAGGGATTAATGAGTAAACCCTAATAATTTAGTGGGATTAACGCCACTTTAAGTAGGCAGTTATACTCGCCCACTTTGTCCCATATTAAGAAGAGACAACTAAGCCATAATGGCATGAGGTCGTTCGCACAAACCCTCTAGCTTCGCCAGAAGCTCACAAAGAGCTTCGCAGAAAGATCATTTGCGAGCCTCGCGCGAAGCTAATGGCTGATTCAGCCTTGCTGAATTCAAGGGGGCAGTTACTCCCCACCTTTGGCTATAAATAGGTCCCTAGCTGATTCAAAAGGGATAGGGAGACAGACACACACAGAGAGGCGGACAGACGGATAGAGAGGAGATTGGCTTGAAAAGATTAGAATTTCTAGCAAAAGGGCTCTACTGATCTTCTGTTCTCCGATTCGCCGAACCAAGCGAGAAGGCAGTCTTATTAGGAGACAGTTCGACTACCTGATTGATTGCATCGTCAAAGGGATAAAGTGATCGCGCGCTGCTCAGATTCTTGCCGGGATATTTTCTCAGAAATCTCAGAGGAGATCTACTTTTAATTCTTTCTTTTATTACTTGTAATTTTGCTCCTCTACCCTTTTTGTAAGTTTTCCCATGAGAACCAATTTTTCAATGGAAAACAGTGGCGGTGGTGGGGGTTGGGGGTGCGTGTGGGTATGCACCATGCTTGGGGGGGTGTGACATGCCTGATGTGTGAGTGTGGGTGTTGGTGGGGTGTGTGTGTGTGCGCGCCATGCTTGATATGACAAGCACCAAACATTCATGTGTGTGTGTGTGTGTGGTGGTGGCGGTGAGGTGCATGTGTGTTGTTGGTGGTGTTGGTGCGTGCACGTGTGCACCTTGCTTGATGTGTGTGTGTGTGTGTGTCATTCTTGATATGTGTCTGTGTGTATCTCATGCTTGATTTGTGAGTGTGTGTGTTGGTGGTATCGTGATGGTGGGGTGTGTGTATGTGTGTGAACATGCATAAATTCTAATAGTTGTAGTCGATTTGTCTGAGAAAATAACAAATAACATGTTTATGTTGAACACCTATAAGTCGACTAGATTGATTTTATAAGTCAACTAGGTTGGAAATTAGATAGTTATTCAAGTCAGAATGTATACTTATAAGCCGATTGTAAGAATTTATAAGTCGACTAGGGAAGTTGGATTTGGAAAATATAGTTTATGTAAAAGGATTATAAGTCGACTAGATTATTTATAAGTCGACTAGACTGACAAAAATCGGAATTGTTATTCTCTATAACATTGTATAAGTCGACTTATAATATGGATAAGTCGACTAGACTGATGAATATGTCAATGTATTAGGCTATAAGTCGACTGGATATATGGATAAGTCGACTATAAAGGGGGTGTGTGTGTTAAGGCTTTTAACAAAATTCTAAAAATTTAGAAAAAATATATAAACATGCATCAAACATGTACCAACCATTCATATTCAAATTTCAATCACATGTGTGTGTACATGCATCAAACATGCACCAAAAAAGAAAACATGCACCGAACATCACCAAAATTGAAACATGCATAAATTCAAAAAATAAAAAAGAAAAATTACACAATATATACCATCTCTAGTGAAAGCAAATCATGCATCGATCATCGGGGCTCTCACTCGATCTATCCTGTTATGAGAATGAGAATATTTTAATACAATACATGGCACACACGCATTAAATACAAGATTCACCCAAAAATTACTTACCATCAATACACTTAATCACATAACTCGCCCACTCTTCTGAACTTCCAGCAATTCCTTATCTGTATATGCAGTTTTATTTTTAACGAACTGCAAACATATTTAGTTTTTATTTTTGTTAATTGTAACACTAACAAAAAAAAATCATAAATTTGATTTAGTTCAGAGGATTATACCTTTCTTGAAAAATGATTAATTTGCAATGTAATGATTTGACACATAAACTTCATAATATAATATCCACACAAATGAAATTTGGTGACATGGACACTACAAGAATTGAAATATATGTGTTAAGCAAAAGTTAAAACTTAAAGTTTTTTTATAGATTTCTGAAAGAATTACCTGAATCCTCTTCCATGAAGTAAGTCTACCCCGTTGGCTTGGATTCAACATAGTGATCGCCCTTTTCATAAATTTCAGAAAATAAACAATATTATTAATAAATATTTTAGAAGTATTTGATGCATTAATAAAAATAAACAAGATTAAATACTCACAAATCAGTTACTTTTTTAATATCTTTTCGCACTTCGCTTCTAACGAGTCCAACGAGTATATAACAAAAGAACTCGTGTCAATAACACATAGAGTCCAATGACCACTACAAGATAAATTCATATATGAGAAATTAAATTAAATTATCAGACAATTGAGTTTTATTATTAAAATATTAAAGCCTACCCCATATTATATGGCGCAAAATACAACTGGCTGGCGTGTGCACCTCTTCGCAATGTGTCCAGTCACATGTGCTATATGGTATAGACAAATAAAATCATATCAGTGACTCAAGCCCATATCCACACACTAATCATATAAGGACCAAAAATTATCAGAAATTAAATATAAAAAAGTAATATTTTATTTCAAAAAATAAATATGCATTAATTACTCACTTCATGACAAACAAATACATGCCATACTTATCTCCTGGCGAGCTATGAACCTATCAAGGTCGTTACACTCTAGGTATATGGTAATATCAGTTTCAAATAGCTCTGTATCCACGGATACTATGATTATGCATCCCTCTCCCATGCCCCACGCATACGTAGCCACTTTTGCCTGTTTGCTCTCTGCTAGAGTCACTAGCTGATTGACCGACTCTTCAAATGTCTCCAAGCTCCGTGGAGTCGCAACTTGTGCCACCTGCTTCCCATTAGCTTTTGTCTATCACGATGATATAGCCAAATCAAATTGTGCACGTTTAATTTTAAATTTTGATATGTACTTTAATTATGATAAACTTACTCGTGTATCCAAAATGATAAGTTTTCTGGGCCACGACACGAAGCTACCAATAGCATCGTGGACGGTTGTCATCTCGTCACGTGGAATTGGTAGAAGAACATCCATATCCAATGGATCCATGATGTTCACTCTTATAGCATCGGATCTAATTGGTCCGATGTGAATGAATTGATCATCACTGGTGTTGAAAGCTCTTCCACTCTTATATTATCAGATTTAATTGGTCCAATGTGAATGAATTGATCATCACCGGTGTTGAAAGCTCTTTCGTATGCCACAACACCATTTTCATGTTCAATACCCAAATAAACCAGAATAATCCCACTCTTGGACAACCAAATAATAAGCATGACAAATAAGCATGTAAGTGTGTAGGGGTATATGTCAGAACATGTATGTACAAATATTAAATAAGGTTACCTCTGGAATCTCAGATAAATCTTTTAATATTGAACAACTTCCATTGTCACTCTGTGGTGTATAATGGGGCAATGGATAGCTTGGCGGATTAGTATTCATTTGGAAGTCCTGTTGCATATTTTGAATTTCAAACATGAAGAAAGCTCTAAAATCTTCTCATCTCTTATATTCATCTTCTCGCCTTCTCCATTTATCTTGTCTATTCTATTCTTTTTCTTGAATCTTTCTTTTTTCTTGAAGTCTGGCTTCCACCAATCTAGAAACATTATCGTTTGTAATACCTTGGCAGTGTCGACGAGATGTATGGAAGTAGTTAGACATAGATGCCCCTTGTCTGTCGCCTCTAACACGACCAAGGTGCTCAGGCTTACTCAAGGCCATGGATAGAATATCATTCATCTCAGATGGATAAATGTCTCCCTAGGACACCGACTGAGAAAGACGGTCCTACAAAAAAAATTGATAAACAATACTTGTATAAGTTTCAAAGAAGAGGAAACGATTATGACGATTTTTGTATAAATTAAACACTTACAATTTCATTGGCAGTAGCTTGACTACCATCATTTATGTATGAACAGTCTTTTCTAATCCTAGTTTTAACCCACAGCTCATGTCGGAGAATTGAGGATTCAGATGAATCATTGATTAGTCTCCAAATATACATATTTCATACCACAACTTCACATTTATTCTAAATAACATTCTATTAATAATGGCTTTCTTTTATGTTTCTAGGTCCACGGCTTGAAGTGAAGAAAAAGCCAAAAACTCTCATTTATTTGGTGATTTTAGAGCCTAAAAGAATCCCAAGTTGAAGCCTAATCTGCTAATTCTGGGAGTAGAAAATGACAAAATAACAGGCTGTACGGGTGTCCCATATCTGTACTAGGTTGCACGCTTCAGCGCTGCATGCACGACTAGGATATGGTTGGGTTTCCACCGCAAATGTTGCAGAAATGCAACATTATGGTCGAGCCACGCGTCCTCGTCTCACCATCCAGAGCCCCTCTGTGTTCTATAAATAGGACAGTGTTGAGCAGATTTCTGGGGAGGAGAGCAGTAATGTAGGTTTTCTCCTTTTAGCGTAGTTTAGTTATTTGTCTTCTTTTATTTTGAATTTTCTTTTCTTTTAGATCTTGTAAAAGTGCTGAGAGTGATTCATAGGATGAAAGTTATAGTTTTTGTAATGGAGGAAGACACTCTATGAAGCTTCTTTCTTTATCTCTACTTGTTTTATTCTCTAACCTTTTACATGCTTAGTTAATTTTCTTTCATGAAATCTAACTACTAACCACTAACTTGCTAACTTTTTACTTGAGCATGAATCTAATAGTCTCTACTTGGCCTTGCTCTTGCAAGAGCCATTGAGGGCTCATGATGACGGATTCTATCACTCTAACATTTAACTCTCTAACAAGCTAACATTACTTTATTTCGTGCTTCCTCTAGTTTAGTTTTGATGGTTTAAATGTAATTTGCATTTGTTTATTGAGTTTGAATGTGAAGAGTGATCTTATGGGTCATGTTTTGAAAAGCTCTTGAAGCCAAGGACTGGTGATGACCAAGAATCCATGTGAGACAACTATCACTAGGAGGTTAGCATGTTAGTAGAGCCATTAGTAGTTAGTAGCCATGAGTTTTCTTTCATTTTTCTCGTATTTAAAAACCAAAATTTTCAACCATTCTTCTATGTTTTCCTCTTCTTCATTTTCATCGTAGTATTCTCTTTTCACTTTTCATTTATATTTTTTTTGATTCTTTGAAACATTGAAGATCTGTTAACTCACACATGAATCGACCGGTTAAGCTTCTATCACCTCCCGTCCCTGTGTATTCGACCCGTGTAGCCATCATGCTATAACGGAAGTATCCAGGAAGCCAAAGCATGCACTTTTAACTTCTGATTTTAAAATACACACTTTTCGTGCGTGGTCCCCTACGATCAAATTTTGGTGCCGTTGCCGGGGATGGTAACGGTTTAATTTCACATTTTTGTTAACTTTTCTTCTTTGTGTCTAGTACAGGTAATAAATTTCAGAATCTAACAACTGCAGAAGCCCACATTCCCTTTTATCTCCTTGCTCAAGAAAGCTGAGAGTTTTGCTCACTACATTGTTTCGGCCAGGGCTTTTTGGCAGTGAAAACACGACCTTGTTCTAGCTTCTGGTTCTCATATTTGTGGGGGTATCCTTATTTGCATATATCTGTGCATTCTGTTGGTAGTTTTCTGTTTAGATTACCTGTGCACTGTAATAATTAAAGAATTAAAATGCGGTAATTGGATATTTTTAAAATGGTTTAGACATTTGCATCTAAGCACGTGCCAATTTCAATTCCAATATACTGTATTTTGTTCTTCTGTTGTTGTGATCTGGACCAAGGTGTACATATTGCACTGCATATAGGTAGGACAAACACGTGGGTGACTTACTCATTTTATGTGTTCATTCTTATCTATATTGCACACTTGCACGAATTGAACTTAAGGGCATAACCCAATATAAGATAAGGTAGGGAAGTCATTACCCTCCCTTAGCCCAAAAATCACCTCCCCACTCACACAAGAAAAGCTTAAATAAAACTTGCTAGACGTTGGCCCTAGGGACATCTCAGACTTATTAGGAGATTGACCTAAGGTGAAAATTGTTAGAGTTTGACACTTGTCAAATCGGTGTCAAAGATTGGGGATTGAAAAGCGAAATCTCGAAGAACAGTGGTTTGGCATAATTAGGCCCGTTGCTCAAGCGCGGATACCTCCTACTGGTCTTGCCCAACCTGGCCGATTAACTTGTGATCAGATTACTATAATATACCTCATGTGGACAGTCTAACCAATTAGGAGTCGTCTCGGTCTAGGTCAACCCTAGTATAGGCTTGTTTTGAAAATTTCTTTTTCTTTGATTATTTGTTTGTTTATTTTTTCTTTTTGTTTGTGATTATTGCGATAAAATGGAATACAACCAAAAATTTTCCAATCAAATGAATCTATTTTTCACCCCAACCTCATTTGACTCGGATAACTCCAACCCGGCTATGTACAACATGAACCAACCATATAGGCCGGATTGAGTTTGTCTAACTAAATATGACCCATCCCCCAATCCTATGACCATAATTTTCAAAATAATTTTCACTCTTCACAGAGTCCATGGGGATTCACCTTCCCCGAGACAAATTTTCAAACACATTATTCACAAAATTCATTCCCCAACTTTGCTTCATAAACTTCTTTTCTTGTTCCACCAACTAAAGAAAAATCTGAATTAGAAAAGAGTATAGAAGCCATGCTTGAGTCCCAACAAAAAATTTAAAACTTTTTCAATTCACAATCCTTCCCACATCAAACTTCATATACTCATTTTCTAGAATATCCAATTGAAGAAAAATCTGAGTTAGAAAAGAATATGAAAGTTTTTCATGAATCTGAGCAACAATTTCAAAACATATTGGACTCATCATTTCAACCAAATTTTCAAGAGTCTTACTCATTTTTCCAATCTCACCGATTCAAAATGAGCAGCCATCAGTCTTGAAATTGAGTATGGACGTGAGTCTGAGCTACAATCTCAAAATTTGATAGACTCACAATTGCACCACAATTTTCAAAACCAAACTTCATACTCACCTCAAAAAGAACTAATTGCATGGAGTATGTAATATATGATTCAGACTCAAAATGTTGTTATCCAGTCTATCCACGCACAAGAGAGTCAATTGGCCAACATAATTGCATATAGGAATTAGGAAACTCTACCTCATCAATTGTTGATCGATTTCGATATCCCTTACCCTATTGATGTAACCCAAGTATCATATTGTTTGGGAATTCAAGATTCAATTTCATCCCATCCATTTGAGCTTGCCAAAATTTTGAGAACCATCTTGACATTTTGGCAAGTTATCATTTTTCCGAAATTGAACTTGAGCATGAATGTGATCCTGATCCCCCAGTTGGTAATTTCAATTCACTTTTTGATTCAATAATAACTCTGGTATCTTTACCAGATTATTTTCATATTTCATAGTCAACTTTGAATCTTGTACCAGTTCATCATGAAATTGAATCACCAATATCTTACGATCATACTTCATTGATGGGAAAAGTGTGTGAACATCAATTCTTTGATTTGAACCCCATTTTTGAACCAATTTCAACTCTCACTTTTAAATCTCAATTTGATCTAAGTCAAATTCCCGAGTCGGTATTTGTTCCTATTCCGTTTGAGCCTAAATCAATCATCTTTAACAATCACACTCCACTGTCGGACAAAGGTGTTGAACAAAATGACTTAAGAAATATTTTTGAAAATTGAAAATTAGATGGGAATAATTTTTTAAATAAGACCATTCACTTGATCATTCTTTTAATGGGTTATATTAGAGAGGTCAACGGTAGGTTCCTTCGAACTCCACAATCTTTGAATTGGGCCGCATTTCGTGAGCCAATCAGACCACCACCGGAACCACCACCCTGAGGTAAATTTTCCTTCCTTATTTATTTATTGCATATACACTTTGATGATGCATTGAGGATAATGCATGAGATAAGTGTGGGGAGGGTTTACTAACGTAGTTTGTTTTAACTTTCTTTCTTTTACACTTTTTTTGGGAAATTTTTAGGTTTTTTTTCTTTTGTATAGAAACCCATTTTTTTCTTTTTACAAAACTTTTTGAATTAAGAGAAATAGTTTTTTTTAAATTTAAGATTATCTTAGGAATTATGAAGATCTAAAATTACGAATTCTTAAACCGAGTAAAAATAATATATCTTTTTTAAATTTTAAGATAAGGAGGTAAGATTAGAAAGATAATTTGATCATGAATTTTTTGCCTTAAATATGCACTTCACACTTACATAATTTTTAGGATTGAAACAAAGACTGAAAATGCCATGAAAATAATAATAAAAAATATATTAATAAATCACTTATTAAAGCTGGATAATTATTCCTCAGAAAGCATGATTATTCACACCTAAAATGGTGGACAAAAAACAAAATAATCCCCCTTAGTTTTATGGCCTTATTTACTCGAGTCCTTAAGCTCGTGTGATATTTTCTCATCTGGTGCCCTAAAACCATCTGATTTGAGAGTCACCAGCTAAAGGCTCATTACTCGGATAAAATAGAAAGCCTTAAAAAAACTAAGAGAAGAAAAATAAAATTATATATATATATATAGACAAAAAAATGGCATGAAAGTTAGAGTTGATATCCCAAAAATCTTCACTGTTCACAAAGCGCATATTATCTAAGAGTTTTATGAAAGATCAAAGAATAAATTCATTTTAAAATTCTTACCTTTAATTTATAACAAGATCTTGCATCTAGACTTAGTTTAAGGAAGAATAATTTTTGGTTAACCTATGACCTTGGATCACTTAAATTTTCGCAGAAATATTTCAACACTTTGCTCTACTTCAAAATGCGCTTTCAAACTATGAATATTTGATTTCTTTCTTTATAGATTTTGTGGGTATAATCCGCTAAAACCCTTAGGAAACACAATTCCTCCTCTAGGGAAAACCTAGATGTTTAAACGCTTGTTGCACAGGCTTAATGAAATCGCGTCACCTGTGAAAGTGGTGTAATAATTTTCCATAGTTTTTTCTGTTTTGCTCGGGACGAGCTAAATATAAGTGTGGGGGTGTGATTAGTCTCCAAATATGCATATTTCATACCACATATTCACATTTATTCTGAATAAAATTCTGTTAATAATGGCTTTTTTGTGTATTTCTAGGTCCATGGCTTAAAGTGAAGAAGAAGCCCAAAACTCTCATTTATTTGGTGATTTTTAGAGCCTAGAAGAAGCCTAAGAGTTTGAAGCCCAATCTGCTAATTCTGAGAGCAAAAAATGACAAAATAACAAGCCGTACAAGTGCCCCAAATTTATACCAGGCCGCACGCTTCGGCGCTGCGACGCAGCCAGGATATGGCCCCGTTTCCACTACAAATGCCGCAAAAACGCTGCATTATGGTCGAGCCACGTGTCAATCTTTGACGCGTGGCCTCGTCTTACCATCCGGAGCCCCTCTGTGTTCTATAAATAGGGCAGTGTTGAGTAGATTTCAGGGGAGGAGAGCAGTAGTGTAGGTTTTCTCCTTTTAGTGTAGTTTAGTTGTTTGTCTTCTTTTATTTTGTATTTTTTTTTAGATCTTGTAAAAGTACTGAGAGTGATTCATAGGATGAAAGTAATAGTTCTTGTAATGGAGGGTGACACTCAATGAAAGCCTCTTCCTTTATTTCTACTTATTTTCTTCTCTAATCTTTTACATGCTTAGCTAATTATCTCTCATGGCATCTAACTACTAACCACTAACTTGCTAAGTCCTTAATTGATAATCCACATGAATCTAATAACCTCTACTTGGCCTTGCTCTTGCAAGAGCCATTGATGGCTCATGATGATGGATTCTAACACTCTAACATGTAACTCTCTAACAAGCTAACATTACTTTATTTCATGCTTGCTATTATTTAGTTTTGATAGTTTAATTGTAGCTTGCACTTGTTTATTGTGTTTGGATGTGAAGAGTGATCTTATGGGTCACGCTTTGAAAAGTTCTTGAAGCCAAGAATTAGTGATAGTCTAGGATCCATGTGAGGTAACATCACTGAGAGGTTAGCATGTTAGTGCAGCCATTAGTAGTTAGTAGCCATGAGTTTTCTTTCATTTTTCTCTTGTCTAAAATCCCAAAATTTACAACCATTCTTCTATGTTTTTCTCTTCTTCAATTTCAGCATACTCTTCTCTTTTCACTTTTCATTTCTTTCCTTTTGATTCTTTGAAACATTGAAGAATCGTTAACATATACGTGAATCAACCGATTAAGATTCTATCACCTCCCGTCCCTGTGGATTCGACCCGTATAGCCATCATGCTATAACGGAAGTATCGAGAAAGCCAAAGCATGCACTTTTAACTTCTGATTTCAAAATACAAACTTTTCGTGCATGGTCCCCTAGATCAATCATCCTCAACTAATCTCTGGATATTTGCTGTACAAAACATATAGACAAGATATAGTAATATCCACAAAAGAATATTTAAACATTAAAAATCAACACATAAAATTTTTTCTTATCAGTTCTTATTCAAGTTGGGTATATCCCTTATGAGATAGTGTGTGAGGATGGATATTCAATTCCTGAATATTTTATTCTTCAGACTTAAAGCCTATTAAAAAATAATTATTCAGTAAGTATTAAAATTTCAAACAGGACATCCAACTATATAATAATTTTGTAATTATGTTGTATTAACCTCAAAATCTGTAGTAGTATGTTGAAATACGAACTAATTCCGAACTTCATCATTAATGCAATCATACTCCGAAGGGGGTTTCTGTTTTACCTTCATTTATGTACTCCCTTGTCAGCTTATTTTTAAATTACCTCCACATTTTTCCTACAGAAATCAGTAAACAATGTCAGTACCCCTCATCCAATTCGAATACAGTCTACAATATATCAAAAAAAATATTAATGCACTTAATGAACAATAGATATAGTTTATATAGGTAATTAAATTATTCTAAATTTACTTATAGAAATATCATCTCAAATCTTGTTCTTCAGCTCTTCAGAAACCTCACACCAATCGAGTATGTCAATAGGGACATAATGACGAGCCACACATCTAAGGTAACTCATCAATTTTTTCTGAATTTTCCAATCGGTTGATTCTTCTCATTGAACTCCATGAAAATTTTTCTTTCCTGATTCCTTATTAAGATGACATCATCCATCTGAGTAATGCCTCGAGTCCTCTTCTTTGTGATACTTTCACTTCACTGCTATCCTCTGGTTTCATATGCCTGTTAAGTAACATAAACACAATATTTCATCAATAATATAGGAAAGCGAGAAGCAATAATTTTTATGAATACATAGACAAATTATACAAACTATTGATCAGATAAATAAATAGACCTATACCTTTATTTTTTCTATTTTCTATAACTTTTTACCACAAATGATCTTCTCGTATGTGTAACTCGTCCTCGATATTATCATTCCAATCATCACCCTCACTATTATCCTCTCTTGTTAATCCGATTGAGAAAAAGAGAATATCATCAATATTATCCTTAGTATTGTTCATGTCATCACAATTAGGTGTAATTTTTGGCTTCGTTGGGAGAACAATGACCACTTTTTATCAACAGGAACTGAGATGTAAACTACTTTTTTTTGCCTGTGATGTCAATATGAATGTGTCCTCTTTGTGACCCTTTTTATTAGATCCACTAAAATGAATCCTAATTCGTCGACCTTGATGCCATTATTACTTTCCACCCACTTACACTGAAACGCGAGAACATGAAATATGGTGTAATTTAACTCCTATATTTTCTTGATCACCCTATAGTATGACATGTTTGTAAATACTGGTTTGCTGTCTTTGGTGCTAGAAATATGCATTGATTGAGTCACTAAGATCACTCCACTGTTTTGTACAATACAATTATTATCATGTGCTTTTGTGTAAAAATAATAACCATTTGTAGGATATCCCTGGTAAGACAAGACATCCGTGC
The DNA here is from genome assembly GCA_038442645.1 of Agave tequilana. Classification (NCBI taxonomy): domain Eukaryota; kingdom Viridiplantae; phylum Streptophyta; class Magnoliopsida; order Asparagales; family Asparagaceae; genus Agave; species Agave tequilana. The sequence goes on along the minus strand of JAVJIF010005697.1, from coordinate 173,684 downwards.
GAGGCCCATGCGTTAACTATCCCAAATTTTCAGAAATACAATTTGATTTAGTTGCCAACTGATCACCAAATCAATTTCGAAACCACTTAATGAATGATTTATTGTGTTCATCTATTACCCATTTCTCCCTCTATGATTTAGTTGGATTGATGCGCCTATATAGTCTATTTGATCATTTATGTAAGGTTGTACTTCATCAGTGTTATTCAAGACATATCTATGTGCTTGACACAATAAGTTTTTACCGGCAGTAACGACAATTTGTCAAATTTTATCAAAGTCATCTGTTACCTTAGTACAAACCCTCTTAGGAAGTCCTATAACTTCAACATTTAATAAGTATTCATTACAAAATTCAATTGCCTATGTGTAACATTCAACAATGCAACCTTTTGATCAATTCCAGTGAGAGATCAATTCTAGTTTCTCACATACCCTTTTAATATTATTAAGTATTGCTCAAATGGATGCATCCACCTTAAGAACACCAGACTACATAGTCGATTGTAAGTTGAAAGTGAAAGAAATTTCCGTGTAGCTTTGGGCTAACCGGTCGTGCCCACGAGGAGGAATGCGATAGAAGCTTTTTGGTGTTTTTGTTAAGTAACAAAGAATGAAATTGGTGTCTTTCTTTTAAGTTGAAAAAGAGAATGGAGAGAAGAGAAATGATTAAAAGAATAATTACAAATTTAGAGAAGGTTTTGAAAAAAGTGATTTAAAAGTTTGAAGAGTGATGTGTTATTTTAAATATAAGAAGAAGATCTGGGCTCACTATCTTACTACTCAATGATGTATTCTTCTTTTGAAATTCTTAGTGCCTCAACTTGATCATAGACAAAAACTTAAGCTTGAGTTTTAGAAAGTTTTAAGCAAAGCAACTAAAGATAGTTTGAAAAAGTTAACTCTTTTCTTTATGAATTCATCTTGAGTTGAACGTTAAATCATCAAGTATTTCAAGTATGAAATAAAAACAAGTTCAAGAGAAGTTTTTAAAGAAAGAGAAGTGTAGAAATCCAAACCCATCCTCATGTGCCTTCAAGATCACTTTCAAAGAAGAAAGGCTTTAGTTTAGGCATGCAAATGATTCATTGGGTCATTTTATCAAAACCATTCAAAAAGAAGAGGGATCAGAGAGAGAAACAATAGTGAGCCCAGAAAATGAACTGAGCTACTCATGGAAGATGACAAATAATACATGTAAATTAAACAAAACATACTCGTGAATTGGAGTGAAAGAAGAGAAAACTTGATCCTTTTATTGATGTCACATCAATCTTCAGATTACAATCGCTCAATTCCTCTCTCTCACTGGTATTTGAACTGAACTAAAAATTATAAAATAAAGATACAACTTCTCTACTATCTAACAAAGAGTTAAACCTTAAATAAAGAGAAAAAATAAAGCTAAGTTCTGGTCACTTTTTCTCTAAAAAATACAGTATTTATAGGCAAAAACCAAACAGGGAAGGTCGTACGAAGATAGCGGGAGCAAACGCTCCCCCAACAAACTCCAAACGGCCGCAGAAACGCGGCTTTTGTCACGTTTCTGCGGCCTTGGTGTGGCCAGTGGCCATATCAGGTTGCTGCGTCTCGTTTGTTTAGTGTTCTGGCTTTATCTCCTGCTGCTTTTCCGTTTCAGCTTCTGAACTTGGCGAAATAGCCTTTGATCTTTGGCTCCAACCACTTGATTTGGGAAGATTCATTTAAACTAATTTTCAACCTCTTTGATTTGCCATGACCTACCCTGATTTCCTGATTTCGAATTAATTCTGAATTAAATCAGAATTTGATGGGCTTTTGGGCTCTTTTCTCTTTCCTATCCTTTAGCAACGGGCATGCATTTTATAAAGAAAAATAGGACTTATTAATATGATTTATTTAGACAATAAACATAGTGATGTGACAATAAATATGCAATATACGTGACCGATCACACCCCCACATTTATCTTTTTGCTCGCCCTCGAGCAAAGCATCAAAACTAATCTTAATCAATTATTAGACCACTTTCGTCGGTCACTCGATTACACTGAGCATGTGCAACAAGCCGTTAAACCTCTAGGTTACCCCTAGAGGATGAGTTTTATCTCGTGAGGGTTTTCAGTAGATTGCGCCTGCAAAATCCATGAAGAAAGAGAAAAAAATATTAGTATTTTCGAAAAGCATTTTGAAAAGAGAAAATATTTGAAGTATATTTGTAAAAGCTCAAGTAATCTATAAGTTATAGGAATATCAAACTTTTCATTCCTAGACTTAGTCTCTATTTCAAAACATGTTATCAATCAAAGTAAGGATTCAAATTGTATTTCTCATCTATTCTATTACTTTACCCTGAGTCATATGCACCATCGTGACTGTGAAGTTTGACTAAGGGTTCTTTAATATTAACTCCTATACCTTATTTATATTTATTTTTTTGGTGGTATTTATTCCTCAATTCCCTTAGGCTTTCTAATCTGCCCATATAATGAGCCCTTAGTTGGTGACACCCAAACCGGATAGTCTAAGGGCACCAGGTAAGAAAACACCCCTAAGGACTTAAACACTCGAGCAGATAAGGTCACGAAACTAAGGTTTTTATGTATAAAATGTACCCCTTTTAGGCGTGAAAACTTATGCTTCATGAAGCACAAATATCCAGCTTAATCAGAAGATTTATATATATATATATATATATATATATTTATTTTTCAAACTTATATAATTATCTTTTGCATAAATACTAAGGCTTGCTTAGGCCAAACACCTAGCTAATCAATAATTACATTTGCATATATTTTTTTTCTTTTTTTATAAGGTGTAAGAATTTTTTTCTTTGAACCCTAAGTGTGTAAGTGTAAAAAATGTGCATATTTCTTCAAGGTAAAGATTAAGACTAAATTACTTTCATCAATTTTCTTCCTAACCCTGAAAGTCAAATAAGTTATCTTATTTTGACCAAGTACAAGAAATCCTAATTATGATTTTCCTATTCCTTAAAATTGACTTAATTTCTTACAAAATATATATCAAAATATTGTTCTTACATTTCAAAAAGTTTTTTTATATTTTTTCTTTTTTTTTATATATATATTTCTTTTTTTCTGTTTTTTTTTTAAGTTATATATATTAGTCATGTTAGAGCCCTCCCCCACACTTATCTCATGCATTGTCCCTAATGTATGAAAGAAATATGAAGATGCATGAAATAAAATGGAAAAGAGGAAAGTTACCGATACACTGGGTCGAAAAGACCCATAACCGTTTCATTTACCAGCACCGATTCCAAGAAAGGTTTAAGGCGTTGACTATTTACCTTAAAGTCATTTCTATTCTTGGGGTCACTGATCTCTACAGCACCGTGTGGAAACACGATTTTGACAACGAATGCCCAGTCCATCTTGATTTTAATTTTTCTGGAAAAAGATGAAGCCTAGAATTATAGAGTAAGACTTTTTGTCCAGGGACAAAAGTTTTTCTTATGACATGTTTATCATGAAAAATCTTAATTCAATCTTTAGTGATCTTAGCATTTTCATAGGCCTCATTTCTCAACTCCTCTAATTCAGAAATTTGTAATTTTCAAAGGTCACCGGCCTTAGTCAAGTCAAAATTTAACTGCTTGATTGCCTTTAAGGCCCGGTGCTCTAACTCAACGGGTAGGTGACAAGCTTTCCCACAGACTAACCTATAAGGAGACATCCCTAGAATCATCTTGAAAGCGGTCACGTAGGCCCATAGGGCATCTACAAGTTCGGTGGACCAATCTTTCCGGTTTTGGTTCACAATCTTCTCCAAGATAAGCTTGACTTGTCTATTGGAAACCTCACCTGCCCACTGGTTTGAGGATGATAAGGTGTGGACTGAAAAACACCTAGAGGGGGGGTGAATAGGTGTTAATGCTAATCTAATGATCTTTTTAAACAACTAAGTATAAATGATGCAAGCGGTCACTCAAAATAAGAAATTGAAGACGAATTCCCAGTGAAGGGCTTTAGAACTTCTCCTTGATTCCTCTATATTATGAGTTGAGGCGCGTAATTGCTTTCTTGTTGAAATAAGTAAAGACCGAAAATGCAAGTAAATGAGATGAGTGCAATAATGAAGTGCAAGCAAGTGATATCACAAGATAGAAATGTAAAGCAATGAAAAATAATAAGGAAACTAATCGCAAACACAAGTAATTTGTTTCGAGGTTCGAGCCACTGCTCTACGTCCCCGCCTTCACCACTATGAAGGATTTTCACTAAATCCACAAAGGGAATTTTTACACCAGAACCTTTACACCCAAGGGGATTACAATTGGTCTATACAAGACCAGAGTACCCAACTCTAACCAATCCAACCTCTACACAAGAGGGATCTCAACACAAGGAAATACAAGTCACTTGGTGATCAAAAGACCACAAACTCTCTCTTACAACTTCTTAAAGAGTTGAGATGATTTTTGGCTTAAGAAGTGAAGTGGGAAAAATTTCAGTTGTAAAGAAGTAAAAGGAACTTTAAACCAACTGAAAACTTTTGCAAATGAAAGAACTTTGAAAAGCAATGCAAGTAAACTTTCTTCTATTTTGAAAACTTGAAACAATAGAAATTTTCTTATCCAAAACAAATAACCAATGACCTCTATTTATAGGGAGAGAATTTATATCATCCATAATGAATACTAGGTCATTAGGGTAGAGTGTAGCCACTAGGAATTCAGAAATAGATATAGGAATTATAAAAAACAAAACAGATTTAGAAAAAAAAGCCGTTGGGCACTTTTGACGGTTGTCGGTCGACCGGGTCGGTCGACCGGCAAGCCACATGGAAAAAGAGCCGTTGGCTTCGGTCGACCGCAGACTAAACAAAAGAAAATTTTGAACTGTCGGTCGACCGGGCCGGTCGACCGACAAAACCCCAGACTAAGGGTCTTGCAGTCGGTCGACTGGCCCGGTCGACCGCCAGACGTGCACAGACGTGCACGCCCAAAGCCACAAGGCCCGGTCGACCGATCTGGCCTAAAATAGATCCGGTCGACCGCCCGGTCGACCGTAAGGCCTGAAACAGAATTTTAAAGAAGGAATTTTTGAACTTAGAATAATTTTTGAAATATTTTTCAATGATTTGAAGTTTAAGTAGCATGCTATAAGTGATGAAATACATGTTTTAAACTAGATTTAAAAATATGAAATATTTTGAGACATGTATATCAATCAATCATAAACCTAAACCAAATAACCAAAAAAACTTGTATTTTGAAAAGTGAATATGTGTGTGTGTGTTTTCTTGAGCACAACTTATCATATCCTACTCTTTAACATACTACTGTAGGCTGTCCAAAGTTACTGGAGGACAAGCCATTGAAAAGCAAAGTTTCATGCTCTAGACGCGAGGGACTATCAACCGCGTCTCAGCATCAAGGCGCGTCGGCCTGACACCCGCGTCTCAGCATCAAGGCGCGTGGGCCTGACACCCGCGTCTCAGCATCAAGGCACGTAGGCCTGACACCCGCGTCTCAGCATCAAGGCGCGTCGGCCTGACACCCGCGTCTCAGCATCAAGGCGCGTCGGCCTGACACCCGCGTCTCAGCATCAAGGCGCGTCGGCCCGACACCCGCGCCTCAGCATCAAGACGCGTCGGCCTGACACCCGCGTCTCAGCATCAAGACGCGTCGGCCTGACACTCGCGTCTCAGTTATAACCGCCTTGGTTAAGGGACCAATCACTGCCTACACGTAAGGGAAACCAGCTCCCATCGTGGCGTGTCTTTAGCAGGCACGTGGGTTAGTTACCGCCCATGTAGCGGGGAAGTTGGCCCTCATTGTGGAGCGCTTTTAGGGGGGGCACATTCACCCCCTAAGACCTCTATAAATAGCCCCGTCGCTATGAAGAAGAGGTCAGACTTTCGGCAATCAAAAAGAAGAAGAAGAGGACAACGGAGAGATCATCAACAGAGAGAGAACTCGACTCTTCAAGCTAGCTTGCTGCGTACAAGTTACTCTTCGCTTACCTTCTCTTTTAGAGTTTTGGTAGACGGAGCTGAGTTACTCTTTCTACCGGCCGAAGAGGAGATCCCTGAAGGACGGTCATCCGGTCAACGGAGAACAAGATTCACTCTCCACCGCCACACGAAGAACCCAGCCTTAAAAAAAGGGGGGATTCAAGATTCAATATCCTCCCTCCCTTGTAACCGGAAGGAACAGTTGTTGTTGTAATCCTTTTCATTCGATTCAAGGAAAACTTTTACTGCAATTCACTATCTCTCTCCTTTCCCGGGTCATACAAGAGATGGCGACTCCGCTGGGGACTACCTTCGTTACTGACAAACAGGTAGTGGCGCAAGATGACGTCCACCATAAGGGAAAGATGGTCGAATCGCTCGTTATCGAGTTCGACCAGGCGAAGTACGAAGAGTTCCTCTCTTCTGGCTCTAAGAGCCCAAAGACCCGCATCTGCCGCTGGGTCTCAATGGGGAATGGCCTCGAGTCCCGATCTATGGCTCTCTCGAGCTCCCCTGCTGTCGACTGTGCCAAGCAAGAGACGCGCGTCAACGCCTCTCAGAAGGCCCGCGTAGTCCCAGGCACATCTGCCTTTGCGACCAACCGCGTCGCACAGAACACCCGCGTCAGCGTCTCTCAGGAGACCCGCGTGGTCAAAATCCCTGGTGTCCAGCATCAGGATGTCGTTGGTCTCTCTCCACCTCCTCGACGCAATCGAAACGCTGAGCGTCGACAGAGGAGACGTGCGCGTCAGCTGCAAGTTGGAACCGTTGGTTGTCCAACTGAGGCTGGACGCGACGTACAATCGCGCGCCTTGCCCGCGCCGCGTCCAGTACGTGAAGTCCGCGTTTGGCGTCCCAAACGCGAGATTCCTCCAGTTAGGTCCTCCGAGGACCAACTCATCAAACGCCAAGGTGAGACCTCTACGCCTCGTCAAGCACAAGAGGCACGAGCCCATAGGCGTGGGGCCCAGCAGCCCATCCTCTCTCAAGCGTCTCTGCCCTGACGCACCAGACAACAACGCGACACTCGCGTCTCATCTCAACAGAGACGCCAGACGCGCGTTCCACAGCCGCGACGCGAAAACCGCGTCCCTGAAGTCTGCGTCCAGACTGTGCAGCACATGGATGCCTCCCGTCTTCGACGTTGCGAGGTTGATCTTTTCAATCCCCCTCCCATGGATTTGAGGGATTATCTGACGAAGAAAAGAAGTGCCAATCAGGCCACTTCGTCGTGTTGCTGCCAATGGCTTATCCATATGCTCACTGAGTGCCGTTGCGGGTCAGGCGTGCACCAGCAGTCTTTAGTCAGACAGCTGACCCTGATTCCTCCGTCAGCTAAAAGAAGACGCTCCCACAGAAGGAGAACCTTCTCTGACGTTGAGTACCCGGAGCTCACTGCGAATATGACAAGCAGGAGCAAGGGAAAACAAATTGCAGTCAGCTCAGAAGACTCCGAATCTGACTCTGAACCGGAAGGAGTGTATCGACACACTCGCACCCAGACTGGGGCCATTCCCCCAATTAATTATAATGCCTTAGCCCATGGCATTAATGATTCCCACTCCGCTGTAGCGGAATCAAGGGCTTCGAACTCTTCCGTCGAGAAGGAGACCTCCGCCTACATGACAGGCGCTCCTGAGGAGACGACTAAACGTTTGGAGCAGATCCAGAAGGCACAAATGGATATGATTCTTGCTCAGCAGGAATCTATCAACTCCCTCAAGCAGGCGATTGCACAGCTGCTCGAAGACAGGAGGAGGTCCCCTCCTAAAAAGTCAAAGGGCAAAGCGAAAAAGGGAGAAAGCTCATCTTCCGAACCTTCTGAGGAGATGCGGCGATCTACCTCCGGCTCGTCCAAGTCCTCGTCGCAAGTAAAAGGCGACCAAGACCAGGGAAAGGCTCATGTTAAAAGGATGAGTCAACTGGAGCGACGCCTCGAAGCCCTTGCTAATCGCAAAGATCTCCAAGAAGTAGGAGTGGTCCGGCCCTATCCGGCTGAGTGGGATTCAGTCCCGTACCCTCCTAAGTTCAAGGCTCCAACCCTCCAAGCATTTGACGGGAAGGGGTCCCCCAACCAGCACATCTACTACTTCAAATCCCAGACCGGGAATGTAGTGGATAATGACGCTATTTTGGCGCGCCTGTTCATTGGCACCCTGAAAGGGTTAGCCTTTGAATGGTTTATGAAGCTCCCAGAAGGTTCTATCAAGAACTGGGGCGATCTGGAGAAGCTGTTCTTAACACGCTTCTTCGAGGATGACTCGGAGGTCACAATGCCTACCCTTCTAGCTACCAAACAGCGGAGAGGGGAGTCTGTCAAATCTTTCGTGGAAAGATTTCGGAACATGGCACTCCGGTGTCCAAGCGGTATGACCCAGGCCACCCTGGTGGAAACATGCCGCCACAATCTCCAAACCTCACTCCTTGCTCAAATAGGAGTTGCTGAAAGCCGCACCTGGAAGCAATTAGTCCAACAAGGTGAACAGGCTGAGGAGATTGTCGCCCGCGTCCGAGCGGAGGAAGGTAAGCCTAGGCCGGAAAGGTCGACAAGGCGTGCGCCGGACACATCCCTCCAAACAAAGCGGAAGGATAATTTGGCCACGGAGACCAAATCTCCCGCCAAACCTCAAACAGGCAAGGCAAGTGGCTCTTCAAGCCAGCCATGCGCCAACAAACAGTATTCCTTCAAGGAGGAACATGTCAATTCGCTCTTTAAATTACTCAACAAGAGCAACCGACTGAAGCTTCCTGAAGCTCGACGCCCAGAGGAAGTCGGCAAAACCGACAATCCCAACTACTGCATGTACCACAGAATGTTGGGAAATCCTACCAAAAGCAGCTACGTCTTCAAGGACGTCCTTCAAGCTCTGATTGATGCAGAGGTGTTAAAACTCCGACCAGAGCAGAAGAAGGTGACGGCTAATGTGACGTCAGTTCTCCAGTTCGGGAGACAACCTCCAACGCTTGCGGGGGTAGCTCCTATCCCAAGAGGAGAGCTGAGAGTGGTCAACACAGACCCTCACCAGCAGCAAGAGAAAGGCTTGGTACCCGTCCCTACACCTCAAGGGGAAATTATGTGGGTCCACCCTGACCTTGTCAATGAACAGCAATGGACTACTGTGACCAACAGGAAATCCAAAGGCAAGGCAAAAGCCTCATCCTGCAATGTGATAGGTGCCTCCTCTCGAGAAGCGGAGACTGATATCCCTTCACTGACCGACTCGGAGGAGGAAACGATAGTCCTGGCTGCAGAACCCAACCAACCGATGGCGGGAACCCGTTCAGGACAGGCGTACTTGAAACAGTACGGCGAAACGGCAGAAGTCCCTCCACAACCAACTGTGGAGCCAGTCAGGCCCTCCACAAAGCCACCTGTGGAGAAGCAGAAGGGGACTCGATTTTCTAGAGCCCTTCAAAAGGGCATTACGGAAGGATCTACGCTACCTTACCGCTTTGATGTCCTGGCTCAGTTGGCCAACATTCCGGCACGCATTACCTTGTATGAACTTCTTAGACTATCAAAGTCGACCAGGGAAGCTCTGCAAGAAGCTCTGGCAAATGCTGAGGTCTTCATGACCCAGGTGCCGAAGGAGGAAGATGTAGAGCATTGCCTCCACACCTCCCAGAATGCCCCCTGCATCACCTTCACGGCAGATGATATGCAGGTGAAAGGGAAGCATGATTGACCCCTGTACTTCACAGGGTATATCGGATCGTCTGAGGTAAACCGCATCCAGGTAGATCCAGGGTCCGCGTTGAGCATCATGCCTCGCCGGGTCATGCAACATCTCGGCATTCCTACCCATCGTTTGAGCCCTACCCAGACGACTATCTATGGGTTCAATGCCAACCAGACCCGTCCGATGGGGAAGATCAAGCTCAAGTGTCAGATTGGAAGCCTCAAGTCAGAGGTGACATGCTACATCATCGATGCCGACACTTCCTACAATCTGTTGCTGGGACGACCGTGGATTCACCGCAACTCCATCGTTCCCTCCACTCTCCACCAGGTCATGAAGTACATTGACGGGGGTGGAAATGTGCAGACGTTGATTGTCGAAAGGCATCCGTTCAAGGGGGTCGAGAATTATTTCACCGACTCTTTGCTGTACCAAGATCCGGTGGAAACGGATGAAGCCCCACAACCAGAAGAGCCAGACTCTGGTAATGAGGCTGACACTGAGCTTGAGAAAGAAGAGTGCCTGTGGGAGTTAGAACCACTTGTAACGGGCACTAATAAACCCGATGTCAATAATACCACCGATGATGTAGGCGGTTGGTATATTAATGAAGATTTAGATTTTGCGTATTTTTCTGCGTGTGCTTCTGATTCAATACCATCAGACACTAGCACTGATATAGATGACGATCTCTGGTCGGCAATGGATGCCTTGACATCATTGCATGTACCAGTGAAATTGTCCTTCGAGACATACCAAGACAACGATAATGCGCAAGAATCTATATTCATGGTTCCAGCAAGACGGAAAGGCCAAAAACCAATTCTCTTTGGGCGAATTTCATCTGAACCAACGCCCCGCGACGAATCGGAAGGCGAGGAGGAATCACCTCAGTTCGATCATTATGAACCAAAAGCACTCAAAATGATGAAGTGCATGGGGTACGATCTAACCGACAGACCCGGTTTGAACTTCGGCAAAGGAAGGAGGACGTTGCTTCAATTCTTTGTGCCAAAAGGGAAGACCCCCGATTATTATCATCGGACACGCCGGGGGTTGGGCTATGTATCAACTCCGGTCCCATCAGCCTCCGATTCTCAAGAATCGTCGAGCAACAATTATTCTTCAGACACATCATCCTGGGAGTCAGATGTCAGTGTCGGCAACATCTTCAAGGAACTTTCAGTGAACATGGTTTCGACAAGCTACCTCGAAGACGGAGATGAGAAAATGATCCAATCCGATACAGATCCTTGGATCAAATATTTAAATGCTCTTTGGGACACCCGCTTTGAACAACGCGAGCCACCCACAGAAGATAAGATTGTTCAGATCAACCTAGGAGATGAGGCTAATCCTAAGCCCATCTTCATAAGTGACGGCCTGTCACCTTCGGAGAAGAAAGATCTAATATCTCTTGTACAAGAGTATATAGACGTCTTCGCCTGGAATTATGAGGACATGCCAGGACTTGATCCTCAAGTGGCTATGCACCGCCTCAACATCAATCCGGACGTAAAGCCTGTCAAACAACAGCAGCGACGGTTTCGCCCAGAAATAATGGAGGCAATTCAATCAGAAGTCAGAAAACTTATTGATTCTGGCTTCATTAGGGAAGAACAACATCCCGACTGGGTAGCCAACATCGTTCCCGTCTCCAAGAAGAACGGGAAGATCCGGATCTGCATCGACTTCCGTGATCTAAATGAGGCTTGTCCCAAAGACGAATTCCCATTGCCAATCACAGACGTTATGATTGACAATATTTGCGGATTCGAGCGAATGTCCTTCATGGATGGATACTCAGGATACAATCAAATCAAGATGTATCCTGACGACGAAAAGCACACCTCCTTCAGGACACCCCTAGGAGTTTATTGCTATACCGTCATGCCCTTCGGACTAAAAAATGCAGGGGCAACATATCAAAGGGCCATGAATGCCATTTTTCATCAGCAAATACGCAAAATGGTGGAATGTTATGTTGATGACATCGCGGTAAAAAGCCGCACTAAAGGTGATCATATAGCAGACCTGAAGGTGGTCTTCGACATCATGCGGGTTCATCAATTGAAGATGAATCCCACAAAGTCCTTCCTGGGGGTGGCCAGTGGCAAATTCTTAGGATTTGTTGTAACATCCACCGGAATTCACTTGGACCCGGAAAAGATCCGCGCTATCCAGGGCATGCACCCCCGAGAAGCCTCAAGGAGCACAGGGGATTACAAGGACGATTGGCGTACATCCGCAGGTTTATCTCAAACCTCTCCGGAAGATGCCAACCCTTCGCTAAGCTGATGAAGAAGGGTGTCTCATTCATTTGGAATGACGCTTGCCAAAAAGCGTTTGAGGAAATCAAGCAATACCTCACCCAACTACCAGTCCTTGCAGCTCCAGTATCCGGAAAGCCGTTTCTGGTGTACGTCCGAGCAATGGATCATTCTTTGGGAGCTCTACTAGCTCAGAATGACGATCAGGGACGTGAGCAAGCAATCTACTATCTGAGTAGAAAAATGATCGGAGCCGAACATCGGTATAACCCGATCGAGAAGGAATGTTTGGCACTAGTGTTTGCTATCCAGAAAATGCGACACTATCTGGTAGGCCAAACTATAAACGTCATATCAAAAGTCAACCCCCTGAGGTTACTTATGACTAAACCTTCATCGCTAAATGGCCGACTGGCAAAATGGGCCATATTGCTCTCCCAATATGAGATGCGCTTTTTACCACAAAAGGCCATTAAGGGACAAGCAGTCACAGATTTCCTAGCTGAACACCCAGATCCGAGGGCAGCCAAAGTATACGAGGATCTCCCAGATGAAGTTGCTGAAGTCTGCCTGACTCAGACATCGTTCGAAAGTCAAGTCTGGCAACTTTTCTTCGATGGTGCATCAAGAACAAGCCTGAAGGGACACTTAGTAGCAGGAGTGGGGGTAGTAATTGTATCCCCACAAAACTATGTGATTCCCCGAGCTGTCTCATTAACTGAGCCTTGTTCCAACAATGTGGCGGAGTACAACGCTCTTTTTATTAGGATGCAATTCGCCGACGAGATTGGCGTTAAAAATCTCGAGGCATACGGCGACTCCAAGCTCGTCGTCAGCCAAGTTCGCGGGGAGTACGAAGTCAGACATGAAGACTTAGTACCCTATTACAATGCAACTATCCGCATGGCCGAGGGGTTTACGAGCTTCTACATCGACCATGTACCGCGCAGGCAAAATGCGCACGCAGATGCACTCGCATCCCTGGCTGCCTCCTTAGCTCTTCCAGCTGGAGCAATGGAGAAGATATTCGTCTACAGCCACGACCTGTATTGCCCGAGGAATGCTCTCGAGGATTATCAGGAGTCGGCGGGAGGTCGTCACCGCGAAGAAGCACTTGAAGCATCAACCGGTCCAGAGCTTAAAGACTGGCGATTCCCCTATATCGACTACGTCTTATACGACATCCTGCCTGAAGACACCAAAGAGGCGGCTGCCATTCGAAGGAAAGCCCCCAAATTCTATTATAATGCGATTACGCGAACATTGTATCGTCGATCACATGACGGGATCTTGCTCCGGTGCCTCTCACCAAAGGAGGCTCAAGAGGTATTGAAAGAAGCCCACGACGGCATGTGTGGAGCCCATCAACCTGGCCCAAAACTGGCACATCGACTCCAAAGATTGGGTTACTACTGGCCCAAGATGATTGCCGATGCCATCACTTATGCCAAGAGATGTCACGCCTGCCAAGTGCACGGCGATTTCATCCATCAAGCACCAGGGTACCTCCACTCTACGGCCTCTACCTGGCCATTTGAAATGTGGGGCATGGACGTAGTTGGTCCTATCAGCCCACCATCATCAAAAGGACATTGGTTCATTTTGGTAATAACCGATTATTTCTACAAATGGGCCGAAGCCATCCCTTTGAAGGAGGTCAAATCGTTGAACGTGATCAAATTCATGAAACACCATTTTATTTACCGTTTCGGCGTACCTCGGCGAATTGTCCACGACAATGGGCCTCAGTTCATCAGCCAGGCTTTCCAGAGGTTCTGCGCTAAGTTCAGAATCCAGAGTGTGTCCTCAACGGTATACTATCCTGCCGCTAATGGCCTCGCAGAAGCTTTCAACAAGACTATTGGCAAGCTTCTCAAGAAGTTCGTCTCGAAAAGTCAACGAGACTGGGACGACAAGTTGGGTGAATGCTTATGGGCTTACCGCACAACTGTGCGAACCCCAACTAAAGCTACGCCATTTTCTTTGGTCTATGGGTGCGAAGCCGTGCTCCCACTAGAGATACAAATTTCATCTCTACGCGTCGCCCTGACAGCGGAGATGACAACCGAGGAGAAGCATCGACAGCGACTCCAAGAACTGGAGGCCTTAGATGATAAGCGTCTGTAGGCCCAACAACAAATCGAGCTCTACCAAGCTCGAATTACCAGAGCCTTCAACAAGAAAGTTAAAGCGCGAACTTTCAAGAAAGGCGATCTTGTCTTAGCCGTCAGAAGACCCATGGTAATGACGCACAAGACAAAAGGAAAATTCCAACCCAATTGGGAAGGACCATTTGTAGTAGAGTCAGTCTACTCAAATGGGTCATATCGCCTCATAACCCCGAATGGCGATACACTTATGATGCCGATCAATGGCCGGTTCCTGAAGAAATACTATCCTTAGATGGTATTCTTCCGCTAATCAAGTTAAAAATACACCTCTGATCAAAATAAGAAGAGCTTCTTCATTAATATCCGACGCCCCCAACGGCTAAGGATAGAAGAAAATGTTGGCTTTTAAGTCCAACATAAGTCTTCGACAACTCATCATGCTGAGGGGAATAGCATGGCTAGCCCAACTCAAACGGTAGTTGGTAAAGGCACCTCAAACTCGTTGACAGCTGAGGATTTGCTAAAAATCCTAAGGGACACGTTCCCATTTGATCCGACGCCCCCGACGGCTAAGGATAGAAGAAAATGTTGGCTTTTAAGTCCAACATAAGTCTTCGACAACTCATCATGCTGAGGGGAATAGCATGGCTAGCCCAACTCAAACGGTAGTTGGTAAAGGCACCTCAAATCCGTTGATAGCTGAGGGTTTGCTAAAAATCCTAAAGTGGACTTGGCTCCACTCTTTCCTCCAAAATCCCCTACCAATTCTCATCCACAGAATGGTAGATCTACAAAATACAACCATTACTAAGTTAACACTATACCTCTGGTAATGAAAACTTTTCAATATTCCTTGTCGAGTACAAATTTTGTTTGTCAACTCTACACGGAGTATCAAATTTTCAAATCCGCCAAGTTAATACTACACCTCTGGCACTTCAAAATTTTCACTTGTCAATTCTCATCAATAGAATGACAGGTCCTCAAACTACTCTTACCATGAGTCAATCTTTGTCAAGTTAATATCACACCTCTGACAAGTTACTGTTAAAGTTTAACACCACACCTCTAAACAGTAATAAAGTTTCTGCCAGGTTTAATATTACACCTCTGACAGTCACTTTTCTTCAGACTTCCACACCGAAGCTGAAATGGATGATGCTAAGTTAACACCACACCTCTAGCATCCAAGTCATTGTTAAGTTCAACAATACACCTATGGCCATGACTTTCCCTCGGACTTCCTTCTGCAAACCGAGATGACCAATGCTAAGTTCAACATTACACCTCTAGCATTACCCTCACTGTCAAGTTAAACATTACACCTATGACAGTGACACTTTTTGAGTTAAGTTAATATCACACCTCTGACTCACATCCTTGTCAAGTTAACATTACACTTCAGACAAGACCACTTCCAACCCGTTAAGTTAATATCACACCTCTGACGGTAACAAACTTTCCTAGATTCCCCACGAGTCTAGCTTCACTTGTTATTCTCTTCAACAGAATAACAAGTCCACTAAAAAAAAAACATTGTTAGGTTAATACTACACCATCAACAGTGTTTTTATCAAATCCCCAGTTGAGCTCAATCAAGTTAATCCCAAACACTTGATAAAAGTTCACCCTCCCTGGGGGTACCAATTCTACTTGTCACTTTCTCTTATAAAGTGGCGGGTCCATCAAAAATTTCACCCCTGTCAAGTTAATATTACACCTCTGACAGTACTGCGAGAGTTCCTGAAATAGGATCTTTCCCTCCAAAGTTTGACTTGTTGAGATTATCATCATAATTTTAAAAGTCAGAGATTCTTTGCTTCTATGGGTCTAAGACAAAGAGCTCAAGACAATGGAAGAGGCAAAAAGAGAAGTGTCACTTTTATTTTTTTTCAGGTACATGAAAGTGATACAAAAAACGCTCTCTTATACAATAAGATTGAGTGTTACAGTCAAAACGCTCTCTTACAATAAGATTGAGTGTTACAATTGAGGAGTACAAAGAAGTCCTTCTCCCTCTCGGAGGTTGCACTCACTCCTTAAAGCTGCGTCTGATTCCAAGTGCGCGATGTTTTGTGGCTACAATAGAAGCTGGTTACACCACGATGCATGATGTAAATATCGAAAGAGCCCTAGCTGACTAAGCTAAGAGCAATGGTGTTCTTGAGGTCCGGTGGAAGCAGAAAGTCTGGCAACCCTTCGTTTATGAACATCTCTTCCCCCAGCAGACCATCCAGCAGACATGAGGAGTCCTTGATGTTACTTCTGGGGTGGGAGAGGAAGAGGATCCTACCTACCGCCGTGTCCACCGTAACCTCCTCGCCGCCATACTTACCCTGACCATCTCTTGCCAGCAGGCATGATTGGTGCAGTGGATCTGAAGAGACCTTGGCGAGAGTCGATTCCTCATCAGGGACATAATATATTCCCTTGTGGACGACGAGGACCATAATATATTCCCTTGTGGACGAATATCGAACAAGTTCGCCGGCTGAAATATTCTTCCAGGGGCCCAGCGAACCTGAAAAAGGACAATCGAGCCTACCTGCAAAGATAAACAAGAGGGTTAGCAAATCTGGAACTTGGTATACTTTAAAGAATACTAAGTAACAAACGCGGCTATTATGGAGAATTGCAAACGCGGGGTGAACCAAACTACTGCGTCAGCAGAGACAGACGCGAATCAGAACTGTGGAACACACAGGATTCAAACGCAGCCTCATCTTACGCCCGCGCCTAAGAGCACAAGACGCGAAAAATTTTCTAACGCCGAAAACTGCCATCTCTCTGTTGAATAGACAGGAGTTGCAAGATTCGGGTCTGAAAATTTTAGCCCAACTTGGAATTCATCCGAGTCAATGGCCTTAAAACGCGAACTTCATGAGCAAAGCCCACGTCAAGAACTTCAGTACCCGCGTTCAGGGAAGCTCAAATCAATGGCACAACTTCCAGAAAAGGAATGCACCAAGATTTCATTCAGACGGTGACGTCTCCTTAAGAGGGGCCAAGGTGCAGGCCTGGATGGACTAAAGACGTCGGGGTGACATACCAGCAGAGGCCTCTACCAAGAGTTGGGCTCTCTGCATTCAAACGCGAATGAGCAAGATGATCCATGAGACGCTTTTTCTTGAAGAGACCAAACAGGAGCATAAAAGTCCTGGGTCGTCTTCATCCACAGAGCCATCTTTATCCATGGACACAGGATCCCTTTTAGAGACTTTGAAGCAGGCGAGACTTCTCAGAGCAAGCCAAAGAAAGAGCAATCCAAGGTCTGGATTGTCAAAGAGGAATAGGGTCAGCCCTATTTATAGGCAGACCCTAATAACTGTCATTAATGGTGCGCTAATCGGAACCGTTGCCTTGGTGGCTGCACGACTGCCGAGGTCCAATGAGAGACTGACGCGTGGAGCGTCGCTTTGGGAACCGTCGCAGACACTGGTCTCCAACCGCCAGCGCCAGTTTCGCATTAAAAGGCATTAACGCCTTCAGTCCAATGAAAAATCGACGCGTGGACAACTGCCTTGGGAAACAACGGATGACCCGGTTTCCCAATCGTCAGCGAAGACTTGACGGTCAAAGATCTCTGAAAATCTTTTAGTCAGGCTGTATTAAACGCAGATAGGGATGCCACGTCCGGCTGCATTGAACGCAGATGGGAAAGCCGCGAATCTGCGTCACCTTTCTCAAATTGGAAGGCGTTCACCTGCGTTTTAAAGGAGCGTCCACGTGACTCAAAGTCGCGTCCCTTCAGCAAACGGGGCCCTTTCTAAGGGAAAACACTTAGTCCATTCTGAGCTTAGTGGAAAATACGCAAGGCTGCATCCCTCGCATCTGCTCAAGCCGCGTCTTCATTGACAGGACAAATTCGCGTTACTCAAAGCCGCGTTTGTCCCCACGGATCAATGCCGCGTCTTCCTATGGATTGACACTGCGGAGTGATGACCGCGTCTCACCCTGTGATTGACGCTGCGTCTCATCAAAAGGACTTAGTCCTATCTAAGCTCCTATGGATGAATGACCGCGTCTCACTCTATGGATCAATGCCGCGTCCCATCAAGCTCGACGCCGCGTCTCATTGAAAGAACTTAGTCTTACCTAAGTTCAGTATTCACAGCCAGTGATCAGGGAGTTGAATTCATCCACAGCTAAACAAAGAAGATGGGACAAAAACTTCAAAAACTTTTATTATATCGAAAATAGTAAAAGTGGATACAAACACTCTAATAGAGTGTCCTCTTCTAAAAAAAAAAGGGGGGGAAGAAGGGGAAAAGGCTAAAAGTCTTGATCCGGCAAAGAACGGATGCGCTCCCTAAGATGATGCATCTCGTGCTGACGTGCCTTCTCAGCCTCCATCATGGCTTGGACCCACAGCTCCTCTTCAGATAAAAAGGGTTTTGCAGCCAGCTGTGCTCGCAGAGATTCCAACCTAGAAGAATGAATGATCTGGCTTTCTTCAGCTCGTGCCTTCGCAGCTTGCTGCTCCTCCAGCCTCTTCCGGACAGTGACAAGCGTCTTCTCATTTTCCGCGATCATGGCTTCCGCCTTAGCAATGGCAGACCGAGCATTGGTAATGGCGAGCTCTGCGTTCTGCCGGATGAACTCGGATTCCATTGAATCGTCAGCCAGTTTCTGACATTCAGCTTGGGAACGCTCGAGATTGCGGACCTCTTCAGTAACTTGTGCTTCCACCTCCTGTCGCTCTTGTTCCTGGGCGGCTAGGAGCCTAGTCAAGATGACCTGGGCTTCTTGAGAAGAACTAGCATTGTCCAAAGACTTCAGCTCTTTCAAGTCACTTCCCAATCGCTCCACCAACAGCATACACGAATGGGCAACCGAGGAGCCTCCAGTTAATTCGATGTTCCCGACCATGTTTCCAAGAAACGTCCGGGCAAAGTCAAAAGAGCTACGCCCAGACAGGATAAAATCGATGCACGATTGCATCGCGTCAAGGAACTGCTACACCGTCTTGCGTGTTAGGAAATCCATCGTATCATCACCCGAGGTACTCCCCGACCCCCTTTCTATCATGAGGAAAGGGGCGTAAGCTGGCTCTTTTTGCATGAGAGTCGTGCTGACCGTCGATACGTCAAGAGCAAGACTGGCCACTGGCACCTCCGGAGGCGTCATCTCTACAGGAATCTCCACAGCTAATGATGGGGCAGTAAGCGCAACCCCTTCAGAAGCTTCAGCCGAGACCTGAGCTGTGTGACCTCTTGGAAGAGTACTGACCGCCGGACTCTCCACCTGAGCCCCCTCAGTTCCCTCTGCAAATTATTGCGACATTAGCCACAAAGGAGAAAAGCGAAACATTTAAGATATCAGGACTTCCTTACCATCTGGGAGGTCCAGAGACGCCGAATCCTTGGGCAAAACCTACGGAGTGGAAGTCTCCCTGGTTTCAATAGTAACCCCTTCACCCGGCAGAGTGGGTTCTTCCCCGGCCTTAGGGGTTGCCTCCTCTTCCGGCAAAGGAGAAGCCTCCCCGGCATCAGTAGTTGCCCCTCTGGAGTTATCTCGGCAACCAAAGCCGTAACCCCTTCTGGCTGGGTCAACTCTTGTACCATCTCCTCGATCTGCGAGGAGGGTGCAGCCTCGACATTCTCAGCCAATCCTGCAACATAAAAGGGAGAATGTTAAAGCCTCCTCTTCAAAATTAAAAAGGGAAATTAGGTCAAAAGGTGAAAAGAGTACCTCCCGCGAACAATCGCCGGCTGTGATACCGTTGATGGCTCACCCCCGTATATTTCTTCCTCCGAGATATGGGAGAACTTTCTCGGATCAGGAAAAGCGGGTTCATCACCGTAGTCAACCTCGTCTTCAAACTCGCTTTCCCCTGAGAGTGAGGAAGACGATAGCGCCTCGCGCGAGACTTCTGCAGCCAGAGCCTTGCCACCAATTACCCCAGTGGTAGGACTGGGGTCAACTGCCCGAGGACTGGTAATGAAGACACAAGGCGACCCAGGTTGCTGTATCTCATCTCTCCCTTCATGAGCAAGTAAAGACCCGGGTCGAACTAAAATCCCCGGAATATCGACATCTCCTCCACTCATGATGTCGACCTCTAGCTGCTCATCCTCGTCAGCGGTGGTGGCTCTGTCAACGAGCTCCCCTTCCTCCGCAGACCTACGGTCTCTGCTGCTCGACCTAGGGGCACGGACTAAAGGAACATCCTCTTCAGCTATATCTTCTTCCCTCGGTACCTCAACGACTGCAGGGATGTCTTCAGATCGGGAGACTTCGGTCGTCAAGTCTCTCCGAACCCTCTTAGGAGCAGGTTCAGCAGTTGAAACAGAGCGTTGACGACGCTTGCTTACCGCCTGTCGAGTCTTTGCCGCTCGTGGCTTCGCCCTTGCTGCTTGCGGCTCCTCCCTTGTTGGTCGCGGCTCCGCTCTGATTGCTCGTGGCTCCCTTCCCGACCTTCTCTCGGCCTCCTTCTGAGCCTTCAGGTATTGGTCGATGATTTTCGAGGGTTTACCGGACTCTGACTTTGCCTCAAGATTTGTATTGATGCTCTCAATACATGAAGACCACGGAGCAAAGTCCGGTGACTGGTTAACCTGAGAATACCAGGTGCAGAAGCTGAAGCTCATGCGGCACTTGGACCCCTCAATAGGTAGACGGAAAGTTGCTCCCGTCCCTCCGGCCACACTGTAGTACCAAGCCCGAGCACCTTCGAACAAGTTCCCTTCGAAGGCGAGTCGAGCATTGGGATTCCCGACGTACAGTTGATCGTAGCCGAACTGTCGAGCGAAACGATTCGGCATGTACGGCTCGATGGTGCATGAAGTCCCTTACCGGAAAAGTACGTATCCGGGCCGGATATTAATCAACCACCAAAAGGCTCCCGCGGACAACCTCGTGAAGCCATCTGAGCCCGCGGAATCAGTACATTGATCCCCGGAGGATGCACCAGGGATCTCAGGGAAGCAGCGATTGATCTGGTAATTCACGGGATCTGAAAGCCGCTTCCGGACGTAATATATATAAACGTCACTCCACCTCGAATCCTCCAACCGCTGTACAAAAGGGACGGAACTCTCCCTCCAATGCACCGCCGTCATCAAAGAAGGGCAGTGCATCACGTACCAAGCCAGAAGGTACGTATAAGGCAGCTCGATCCGAGGGTTAGGACGCTTCACCGTCGGATTCCCCTCTGAGTCGACATACGGCTTGCCGTGGGAGTCAGCAGTTTTCGGCGCCTCGCAGAAACTCTTGGTTAGCGCCCGCAATCCGCTCTGAATGCCAGCCACCATGGCCGGGAGAAGGGCTATAGGGTTGCTATGAGCCAGGATCACCGCCGGGTACACCACGTCAGCAACAATAACTGAAAAGTCACCTAGAGGGGGGTGAATAGGTGACAATGCTAATCTATGAACTAAATGCGGAATTTAAAGACTTAATGCAAATTACACTCAAGTGTGATCAACAAATGATTCACACACAACCAAGCCAAGCAAATATGAATGCACAATATGAATAAGGCAAGGCACAAAGTAAAGAGAGAGATAGAGAGAGAGTCAATGGATCAAGCGCAAACAACAAGATATGTTTCGAGGTTCGAGCACCCAGCTCTACATCCCCGCCTTCGACACACGAAGGATTTCTAATCCACTAGCTAGTCCACAAAGAACTCTCACAAGGAGTACCCAACTCCTCTCTTTACAAATACAACCTCCTCCTTGAGGCACCACTCCAAGTCAACAATCACAACCTCCTCCTTGAGGCAAACTCAAAACTCCCAATCACAAACCAATACAAGGATCACCTCTCAACTAGAGGGATACAACCCAAAGCACAAAGCTAAGAAAAGATTGGGTTACAACTTGGTGGTCACAACAACAACCACAAACAACTTCTTCTTTTCCCACACAAATATCCTATAGATATAGATAGTAGATTTTAGCTCAAGTGTGGAGAAAACCAAGGGATATGAAACCAGAAACTCAAAGAAAAACCTTTGGGAAACAAATGAAATCAAGATATAGAAGTTCAAATAAAAGCTTTTCCCAAAATCCCTTTTCTTTGGTTTTTCAAACCCTAATCAAAAAAACACAAAAGATTGTTCACTTTGAATCCAAAAACCTATTTTTCTTGCAGCAAAAACACCAGAGAGATAGAAAATTTTAGCCCAAAAATTCTTAGAGAAAAACTCTCTCAAATGGGGTATTTATAGGCAATTTAGAAAACTAGCCATTTACAGAATATTTGCCAGATTTACCCTGCCGGTCGACCGGCCCAGTCGACCGCCCAACGGTCAAATTCTAAACCGTTATGGCTACCGGTCGACCGCCTCGGTCGACCGAGAATTCCTGAGAGCCAACAGCTCTCCGTCGGTCGACCGCTTCGGTCGACCGGCTACAGAGTCAGCCAGCGTGCACGTATCCGTGCACGTCGGTCGACCGGATCGGTCGACTGGCTTCTTTGGTGCGGTCGACCGTACCAGTCGACCGGCCAAGCCTGGCAGACAAAAACAGGTCTGAAATCTGGGGAAAAAATATTATAATAAATCCCACAAAATCTCTAAAATTCCACAAAAATAGTTTTATCATTTTATATTGAAATACAAACTTGTGTTAAAAATCCTAACACAAATTTCAAACATATTTGACTATTTTTGTGTCATAGAAATTTTGCCAAAAACCAAAAACCGTATTTTCTAAAACCTTGTATTTTGAATAGAAAATACACATTGTCTAAAACTTATCTGAAATACAAAAATATGATATTTAAACATTTTGAAGCATGTTGTATATGAATAGAAATTCAATATACAAGAAACATATATATATCATGATTTTTGTCATTAATTCCAAAAATATGTTTTGTTGTAAATACCAAAACATAAAACATATGGAATAGATTATCAAACAAAGTTTGTCTAAACAATTGAAGCATGCATGTATATAGAACAAATCTAATATACATAAACCATGTAAACTTGTTTTGATAAAAAATCTATTCATGAAAACCAAGATCGGTTAAACCTAAAACCGAAAATCAAAATATGAAAGGTGTGTGTTGTGAACTTGAGCTTATCATACTGTTCTAATCTTTACAATTAGGATCTAAACTCAAAACTAAAACTATGGATACCTAAGTCTTCTTGTAGAGCGCAATCTCCAAGCTAGAGCGCAATCTCCAAGTCGGCTCGATCAAAAACTCTTGATTCACCGAGCAAGTGCAATGTATGATCTTTGATGCGCGGGCTCTTGAATTAACATGTGCAAGCTTCCAATACATCTTGTTGAAGCTAAACACCAACTAATATCTTGATTAATAAACTGAAATTAAAATCACAAGATAATTAGTACACATAACTACATGAGTTAATCATCATCAAAACTAGAGTGAAAGGCCTTTGGGCCAACAATAACTTCATGTGGCAACGTGGGCACCACACAACGCTTCAGCCACAGCATCAAGAAGCCTGCTAACAGTGCCCTATCGGAGATAGGGGTCCGGGCTTGATGGTGGAAGCTTTCAAAAACCAGGTCAGGGTCGAAACCGTCCTCGTTCGAGACCGTGGTGTAGAAGCCTTCAGAAGCCTGGTCGATCCTCTCTTCAATCTCCCTGTCGGAACTGGGAACCAGTCGGGTTATCGGAGTGTCTTTACTATCGATACCATTAAATAAGTAACTGGCCCAAGACAGTTGCTTGACTCCCTGCGACCGCCAGTTGGTTATCTGACCACAAATGTGGAAGTGACACATCACTTCCCAGTAAGTCTCGTACACCCGAGGAAACTCTTTCCTCAAGTGGTGGAGCTCCTCAGTGGTCGGGACATATTCCTCATACGGGATGTCCCCTGTTGCTAGTCCCGAGACCTCATGCAGCTCGTGCAGTGCAAGGCCCATCTCTCCAACCGGGGTAAAGAATGTCCCCGTCAGCGGATTGTAGCGCTCCAGGATCCCGAAAAAGTTATGAAAGCCTGGTGGGACACCCCACTGTACGGCCCTGACCGCCACGTACAGTCCCACACGCTTTAGCAGATCCCCAAGGTCGGTGAGGACGAAACCTACCATTCTGCCCCACCAGTAGTTCTCCGTGGAATGGACCCACCCAGGCGCACGGAACCCGACCGGATAATCACCCTCCGCTTCCATGAACGAGTTGAGGAAGGTAGTGCCAAGTTGTGGAATCTCCCCAGCCGGAACCTCAGACTTGCGCAACCCAGGGAAAAGGCCGAGAACCGACCTGTCATGGCTATCATGACGGTGTACTTTATGGGAACCCAAATCACCGAGAGTAATCTCAGGGACGTATCGAGGAAGGTCCCATTCCATCTTCCGAGGGACGGACATGTGCTGGAAGTAGGACAGCGGGAACATCCTCTCCATGTCCGGAAGAAAGAATCTTCCACCCTTTATCTGACGGAGCCATTTATAAGTTCCGTCATACACACGATAGCCGCCGTCGTCGATACGATCTCCGAAGAAGAAGGCAGGCTTCTCCAACTTGACGTGAGCATCCGTTGTGAATGCCGCATCGGTCATAAGTACCCGAAAAGTCCTCACGTCAACATTAGAGAGCCTTTCCCTGCGATCCGGCGACTTGTCAGCAGTCACAGGGGCAGTCCTTCGTAGCACAAAAGTCAAGTCCTGGTCAGCACCACCCACATGTCCAAAGTGGCGCGTCTTGGCGAGTGAAGCAGAAGGATGGGGCACTGCAAAAGAAAAGGACACTTTGTTAGAAGCAAAAAAAAATGCTAAGTGTTCATAACCCAGACGCAGAAGAGATACTGGACGCAGGAATTATCAAATCCGCGTCCAGACCTGCGAAACTGCGTCCAAACGCAGAAGAGATACTGGACGCAGGAATTATCAAATCCGCGTCCAGACCTGCGAAACTGCGTCTAAACGCAGAAGAGATACTGGACGCAGGAATTATCAAATCCACGTCCAGGCCTGCGAAACTGCGTCCAAACGCAGAAGAGATACTGGACGCAGGAATTATCAAACCCGCGTCCAGACCTGCAGGATCTGCGTCTCCACCACCAGAAAGTCATGGAATGTCCTTGATGTCACTTCTGAGGTGCGAAAAGAAGGGAGTTATCCACCTTAACCCTTCTATCACCCTAATCGCCAGAAGTTAAGGAGGGCAATTCCCTTCCTTTCACACCCCCAGATTTCTAAGTACTTGGACTCAAGTGCCAGGTTCATCAAAATCGGCAGCTGATGGAACAGAACACAAGGATCAAATCCGCGTTCTGCAAATCAAGTCCGCGTCTGAACCCTTCACAATTAGAAATATTCTAAGTGAAGAATCCGAAACGTAGGACCCAATGGCGCGAGGGTCCAAACCCGCGCCTCGGTTATCAGCTCAAAGACTGCGTCTGAAACCGCATCTGAGAATCAAACACGAGTTATATCTCGTGTTAAAGATTCTTAGGGTTCTATGAACTTCCGTTAATGGCGAAATCCACACCCAACAGCCATTATACCTGGGAAAGTAGCATCCTGCGCAGAAGAAGCGCCCCTCCGGGCCTCGTCGACGGTCGCCCGTGAAGAAGATGCGGTTGGCTTGGTCTTGGGTGCCATTGTTAATCAAGAATCTGATGTGAGTATGAATAGGGGAAGAAGAACTCTGTTTCTTAAAAAAACCCTAAAGTAGAACGCTCGGAGAAGAAGAGGTATCTCTCCAACTGTGGCTATTTATAGGCACAAGGATTCGCAAAGATACGCAGCGTGTGACCCGATAAAAGCTGCAGCAAATCATCGCATGACGCGTAGAGCAAATCTTCGCGAAGATCATGCGTCACGACTCCACAGCGAATCGTCATTTGACACGTGGCGCGGGTCAATTAATGAACCAAGAAATCCGCGCGCCAAAAGGTGAAATCCTGCCGGTTCCCCAGGCCAGCTGGCGGCGTAATCATCACACGGTACAAATTCGCACCCAAGGGACGCACCTCTTCGATGGACATGCCCCGTCAGCATCTCCATAAATTCATTCCGAAGGTCGCGTCTCTCTATGAAGTTCGCGTCCGACCCAGCGGGCCCAACATCGCGTCTGCCTCATAGAAGATCAGGCGCGTTTCCATTGCCAAAGGATGCACCCTACAGAAATCGCGTCTTTAAGCAGTACCATCTCGGCTTTTTTGAAAAGAACCTGCGTTCGGCCTCCTGCTTCTGCAAAATCAGTTCAACAGTACACTGACGCAAGCAGACGACTAACCACTCCTGGTTTAAAGTACACCCGTGACAGACTAAAAGCAATCGGGGAGGTTTAGACTGTGCATCTAGACACTCAACACGATCAACTCTGGTGGCTTCAAAGAGTTCAAACAGTACACTCACGAAGACCAACTCCAGATAAGATCAAACCTGGAGCATCAACAGTCCAGCCATGAAGGTGAATTCAGCTAGAGTCCAAAGTATTTCGAAATCCGTCCCAGTTAACTGCGGAATATCGAAAACTTTGGAGGGGGTTCTGTAGGCTGTCCAAAAGTTACTGGAGGACAAGCCATTGAAAAGCAAAGTTTCAAGCTCTAGACGCGAGGGACTATCAACCGCGTCTCAGCATCAAGGCGCGTCGGCCTGACACCCGCGTCTCAGCATCAAGGCGCGTCGGCCTGACACCCGCGTCTCAGCATCAAGGCGCGTCGGCCTGACACCCGCGTCTCAGCATCAAGGCGCGTCGGCCTGACACCCGCGTCTCAGCATCAAGGCGCGTCGGCCCGACACCCGCGCCTCAGCATCAAGACGCGTTGGCCTGACATCCGCGTCTCAGCATCAAGATACGTCGGCCTGACACCCGCGTCTCAGTTATAACCGCCTTGGTTAAGGGACCAATCACTGCCTACACGTAAGGGAAACCAGCTCCCATCGTGGCGTGTCTTTAGCAGGCACGTGGGTTAGTTACCGTCCATGTAGCGGGGAAGTTGGCCCTATAATTGGAGCGCTTTTAGGGGGGGCACATTCACCCCCTAAGACCTCTATAAATAGCCCCGTCGCTATGAAAAAGAGGTCAGACTTTCGGCAATCAAAAAGAAGGAGAAGAGGACAACGGAGAGATCATCAACAGAGAGAGAACTCGACTCTTCAAGCTAGCTTGCTGCGTACAAGTTACTCTTCGCTTACCTTCTCTTTTAGAGTTTTGGTAGACGGAGCTGAGTTACTCTTTCTACCGCCGAAGAGGAGATCCCTGAAGGACGGTCATCCGGTCAACGGAGAACAAGATTCACTCTCCACCGCCACATGAAGAACCCAGGCTTAAACAAAGGGGGGATTCAAGATTCAATATCCTCCCTCCCTTGTAACCGGAAGGAACAGTTGTTGTTGTAATCCTTTTCATTCGATTCAAGGAAAACTTTTACTGCAATTCACTGTCTCTCTCCTTTCCCGGGTCATACAACTACTTCTTACAATGATTCTAGGTGACTACAAGTTCTTCAATTTGAGCTTTTTCATAAGCATCGTTCAATAGCTTGAATCCTTGATCCCGAATTGAGTCACCTTGAGTCAAAACCACATTCCTTTGGGGAAGAAAACATCTTGAATCCATAGAACCCTGAAACAAACTTAGATACTTAAATATGATTAGTACAAATAACTATATATGTTTTGTAATCATCAAAACTCCAAAACCGGGTGATTGTAACCTTGGGCCAACAATCTCCCCCTTTTTTATGATGATAAAACATATGAGTTATTTAACAAAAAAAATGGGAAAAGGAGCTTGGAGGTTCCCCCTCAAATCATGCTATATATATGAATGGATATATATGAATGGCTATATACATGAATGAATTGTATGGGAAAGAAAACATCAAGAATAACTCAAAACAATCAAAACAATAACTCAAAACAATAAACTAATAAACTAACTTTTTCTCCCCCTTTTTGTCATGCATCAAAAAGGGTAAAAAATAAACATTATTTTAAAAAATTTTCATGAATCCATAACACAAACTTTCAATTCACTACAAATGAAAGAAAATCTATTATACTCTAGTGGTTTTGTAAAAATATCGGCAGGTTGAAAATCGATAGAAACATAATCAATGTCAATATCACCTTCTCATAATGATCTCTAAGAAAGTGATATCGAATATCAATGTGTTTAGTCTTACTCCGTTGATTTGCATTTTTAGTCATATGAATAGTACTAGTATTATCACAAATATTTTAATATGGTCATAATGCAAATCATAGTTAAGGAGAGTATGTTTCATCCAAATGACTTGTGCATAACAAGCCCCCGCCACAACATACTCCGCCTCGGCGGTTGAGAGGGCTACCGAATTTTGTTTCTTGGAAGACCATGAAACAAGACAATTACCAAGAAATTGACATGTTCTACTTGTACTCTTCCTATCCACACTACAATCCGCGTAGTCGGCATCCGAAAAACTCGTCATTGAAAATTGTCCGGTCTTCGGATACCACAAACCCATTTCAATTGTGCCTTTAAGGTATCTAATAATGCGTTTTACCGCAATCAAATAGGACTTTTTAGGACATGATTGAAATCGAGTACAAAGACATACACAAAATATAATGTCCGACCTACTAGCCGTTAAATATAACAAACTACCAATCATGCTACGATAGAGTTTAATGTTTACATTTATACCTTGTTCATCCTTGTCAAACTTTGTGGTGGTAGCCATGGGAGTTTTGCTTGTCTTAGCCCCTTCAAGCCCAAATTCTTGATAAGTTCCTTCGTGTACTTGCTTGATTGATGAAAATCCCATCCTTCCTTTGCTTGATTTGGAGACCAAGGAAGTAGTTAAGCTCGCCCATCATAGACATCTCAAATTCCTCCTTCATGCATGATTTAAAAGCTTTGCAAAGATTTTCATTAGTAGAACCAAATATGATATCATCAACATATATTTGAACATAAGTATATCATTTTCAACATGTTTGGTAAACAAAGTAGTATCTATTTTTCCTTTAGTAAAACCATTTGAAATAAGAAATGAAGAAAGTCTTTCATACCAAGCCCTAGGGGCTTGTTTTAAACCATAAAGAGCTTTGTCTAGTTTGAAAACAAATTCCGGATGTGCAGGATCAACAAACCCGGGGGGTTGTTCAACATACACTTCCTCTTCAATAAATCCATTTAAGAAAGCACTTTTTACATCCATTTGAAAAAGTTTAAAATCTTTATATGAAGCAAATGCAAGTGTCATCCGTATGGTTTCAAGCCGTGCTACGGGTGCAAAAGTTTCCTCAAAATTAATAGCTTTGACTTGAGTGTAATCTTGGGCCACTAACCTAGCTTTATTCCTAATAACATTGCCCGACTCATCCAACTTGTTCCTAAAAATTCATTTAATACCAATTGTTGGTCTATCATGGGGCTTAGGAACAAGATGCCAAACTTGGTTGCGCTCGAATTGATTGAGCTCCTCTTGCATGGCAAGCAACTAATATGAGTCGCCCTCAGCTTTGAGGATGTTCTTTGGTTCAAAATGAGAAATAAATGCATAGTGCCCACAAAGATCATGAAGTTTAGAACGAGTAGTTACCCCTTTTGATACTTCACCTATAATAAGATCCTTGGGATGATGTGGAGTGAATCTCCAATCTTTTGGAAGTGGTTGTGTTGTCTCCACTTCAACTTCTTGAACATCATTTTCCTCATCAACCTTTGGCTTGTCTTCAAGGGTAGGTGAGTCCTTCAAAGTAATCCTCTCCATGTCTTCATTTAAGGAATATATTTCTACAACATTCTCAACAAACACATTAGATTCCTCAAACTTTACATGTATAGATTCTTCAATAGTCAAAGATGATTTATTGAAGACTCTATATCCTTTACTAGTGTTAGAGTAACCAACAAAAACTGCTTCAAATGATTTTGCATCAAATTTACCTAAATTATCTTTAGTATTTAAAATAAAACATTTACAACCAAAAACTTTAAAGTATGAAACATTTAGTTTTCTTGAATAATAAATCTCAAAAGATATTTTAGAAGTGTTTTTCTATAAGAAAACCCTATTTGATATGTAGCAAGAAGTGTTTACGGCCTCGGCCCATAGGTATTGAGGGAGACCGTACTCATTTATCATTGTCTTAACCATCTCTTGTAATATACGATTTTTCCTTTCAACGACTCCATTTTGTTGTGGAGTTCTAGGACAAGATAGTTCATGCTTAATTCCATGTTCTTCACAAAAAGTGGTAAAAGGTTGGTTATTGAATTCACCACCTCTATCACTTCTTATTCTTAAAATAGAAGAATCTTTTTCCTTTTCAACTCTTTTCTTAAAGGCTTGAAAATGTGAAAAGGCTTGATTTTTATGTTCTAAAAAGAAAACCCAAGTAAAACGAGAGAAATCATCAACTAAAATGAAAGCAAAATGATTCCTACTTAGACTTTTGATTTTTGTAGGACCAAACAAATCCATATGGATCAACTCCAAAGGTCGTGATGTCATGATATCCTTGATGGATTTGAAAGAGGACTTGGTTTGTTTCCCTAGTTGGCACGCATCGCAAATGCGGTCCTTTTCAGATTTCAAGTAAGGAATATCTTTCACCATTTCCTTATTGTTTAATCTAGATAGATGGTCAAAAGAATTGGCCTAATCTCCTATGCCACAACCAAGAGTCATCATCGAAGGCATTCAAACAAGTAGCATTGCATAGCATTTTAGACATATCAATCATGTATACATTGTTTTCACGAAATCCGAAAAATATACATGGATTGGATTGTCTATCAATTACACTACATGCTAAGTCATCAAAAATAACATTAAAACCTTTATCACAAAGTTGACTAACACTCAAAAGATTATGCTTGAGGCCATCAACTAAAACAACATTTTCTATTAAAGGAGATGTACCAAGTTTAACATTACCAATACCAATGATTTTCCTTTGGCGTCATCTCCGAAGGTGACGGTACCACCTTCATGGTATCTTGATAGGGTTGTGAAGTTGTTGATATCCCAAGTCATGTGCCTTGAGCAACCACTATCAAGATACCACCGCTCCTTACGTCGTTAGGCTTTGGAATGTACCTACATCATTTAACAAAATCGTTGACTTTGATACCCAAACTTTCTTGGGTCCTTGAATGTTAGTATTCCGAACCCAAACATGATTATGTGATGTATTTATCCTATCATAGCAAAATTTAACCAAATGACCCTTTCGGCTACAATATGTGCATGCATAAACTTTACCATACATGAATGCATGATGAGTGTGTGAAGTGTGGACATGTTTAGGGTGTTTAGCATGATGTAATGGTTGTGATTTATGAACATGAGTGTGTGTAGCAAGTGATTGTTTCTTTAGGATATGTTTCTTAGGAAACATAGCCTCTAGTCTACTTTTATCAAATTCACATTTCTTTAAAACATCTCCTAATGAGTCAATTTTCTTCTATAGCATGGAAATCTCATCTTTATCAACTAGTGGAAATTTACCTTTGCAAGAAATTTTATAATTATCAAAATCCTTTTGTGTGGAAGCAAGTGTTGAAAATAAATCATCTTTTTCTCTTGTGAGAATGAAAACTTTGTGGTTATGTGATTCATTTTCCTTTTTCATTTTTAAGTATTTCTTTTTGAGAAAATCATAGTTTTGAGATAGTTCTTCAAAAGCTTCTCCTAATTCATCTATAGATAATTCACAATCTTCAATAGATGTATCGGGAGTTACCTTGCTTGTGCTTTCATTAGCCATGAAGCACATGTTGGCGGTGTCAACTTCCTCATCGGATTCACTCTCCGAATCCCAAGTAGCCTTTAAAGCCTTCTTTTTGTATGGCTTCTTGGAAGTGGAGGGTTTGTCTTTGTTCTCCGGACATTCCGCAACTATGTGTCCCGATTTTCGGCAATTGAAGCAAATGATATTCTTCTCTTATTTACCTTGCCATCTTCTTCTATTTTGGAATTTGGCCTTGTTGTACATTCTCCGAACGTTCTTCACAAGAAGAGAAAGATCTTCATCATCCTCTTCATCATCATCTTCGTCGGAGTAGGTGGAAGAGCTCTTGAAGGCGATTGCTTTCTTCTTTGGAGGAGCCATCTCTTCTCTTGCTTTTCTTTCCATCTCATGGGTCTTGAGATTCCCAATGAGACCGATGAGCTCCATTTCTACCTTGTCATTGAGCTCCTTCAAAGTTGTGACTTTGACTTCCCAAGATGGAGGGAGTGCACGGATGATCTTCCTCACTTTTTGGTCATTGTCAATCCCGTCACCTAAAGAAAAAAGACCATTAGTAATCCTTGTAAATTTTATAACCATCTCATCTATGGTTTCATTCTCTTGCATGGAAAAGTTTTCATATTGGGAACAAAGAAGGTCAATTTTGGCCCTCTTTACTTGTGAAGTTCCCTCATGAGTGACTAATAAGTGAGTCCAAATCTCATAAGCGGATTTGTAGTGAATGACTCTAGCAATATCATCGTCATTAAGAGCTTGAAGCAAGGCATAGTATGCCCTAGCATTAGCGTCAAACACTTTCGTGGCAATGTCGGACCAAGTGTCCCATCACCAAGGGTTGTGCTAAATGGTTTAGTCACCGCCTTTGCAACCCGGCTCCCTAAGGATTGCAAAAACACGGTCATCTTAACCTTCCATATGGGAAAGTTATGGCCATCAAACTTGGGTGGGGTCTTAATTCCTTCGGCCATTTTTACTAAGTATTTGAGGATGAAATATGAATAGAGTAATTAGCAATATAGGATCTCTCTAAGGATGTTAAGCCAAGAACCTAGAGACCAAAGCTCTGATACCAATTGAAAAACACCTAGAGGAGGGTGAATAGTTGTTAATGCTAATCTAATGATCTTTTAAACAACTAAGTATAAATGATGCAATCGGTCAGTCGAAATAAGAAATTGAAGCTGAATTCCCCGTGAAGGGCTCTAGAAATTCTCCTCTTTGATTCCTCTAGATTATGAGTTGAGGCGCGTAATTGCTTTCTTGTTGAAATGAGTAAAGACCGGAAATGCAAGTAAATGAGATGAGTACAATAATGAAGTGCAAGCAAGTGATATCACAAGATAGAAATGTAAAGCAATGAAAAGTAATAAGGAAACCAATCGCAAACACAAGTAATTTGTTTTGTGGTTCGAGCCACTGCTCTACGTCCCCGCCTTCACCACTATGAAGGATTTCCACTAAATTCACAAAGGGAATTTCCACACCGGAACCTTTACACCCAAGGGGATTACAATTGGTCTACACAAGACCGGAGTACCCAACTCCAACTAATCCAACCTCTACACAAGAGGGATCTCAACACAAGGAAATACAAGTCACTTGGTGATCAAAAGACCACAAACACTCTCTTACAACTTCTTATAGAGTGAAGATGATTTTTGGCTCAAGAAGTGAAGTGAGAAAAATTTCAGTTGTAAAGAAGTAAAAGGAACTTGTAAACTAACTGAAAACTTTTGCAAATGAAAGAGCTTTGAAAAGCAATGCAAGTAAACTTTCTTCTCTTTTGAAAAACTTGAAACAATAGGAATTTTTCTTATCCAAAACAAATAACCAATGACCTCTATTTATAGGGAGAGAATTCATATCATCCATAATGAATACTAGGTCATTAGGGTAAAGTTTAGCCACTAGGAATTCAGAAATAGGTATAGGAATTATAAAAAACAAAACAGATTTCAAGAAAGAGCCGTTGGGCACTTTTGACGGCTGTCGGTCGACCGGCAAGCCACATGGTAAAAGAGCCATTGGCTTCGGTCGACCGGTCCGGTCGACCGCAGACTAAACAAGAGAAAATTTTGAACTGTCGGTCGACCGGGCCGGTCGACCGACAAAACCAGAGACTAAGGGTCTTGCAGTCGGTCGACCGGTCGGTCGACCGGTCGGTCGACCGCAAGGTCTATCGGTCGACTAGCCCGGTCGATCGGCAGACGTGCACAGACGTGCACGCCCAAAGCCACAAGGCCCGGTTGACCGGACGGTCGACCGATCTGGCCTGAAATAGATCCGGTCAACCGCCCGGTCGACCGTAAGGCCTGAAACAGAATTTTAAAGAAGGAAATTTTGAACTTAGAATAATTTTTGAAATATTTTTCAACGGTTTAAAGTTTAAGTAGCATGCTATAAGTGATGAAATACATGTTTTAAAGTAGATATAAAAATATGAAATATTTTGAGACATGTACATCAATCAATCATGCACCTAAACCAAATAACCAAAAAAAAACTTGTATTTTGAAAAGTGAATATGTGTGTGTGTTTTCTTGAGCACAACTTATCATATCCCACTCTTTAACATACTACTTACAATGGTTCTAGGTCACTACAAGATCTTCAATTTGGGCTTTTTCATAAGCATCTTGAATAGCTTAAATCTTTGATCCCGAATTGAGTCAACTTGAGTCAAAACCACCTTCCTTTAGGGAAGAAAACATCTTGAATCCATAGAACCCTAAAACAAACTTAAATACTAAAATATGATTAGTACAAATAACTATATATGTTTTGTAATCATCAAAACTCCAAAACCGAGTGATTGTATCCTTGGGCTAACATGGACAACTTGTGAGTTATGGCATACTTTCGCATAAGATCTTCAAAGGATCTATTGCAAAAGTGAGTGCCATTATCACTGTTGATAGCACGAGGGGTTCCGAAACGTGAGAAAATATTCTCTTTCAAAAACTTTATGACAACTTTGTTATCATTAGGTCTACTAAGAATGGCTTCTACCCACTTGGACACATAGTCCACAACAATCAATATGTATTGGTTTCCAAATGAATTAGGAAATAGACCCATAATGTCGATGCCCCAACATCAAAGAGTTCTATTTCTAGAATTGGGTTGAGGGGTATCATATCTCGTTTTGAGATCCTTCCTACCATCTGGCATCTAGGGCACATCTTGCAAAATTCATAAGCATCTTTGGATAAAGTGGGCGATAGAACCCACTTTGTAGCACTTTTTCAGCAGTCTTGCAGGGACCAAAGTGTCCACCGCATGGAAATTCGTGACAAAAGGATAAAACACTCTTAACCTCTTCATCGGGAATGCATCTCCTAATAATTTGGTCAGACAGTACTTAAAAAAATACGGTTCCTCCTAAAAGAAATACCGGACTTGGGATAAGAATTGGTATATATCATTTTTCGACCAATGAGACGGAGTCTGATTTGTGACTAAGTAATTCACTATATCAGCAGACCAAAGTTCCCTAAAGATAGCTAAGAGATTTTCATCAGGAAAGTCCTTATTTATGGGAAATTCGTTGCATGGAGAATTTGGGATACGTGAGAGATGGTCAGCAATGATATTTTTTACGCCTTTCTTGTCTCGAATCTCAAGATCGAATTCTTGAAGAAGGAGGATCCAACGAATGAGTCGGGTCCTGGCATCCTTCTTCATCATGAGGTACCTAAGCGCAGAATGATCGGTGAAAATGGTGGTTTTGGACCCTGATTAGTCTCTAATTTTGCATAATTTTCATCACATTCTCACATTTATTTGATAATAAATTCTGCTAATAATACCTTGCTTACTTGATTCTAGGTCTATGGTGTGCAAATGAGGAAGAAGACCTAAATCATCATTTAATTGGTGATTAAAAGCCTACCAACTAGCCATTGACCTTAGAGTGAAGATTTTATCCGTTCAGGGAGTCAAATCGCAAATCCAGGAGGCCAGGTGGTCAGAAGACAGTCTGGGCGACGCGCTACCCAAAACTGGGCGCGCGCCGCCCTGACTTGGCCGCGGAAACGCGGCCCAAGCCGCGTTTCAGCGGCCATCTTGGCGCACGCGCGTTTCAGTTTTGGGCCACGTGCTGTGCACGTGGCCCCCTTTGCTCTGGTGCATATAAAAACCCCCCCAGGGGTCTTCAGTGGGGGAGATCCAGAATTTAGAGCAAGTTGTTGTAATTTTGTTTTTGGATTTGTAGTTGTTGTTCTTCCTCTTCTAGTTTTAGGTTTAGCCATTAGAGTGAAAGAGAGAGAGTGTGTAAAGTGTTGTATTTGAAGGGTGGCAAGATAATACAAGTACTACTTCTCTTCCTTCTTTCTATTTACTTGTCTTTGCATTTACTTTTACTTCCTTGTTGTAGTGTAATTTCTTTCTTCTTCACCTCTTTTATTTTACTTTGTTGTAGTGTAACTTCCTCTTTCCACTTCTTTTTCTTTGTTGTTTCTTTTACCTTTATGACTAACTAACTTTTCATTAGCATGGCTAACTAACTACTAACCCACTAATTTCTAACACTTGATTGATAACCCGCATGAGTCAATAGTGCCAAACAAGCCTTGTGCAAATGAGAGCTATGGCATCTTAAGACGAGGGTTCTAACTCTAATTTACCTACAAGTATCTACTTTCTTATACTTCATGCTTAATGAGTTTTGATGATCTATGAGTTATATACTTTACTTGTTGTTGTAAGTTAGAGACTTTTTCTTTTAACTTTGCCGATACCAATAGTGCACTCGAGTCTTTCCTTATTCTCGCCTTCTATCGGTTCTTGATAAGGGAATGTCCGAGTTTTTGCCGAGTAAGGCTAAGTTTTAGGATGAACTTTCACTCGATTTCTACGTGAATAGTTCCAATGCATAAGGGGTAAGCTTGCCTATGATCCATCGTGAGGCACATCTTCAAGAAGTTAGAAATTAGTGGGAGCACTTAGTAGAAAGTTATCCATGCATTTTTACAACTAAGAAAGAATCCACTTTTACAAACCACCAAAACATTTTCCAACAATTCTTAAAGACAACTTGTTTTCACTTTTCAATTCTTTATTTGGAAACAAAGAACACTCTCTTTGCTTGAACATAAAAGCCGCATCAAGCTTCCATCGCTCTCCCTCCTTGTGGATACGACCCATATAGCCACTTCGCTACTACGGAAGAATCGCAAAAGCAGTAACTTCGACCCACACACTTCCTTCTTTTATTTAGTGCTTGCTTTTTGTCAATCAAATTTTGGCGCCGTTGCCGGGGAGGGAACGGCTTTATTGTTCACTACTAAAGATTGTTCTTTGTTTTTGTGTGTAGGAGAAGAACCAAGGAGTGTACTATCACGGGAGCAAAAGAGGTGGCCAAGGACATTGCGCGAGGATTCATTTGCCCTCGGAAAAATTCGTGTAAAAGCGAGTTTTTCCGATTGAAGTACTAACAAACTCGTTTGCAGGGTTGCCGAACGCCGCTAAAAAAAAAATTTGCTTTCTAAATTTTTTAGTTTCCTTGGATGCTTCACCATATGCATGTGTAATAAATTCAACAGAAATTCACTTGTTGCTTAATTGAAATTTGGATTAGACTTTTGCATTTAGGCACGTGTCTATTTTAATTCATTTCAATTTCTGTTGAAGAGTGCTGGAGACAAGGTACGTGTGCATTCATATATAATAGGACCAACATTTTGAAGTGATTTACCGCTTTGAGTGTTACCTTGTTGTGAATAAACTGTACACTTGCACAATTGACTTTAAGGGCAAAACCCAAATAAACAAGATAAGGTGGGGATTTCATCATCATTCCTTAGCCAAAAAACCATCTCCAAGTGCACTCACACTTTTCCAAGCCTTAACTAAAAATCAATAGATGTTGGCCCTAGGGACATCTCGGACTCACTAAGAGATTAACCGAGGTTGAAAATTGTAAGAACTATACTCCTGCAAAATAGGTGTCTAAGGAAAGTGGATTGAGAGGTAAAGCCTCGAAAGCTCCATGGTTTGGCGTAATTAGGCCCGTGGCTCTGCCCGGATACCTCCCCCCGAGCTTTGCCCTTTCCTGGCCGATTAGCTTGTAGTCGAGTTCCTGCAACAACCTTCCCCGGAGAATCGACCAGTTAGGAGTCGTCTAGGTCCAGGTACCTTAGACTAAGGCTTGTGGTTGTTTTTCTTTCTTTTGTTTGTTTTTAGTTCTTTTTCGATTGTTTGTTTTTTTCACGTTGGTTGTGGTGTGCTGCATGCAAGAGTGGGTGAGAGATCCGTCAACTTTCAGATTAACAAAAAACACTTCTCTACCCTTGCATTCAGAACCGGTGATGGCATCACTTCAGGATAGATTTTACCCGATCAGAACTTTACTTCCATCTTGTATAAAACTTCCTGAAGCAAATGGCAATAATTTTGAGTTAAAGCCCCAATTCATTAACACTCTCCCCAAATTTCATGGTTTAGAATCAGAGGACGCATACTTCTTTTTTAGGAAATTTGAAGAAGTATGCCTCATGATGCGTATACCCCAGGTAGGAGACGATGTCGTTAGGTTACGTTTCATCCCTTTTTCCCTAAAGGACCTAGCTAAGAAGTGGTTGTACAGCTTGGCAGCAGATTCAGTCACGACCTGGGATGATTTCGTCAAGGCCTTCTTGAAGAAATTCTACCCAATTCACAAGACTGCCCTGATTAGGAAGAACATCATGCAGTTTAAGCAAGACCCGAGCGAACCATTTTGGAGATACTTTGAGCGATTCAAAGATCTCCTCGATCAGTGCCCTCATCATGGCGTGGAGAAATGGCGTCAATGCCAGATTCTCTACGATGGTCTAGATTAGCAGACTAAGACCCTGTTAGAAACAATGTGTCAGGGAGGGTTCTTGCAGAAGGATGAGAATCATGGTTGGGATTTATTTGAGGATTTAGCGGAGAAAACCCGGCAATGGGAGCCAGCCTCAGAGAAACCTAGGAATTCACAATCTATAGCTTCAAGAGGAGGGCTCCTATCTCTAGAATTATCCAGAGCTGCCGAGGCTAAGATTGCTACCCTAATGAGAAGGATAGAGGCTCTGGAAACAAAAGAGCCCGCCAGTGTCAACCAGATCAACCCACCACCAATTCACAATCCGGGTTGTTTGTATTGTCAGGCACCAAACCATGTTTTTGAAGAGTGCCCTGTTTTCCATGCCCAGCAAGTGCCACCGGAACACATGAACGCGGCTTACTCACGGCCGCCTCACAACCTCTACTCACAGACCTACAATCCCGGCTGGAGAAATCACCCCAATTTCTCCTGGGCCCAAAACAATCCTCCCAGGCCTAATTTTTCCAACAATTTTCACCATCCTACTCCTCCAACAACTTTTCCCAGTCAAGCCCCAGCTTCCTCCTCCCAAGGCTCACCAATGGAAAGAAAATCAGTAAATTGGAGGAGAGCATAGAGGCTTTCATCAAGTCCCAAACTGCTTTTATGCAAAACCAGGGACAAACTCTGAACAGTCATTCACAGGCCATATCGAGGTTGGAAATGCAGATGAGCCAGTTAGCTAGCTCTCTAAGTGAAAGACCTAAGGGTACTTTGCCTAGTCAGCCGCTAGTTAACCCAAAACCTCCAACCAAGCATATGAAATTCAGGATCCATCAATTAACCAGTGTAATGCTATTCACACACTGCGATCTGGAAAGAAGGTAGACAACCAGGTCTACCAACAGAAAAGTCTTGTCCATCCTGATCCCACTCCAGCCTCCACCTCTGCTAGTTCCTCCCAATCCGCTCCACAAACATCTGACGAGGACAAAGCTGCTGAACAAGTTCATAAGCCTGTAGCACCCTTTCCCAATAGGCTTAGGAACAACAATAAAAATATGCACATGGAGAAAATGCTAGAGATGTTCAACCAGGTCAAATTGAATGTGCCACTTCTTGACGCTATCCAACAAGTCCCGGCTTATGCCAAATTTCTTAAGGATATGTGTACGAAGAAGAGAAAGACCAATGTGCCCAAGAAAGTATTCTTGGCCACTAATATAAGCGAGATTCTGTTTGGTCCCATTCCGTTGAAATACAAGGATCCCGGATGTCTCACCATTTCATGCACCATAGGACAGACCGAAATCAGTAGAGCTCTTCTTGACCTGGGAGCAAGTATCAACTTGCTACCTCTTTCAGTATACCAGCAATTTGGGTTGGGCGAGCTAAGCTCAACTCGAGTCACCATTCAGCTAGCTGACCGATCTATGAAGATCCCGAAGGGGGAAATCACAGACGTCCTCATCCGGGTTGGGGATTTCATTTACCCCGTTGACTTCATTGTGCTTGAGACCCAACCTGTGTCCAATCTTAGGTCTCAAACTCCCGTCATCTTAGGGCGCCCATTGCTTGCTACAGCCAATGCCATAATCAATTGTAGGAATGGGTCCATGCGTTTGACTTTTGGAGACATGATGAAGGAAGTCAATGTCTTCAATCTTGGAAGACAGCCTAGGGATGTTAATGATCAGACGTTTGAGGTCAATTCTATTGAAAACTTGACCAGTGAGCATGAGGAAAGTATGGAGACAGAAACTGAGGCAGAGTCTGATCTGGAGGCTGAGGATTTTAATCTAGACCAGATCATAGATTCAGTAGTGGATTGGGCATCAAGCCCCAGTGTACCCCATCCTAGGATTGAAAGCCCAGAGATTGCCTCCAATGAAGAAACACCTTCCCTAGAGATAAAAGCCTTGCCTGAACATCTCAAGTACGCCTACCTGGGCGGAAAGGATGCCCATCATAGCATCACACCTGACTGAGCAACAAGAGGACAGCTTAATGTCTATTCTGAAAAGACATAGGGAAGCCATTGGATGGACGATGAAGGACATCAAAGGAATAAGTCCAGCCATAGTACAACACAGAATCCATTTAGTCGATGAAGCAACCCCTAGGAGGGACCCACAACGCAGGCTTAACCCTCTCATGCGGTCCCAAAGAAAGAGGCAGTTAAGGCTGAAATTCTGAAACTATTAGATAATGGGATAATTTATCCC
The DNA here is from genome assembly GCA_038442645.1 of Agave tequilana. Classification (NCBI taxonomy): domain Eukaryota; kingdom Viridiplantae; phylum Streptophyta; class Magnoliopsida; order Asparagales; family Asparagaceae; genus Agave; species Agave tequilana. Next base: position 133,015 of record JAVJIF010005697.1, on the reverse strand, counting down.
ATTTCTGATAGTCAATGGGTTAGCCCTGTTCATGCGGTCCCAAAGAAGGCTGGCTTTACGGTAGTAGAAAATGAGGAAAAAGAGTTGGTACAAACAAGACTGCCCACCAAGGTTCGTGTTTGTATCGACTACAGGAAGTTGAATGCAGCTACCCGTAAAGACCACTTCCCGCTACCCTTCATCGACCAAATGCTTGAGCGTTTGGCTGGACATGAATACTACTGCTTTCTAGATGGGTACTCGGGATACAATCAGATCTCCATTGCTGCAGAAGACCAGGAAAAGACAACGTTCACCTGCCCGTTCGGAACCTTTGCTTATCGGCGCATGCATTTTGGATTGTGCAATGCTCCTGCAACGTTCCAACGGTACATGCTTAGTTTGTTCTCTGACATTGTGGAACGTTTTCTTGAGATTTTCATGGATGACTTCTCCATCTACGGAGATTCATTTGATCAGTGTCTTCATCACTTAGAGTTAGTGCTACAAAGATGCATTGAGAAAAACCTAACTCTAAACTTGGAAAAATGTCACTTTATGGTGAGACAGGGGATTGTCTTGGGCCATGAGATTTCGAGGAGAGGCATAGAAGTGGATAAGGCTAAGGTAGAAGTGATTGCTAAGCTTCCACCACCCAAAGCATCAAGGATATTAGATCCTTTTTAGGGCATGCTGGGTTCTACCGACGGTTCATTAAGGACTTTAGCAAAATCGCGAGGCCCTTAACCAACCTGCTCGCTAAGGACGTGCCCTTTAATTTCAACGATGAATGTTTCAAATCATGGGGGAAGCTTAAACAAGAACTGATTTCTGCACCTATCATTTTTGCTCCTAATTGGGCCCAGCCATTTGAAATCATGTGTGATGCATCTGATTTTGCTATAGGCACTGTTCTAAGACAGCGCATCGATAATAGGCAGCACGTGATTTATTACTCGAGTAGGACTTTGAATGACGCCCAACAGAACTATACAACGACTGAGAAGGAATTCTTGGCCGTTGTCTTTGCGTTAGAAAATTTCCGCCCCTACTTGTTAGGTTCGAAGACGGTAATTTTTACGGATCACTCGGCTCTGAAATACCTCATGACCAAGAAGGAAGCAAAAGCCCGACTGATTCAGTGGATCCTTTTGCTTCAAGAATTTGACTTAGAAATCCGGGATAAAAGAGGTATAGAAAATGTGGTTGCTGATCATCTCTCACGAATTCCGAATGCACCAACCATCCAATCTCCGATCAATGAGGATTTCCCAGACGAGCACATCCTAGCCATTCTTAAGGAACCCTAGTATGCTGACATCGTTAATTACCTGGCCACGGGATAATTACCCGCTGACTGGACAAAGCAAGACCAATACCGCTTCTTTGCCCAAGTACGGTACTTCTTCTAGGAAGAACCGTATCTTTTTAAGTATTGTCCCGACCAAATAATTAGACGATGCATACCCGAGGAGGAACAGAGAAGTGTGCTCAGCTTTTGCCATGACCTTGCATGCGGAGGACACTTTGGTCCCAGCAAGACTGCAGAAAAGGTTCTACAAAGTGGGTTCTACTGGCCCACTTTGTTCAAAGACTCATATCATTTTTGCAAGTCATGCGCAAATTGTCAGAAAATTGGAAAGATTTCAAGAAGAGACATGATGCCCCTAAACCCTATCCTTGAAGTGAAAATTTTTGATGTTTGGGGTATTGATTTCATGGGGCCATTTCCCAGTTCCTTCGGCAACCAATTCATTTTGGTTGCTGTAAATTATGTCTCTAAGTGGGTAGAAGCTGTGCCAACTAAGACGAATGACAACAAAGTGGTTGTCAAATTTCTTAAACAGAACATCTTCTCCCGATTTGGCACCCCCAGAGCGATAATTAGTGATAATGGATCACATTTCTGTAACAGAGTTTTTGAAACTCTGATGCGAAAATATTCCATCAATCACAAGTTATCCACTCTGTATCATCCCCAAACAAATGGATAGGTCGAAGTCACCAACCGACAGATCAAGCTCATTCTGGAAAAGATTGTCGGACAAAACCGAAAGGATTGGTCGGTTAAGCTCAATGATGCATTGTGGGCTTACCGCACTGCTTTTAAGACAGTTCTAGAGATGTCTCCTTATAGAATCGTGTTTGGAAAAGCCTGTCATCTGCCAGTAGAGTTAGAACACCGGGCCCTCTGGGCAATTAAGCAACTCAACTTTGATCTGACCAAGGCCGGTGAACTTAGGAAACTGCAGATTTCAGAATTAGAGGAGATACGGAATGAAGCCTATGAGAATGCCCGAATCACCAAGAGCAGAACTAAACTTTTCCATGACCAAATCATAACCCGGAAAAACTTTGCACCGGGAGATAGGGTTCTGTTATATAATTCTAGGCTTCATATTTTCGCGGGGAAGCTGAAAACTCGTTGGTCAGGACCGTTCATTGTGCGCACTGTTTTCCCACACGGTGCTGTGCTTATTGCTGACCCTAAGAACAACACGGAATTCAAAGTCAATGGGCAAAGACTGAAGCCCTTCTTGACCACTGAGCCTATGACTCCAGATGAGAGTGTGCTGACTCTTTTTGCCCTATCATACACCTAACCACAACAAACAACTAAACTAAAAAAAATAAAAAATTGTTTATATGCTTACCCCGTGTACATTCTTTTTGACATTTCTTTCGCCTATTCGCACTTGGCCGGCCCGAGTCCACGAAGACGGTGACATCATTCCTTCCCCGTATTTATTGCATTTGCATTTTCATATGCATTCATTGAGGACAATGCATTAGATAGGTGTGGGGGGTGCTAACACTTTTTCTTTTTCTTTCTTCTTCTTTCCAAAAAAAAAAAATGGGAGAAAAGAAAAATCTCAGATTGAAAAGAAATTTCATACTCTTTATAAAATACCAAAAGACTGTAGGAATTACGGGAACCTTAGTAATAAATCTTTATTTTTGCCTAAGTAAACAAGAAAGAATGGTTTGACTAAAAAGATAGGAGGGATAAGGAAAAAAACTCATACCTTTTATTTAGCCTTAATAGAATATGCATAATTCACACACACATGCTTGGGATTTAGAGACACAACTCTTGAAAAAATAAAATAATAATAATAATAATAAAAAGGGTTGGATAATTGTGCCTGAAGAAGCATGATTACTCACGCCAAAAAAAAAAACACAAAGCTGGATAATTGTGCCTCAAAAATTATATAAATAAATCTTGATTTCGTAGCCTACTCCACTTTCATATTTGACCTGAAGGGTGTTTTTTCACCTGGTGCCCTAAGACCATCTGGTTTGGGAGTCATCGGTTTCATATGTGCTACATAAGTGAAGTAGAAAGCCTAATGGAACCAGGAATAATAAGTAAATATTAATAAAATAATATTCAAGTTGAGTTGAAAAATCCCAAGCACATCACACTTACATAGTATGCATATCTATCTAAAGTAAAATAAAAGAATGAGTTAGAAGTACAAGATCCTTTCTAAATTTAAAGAAAAACCATAGTTTCTTCTTTTATGAAGGCTAAAATATAAGAGGACTTATAAGGGTTAAACCTAATTCTTACATCATTCGGTCGTTTTTACTTAGATGATTGAAAGTTCTTTTTCATATATATTTAAAAAAAAATTTCTAAACAACTAATTTCTTTACTTATTGGATTTTGTGGGTGCAATCCGCTGAAAACCCTCAGGAGACAACACTCCTCCTCTAGGGGAAACCTAGAGGTTTAAAGGCTTGTTGCACATGCTCAGTGCAATCGCGTCACCTGCAAAAATGGTATAATAATTTTCTTATTTTTGTTTTGCTCGGGACGAGCAAAAAGATAAGTGTGGGGGTGTGATTAGTCTCTAATTTTGCATAATTTCATCACATTCTCACATTTATTTGATAATAAATTCTGCTAATAATACCTTACTTACTTGATTCTAGGTCCATGGTGTGCAAATGAAGAAGAAGACCTAAATCACCATTTAATTGGTGATTAAAAGCCTACCAACTAGCCATTGACCTTAGAGTGAAGATTTTATCCGTTCAGGGAGTCAAATCGCAAATCTAGGAGTCCAGGTGGTCAGAAGACAGTCTGGGCGACGGGCTACCCAAAACTGGGCGCGCGCCACCCTGACTTGGTTGCGAAAACGCGGCCCAAGCCGTGTTTCCGCGGCCATCTTGACGCGCGCGCGCGTTTCAGTTTTGGGCCACGTGCTGTGCACGTGGCCCCTTTGCCCTGGTGCCTATAAAAACCCCCCCAGGGGTCTTCAGTGGGGGAGATCCAGAATTTAGAGCAAGTTGTTGTAATTTTATTTTTGGATTTGTAGTTGTTGTTCTTCCTCTTCTAGTTTTAGGTTTAGCCATTAGAGTGAAAGAGAGAGTGTGTAAAGTGTTGTATTTGAAGGGTGGCAAGATAATACAAGTACTACTTCTCTTCCTTCTTTCCATTTACTTGTCTTTGCATTTACTTTTATTTCCTTGTTGTAGTGTAATTTCTTTCTTCTTCACCTCTTTTATTTTACTTTGTTGTAGTGTAACTTCTTCTTTCCACTTCTTTTTCTTTGTTGTTTCTTTTACCTTTATGGCTAACTAACTTTTCATTAGCATGGCTAACTAACTACTAACCCACTAATTTCTAACACTTGATCGATAACCCGCATGAGTCAATAGTGCAAACAAGCCTTGTGCAAATGAGAGCTATGGCATCTTAAGACGAGGGTTCTAACTCTAATTTACCTACAAGTATCTACTTTCTTATACTTCATGCTTAATGAGTTTTGATGATCTATGAGTTATATACTTTACTTGTTGTTGTAAGTTAGAGACTTTTCCTTTTAACTTTGCCGATACCAATAGTGCACTCGAGTCTTTCCTTATTCTCGCCTTCTATCGGATCTTGATTAGGGAATGTCCGAGTTTTTGCCGAGTAAGGCTAAGTTTTAGGATGAACTTTCACTCGATTTCCACGTGAATAGTTCCAATGCATAAGGAGTAAGCTTGCCTATGATCCATCGTGAGGCACATCTTCAAGAAGTTAGAAATTAGTGGGAGCACTTAGTAGAAAGTTAGCCATGCATTTTTACAACTAAGAAAGAATCCACTTTTACAAACCACCAAAACATTTTCCAACAATTCTTAAAGACAACTTGTTTTCACTTTTTAATTCTTTATTTGAAAACAAAGAACACTCTCTTTTCTTGAACATAAAAGCCGCATCAAGTTTCCATCGCTCTCCCTCTTTGTGGATACGACCCGTATAGCCACTTTGCTACTACAGAAGAATCGTAAAAGCAGTAACTTTGACCCCCACACTTCCTTCTTTTATTTAGTGCTTGCTTTTTGTCGATCAGACCCTAGTAGGTAGGGACGAAATTTCTCTAAGGCAAACATTACTGCCAAGAATTCCTTCTCAGTAATAGTATAGTTCAATTGAGCATCGTTGAGAGTCCTACTAGAGTAGTAAATCACGTACTGCTTGGTATCAATGCGTTGTCCTAGGACAGCACCTATGGCAAAATCAGAAGCATCGCACATGATTTCGAATAGCTTAGACCAATCTGGTGCAGATATGATTGGTGCATAAATAAGCTCTCTCTTAAGCTTCTCCCAAGAATTCATACATTCAGCATCGAAAGTGAAGGACATGTCCTTAGCTAACAGATTAGTCAAGGGCCTAGCAATCTTGCTAAAATCCTTGATAAAATCTTTGGTAAAAACCGGCGTGTCCTAAGAAGGATCTAATATCCTTCACGCATTTGGGCATGGGAAGCTTAGCAATAACCTCAATCTTAGCTCTATCCACTTCAATTCCCTTCTTGGAGATTTCATGACCCAAGACAATTTCATGTTTTATCATGAAGTGGCATTTCTCCCAGTTCAGTGTCAGATTTTTCTCAGCACAACGTTGGAGGACAAGTTCTAAATGGTGGAGACATTGAGTGAATGAATCTCCGTAGATGGAGAAATCATCCATGAAGATCTCTAAGAATCGTTCTACCATATCAAAAAAAGACTCAACATGCAACGTTAAAATGTTGCTGGGGCATTGCACAAGCCGAAAGGCATTCGACTATAAGCAAATGTCCCAAATGGACATGTGAACGTAGTATTTTCTTGATCCTCAGGAGCAATAGGAATCTGATTATACCCTGAGTAACCGTCCAAGAAACAGTAATACTCGTGGCGGGACGTTCAAGCATTTGATCAATGAAGGGGAGTAGAAAATGGTCCTTATGAGTTGCAGTATTAAGTTTCCAGAAATCGAGTTTGGACCAACTCTTTGTTCTCGTTTTTCACTACGGTGAAACCAGATTTCTTTTGAACCGCGTGGACAGGACTGACCCATTGGCTATCCGAAATGGGATATATTATCCCATTGTCTAAGAGTTTCATAATTTCAGCATGAACAACCTCTTGCATTATAGGGTTTAACCTATGCTGTGGGTATCTTTTAGGTGTGGCATCTTCATTGAGATGAATGCGATGTTGAACGATGGTTGGACTTAATCCCTTTATATTAGTCATAGTCCAACTAATGGCTTCCCTATGTTTTCTTAGAATTGCTTTAAAATCTTCTTCTTGCCCATTATTTAAATGAGAGGCAATGATGACAGGAAAAGTCTCTTGTTCGCCTAGATAGATGTACTTGAGATACGCAGGTAAGGCTTTCAATTCTAAGGACGAGGAAGGCTCACTGGAAGGATGAGTTAAAGTAGTTGGCTCCATATTTGGTGAAATAGGGTTCGAGGACCAATTCACAGCTGACTCAACAACCTGATAAAGATTAAAGTCGTTAGATTCTAACCCGAAGTCATACTCAGTTTCTAATTCCAATTCTTCCCTATGTTCACTTGTTAAGTTCTCAATGAGATTGACTTCAAATGTTTGGTCCTCAACGTCACAGGGTTATTTTTCTAGGTTGAAGACATTGACTTCTCTACTAATGTCCCCAAAGGTTAACCTCATGGACCCATTCCTACAATTGATGATGGCATTGGTAGTAGCAAGGAATGGTCACCCTAGGATAACAGGAGTTTGAGCCCTAGGATTGGATACAAGTTGTGTCTCTAGAACTATGAAATCAATGGGGTAAATAAACTCCCCGACCCGAACAAGGACATTATTAATTTTCCCTGTTAGAACTTGATTGCACACATTTATTGCATTATTCTTTATTACGTTCCACATTTATCATGTAATAAATCTGCTAAATTTCTTATCTTAAATGTCTATTTTGCAGAAGATAATCATGGGGAGAAAGAGGATAAAATCAAATAAATTTTAGTTAAATTCAGATTTAACTAGATTTATTTGGTTAGAGGAGGATGATCCCAAATCCAGTTGGTTAAATTCATTTTTTGGTGAATTAGGTGGTTAAAGCTAAAGATCAACCGAGATAACGTTAAATACAGAGTTCAAATCCAAAGGGATAAATGGATGAGAGAAGATCAATGGATAAGATGAAGCAATTCGACTCAGATTCTAGCTGGATATATTTTAGTATTTGAATCATAACTTTCGCTACCAGAACTTAAATCTGATGATTCAAGATGATCCAGAAAGAGAACTTAAAGGGCTACAACTCTTAAGTTGATTATTATTTCTAATTCTATCATTTGATAAGTGATATTTAGCAATCAATACGCCACTAAACTGCAGATCAGAACTGAATATCCAGATCAAATCAAGTTTGGAGATAAGGGGAGTTCAGAAATTGCTAACTTTACTTATCTTCATACTCCTCTACCCTCTGCATTTCTCCTATAAATACCTGCACTCAAAGGACGAAGGAGGACCAAGCAGAGAATAGAACTTAGGATAATTTGTAGTTTGTAACTTAGGTTTTTAGTTTTCTTTTTATGTAATTTTTACTTTTCTTTATGTAACTGAGAGGAGAGACGACTTTCATGGAGGAATGAGAGCAAGCTTGTACTTCAGGTGACACCAGTGTAAGTGATCTCTTCTTTCATTGTTATTAGAATCGAATCGAAGTTTCTTTTTCTTCTTTACTCTTGTTTTTGTTTACTCTCCTCTGATGTGTTTGTAATCCAAGTGAATCCGATAGCCTCGAGACTGCTTCACCATTGCAAGTGCCCTTGATGGCCTATGGTGATGAATAACCATTCTTTGTTAGTTTAGCTCGCCCTTTTATTCGTAGTGTAGATCGAGAATGGGGAAGATCATATACGCCATGCTTGATTGCCTTCAAAGACAATGTAAGTCGTCGCAACGGATCTAAGGTATATGAGCACTGAAGAGGTAAGTAATTTTTAGGTTATCTTTCTTTTCTTTTATTCTTTAGTTTCAATATCACAAGCTCCAACCATCTTTATCACTCTTTTGCATTTCTTTGTATATAATCTATTTTTCATTTTTCCATCTTCTTAGTCTACCATCTTCTTCCTAATTCAACTTTAACAATATTTCCTTTTTCTTTTAAAAAACTAAAGAAGAATTTTTAACCATTAATGGTATCTTAAAAGATAACTTACTAAAAAGCTTCCATCGCTAGTCTCTCCTTGTGGATCACGACCCGCATAGCCACTTGCTATTGCGGTAGAATTGAGCACTTGCACTCTTTATTTTAAAGTTCTGAAATTCTATATTTTTGTGCAGGTCCAACCTCAATCAAAACTTTTACTGAACGGTCAGCCAGTTGGATAGTGACTCGATTTGGACTAAGATCACCCAACCTGAGTTATTGATAAGCTGAGAATGGAAGCAAATTGATACTTGCTCCCAAATCAAGAAGTGCACGACAAATCTCGGATTGTCCTATGGTGCAGGCAATGGTAGGACAACCTGGATCCTTGTACTTGATAGGGATCGGACGCGACAGTAGCTCACTAATGTTAGTAGCTAAGAAGACCTTTTTGAATACATTAATCTTTCTCTTCTTGGTGCACATGTTCTTAAGAAACTTAACATAGGATAGAACTTGTTGGATGGCATCAAGAAAAGGCACATTTATCTTCACTTGATTGAAGATCTCAATTATCTTATCCATGTGTGGATTTTGCTTATTATTTTTTAGCCTATTAGGAAATGGTACTATAGGCTGGTGCACCTGACTGATTGACTTATCATTTTCAGATTCGTCAGATTTAGGAGGAGTGGGATTAGATGAGGTGGATGCTTGAATGGGATTGGTTGGTGTTGACACTTGATTATCAACTTTCTTTCCTGACCTTAATGTATAAACAACATTACATTGATTTAATGATTGATCCTCAGCCAAATGAGCTTGTTAAGAATTCCTAGGATTGGTTATTGGCTGACTAGGTAAGGTACCCTTTTGTCTCTCATTTTGTGGAGTGGCTAACTGGCTCAATTGAACCTCTAGCCTTTGTATAGTTTGCATGAGAGAATCTTAGTTCTTCATGTATCTTTTCATGTTTCTCTCAAAGTCAGTCATTCTCCTTTCTAATTGAGGATTCTGAAGGAAGATTGGGGAGTTTGGTTGGGAAAGTTTTGTTGATAGTTTAAAAAATTAGGAGGATGGTTGGGAGAATTATGATGGAAATTGGAAAAGTTGAGTTAATAATTGGAAGAATTATTGGCATGATGGACGTGGCTTGCATGATTTGACCGTGAGTGATCATTATTATTTTAGCTCTATGAGAAATTCGGGTGATTTTTCCAGCCTGGATTGTACGTTGGTACGTAAGGATTATTGTTCGGCCTTGAAAAGGCCGCATTCATCGGTTCAGGGTATTGTTGCTAAGCCTGAAACACAAGACACTCCTCAAATACATGATTCATGGTTTGACAGTAAGTACAGCCCGGAGTTGAAAATTAGTTTAGGCTGACTTGATTGACTGGACTTGGTTCCTTAGTTTCTAAAGCTTCCAGTCTTCTTCCTAGGTTAGCTAACTTAGCCTCATTAGCTATGGATGATTCAATAGAATGGAGACCTCCTTTTGAAGAGATGAAATTTGAGTTCCTCGAGGTTTCACTAGTAAGTTCCCATTAGATGGTCTTTTCAGCTAAATTCTCATATAAATCCCATCCTTCATTTTTCATCCTTCTGCAAGAATCCCCCTTGGCACATGCTTTCTAAGAGGGTCTTGGCAGAATAGTCTAAACCGTTATAAAAAATTTGGCATTGTCATCATTTCTCTATTCCATGATGAGAACATTGGACAAGGAGGTCTTTAAAGCGTTCAAAGTACCTCCAAAATGATTCACTAGGTTCTTACTTGAATTGCATGATGTTCTTCCTAATGAGAGCAGTCTTATGAATTGGATAAAATTTCTTCAAGAAGACCTTGATGAAATCATCTCAAGATGTGATAGAGCTGGCCGCTAAGCTGTAAAGCCATTTCTTGTCTAAGTCCTTAAGAGCGAAAGGGACAAATCTCAACCTAATAGCATCATCTTTCAGGTGTGAGATTTTCATCATTAGACATACTTTCTCAAATTCTCTTATGAAGAAATAAGCATCTTCGGACTCTAAGTCATGAAATTTGGGAGTGTGTTAATTAACTGAGGCTTAAGCTCAAAATTGTATTTACCAACCGATGGAAGTTGGATGCAAGATGGAAGTGAGGTTCTAATGGGATAGAACATATCCTGCAAAGATGTCAGTTGAGTCATAACCGGATCTGGTCTTGATTCAAACTTGGGTGGTAATGTGTTTCTAGTCAACCTAGATGAATTAGGGTCTCTTGACCACACTTGCATACACAAACACAATCACAAAAAGGTTTACAAATAGTCAACAAAAGTAATCAACTAAGCCTAGTATAAGGTAACCTTGACCTAGACAACTCCTAACTGGTTGATTGTCCACCGGAAGTATAATGTAGACTTTGACCACAAGCTAATCAGCCAGGTCAGGGAAAGATTGGTGGGAAGTATCCGCGCAAAAGCGACAGCCCTAATTAAGCCAAACCACCAGCCTTTGGGGTTTCGCCCCTCAATCCGTTAGCTATAACTGATTTGGCAGGAGTCAAATTCTAACACCTTCCCCCTTAGGATAATCTCCTAATGAGTTCGAGATGTCCCTAAGGCCAACGTCTATCAAATTTTAAATTAGACTTAGGCTGTGTGTGCTTGGAGATAGTTTATGGGCTAAGGAAGGGTAATGACTTCCCCACCTTATCTTGATTTGGGTTTTGCCCTTAAAATTAATTGTGCAAAGTGTGTAAGATATAGGAAAGTAACATTCAAAAGTAAATATCACCCTAGAATATTTCCTAAACTATATGCTATGCATACGTACCATGTCTCCAGCTATCTTCAATAGTAATTATAAAATAAACGTAATTAGATAAATGCCTAGAATGCAAGTCTAAAAGTTTTTTTAAACAATTAACAATCACACAGATTACTGTTCGATTAAAAATAGGGAGTGTGAATATCAAATATAGCAAGAATAATAACACATGAAAACTTTATTTTTGCAAGTAATATATCCTGCAAAAAAGAGTTTTTAGTAGTCCAACAAAACTTCAACTTTTGCACTGCAATTTCTTGAAATTCTGTTTCCTACTTTAGAGAGTAGGGACACAGAATAGCATATCTTCTCCTGCAAAGCTTGACTGCTAAATCTGAATCTTGACTTCCCTGAAATAAGACACCAAACTTGTTAGAAAATAATTACATCGTTCCCTCCCCGGTAACGGCGCCAAAAATTGATTGTAAATTGAAAGTGAAAGAAATTACTGTGTAGCTTTGGGCTAACGGGTCGTGTCGACTAGGAGGAATGTGATAGAAGCTTTTTGATGTTTTTGTTAAGTAAGAAAGAATGAAGTTGGTGTCTTTCTTTTAAGTTAAAAAGAGAATGGAGAGAAGGGAAATGATTAAAAGAAAATTGCAAATTTAGAGAAGGTTTTGGAAAAAGTGATTTAAAAGTTTGAAGAGTGATGTGTTGTTTTTAATATAAGAAGAAGATCTGAGCTCACTATCTTACTACTCAACGATGTGTTCTTCTCTTGAAATTCTTAGTACCTCAACTTGATCATAGGTAAAAACTTAAGCTTGAGTTTTAGAAAATTTTAAGTAAAGCAAATAAGATATTTTGGAAAAGTTAACTCTTTTCTTTATGAAATCATCTTGAGTTGAATGTTAAATCATCAAGTATTTTAAGTATGAAATAAAAACAAGTTCAAGAGAAGTTTTAAAAGAAAGAGAAGTTTAGAAATCCAAACCCATCCTCATGTGCCTTCAAGAACACTTTCAAAGAAGAAAGGCTTTAGTTTACGCATGCAAATGATTCATTGGGTCTTTTCATCAAAACCATTCAAAAAGAAGAGGGATCGGAGAGAGAAACAATAGTGAACCCAGAAAATGAATTTAGCTACTCATGGAAGATGAAAAATAATATATATAAATTAAGCAAAACATATCCGTGAATTAGAGTGGAAGAAGAGAAAGCTTGATCCTTTTATTGATGTCACTTCAATCTTCAGATTACAATCGATCAATTCCTCTCTCTCACTGGTATTTGAACTGAACTATAAATTATAAAAAAAGATACAACTTCTCTACTATCTAACAAAGAGCCAAACCTTAAATAACTAAGATAAAAACTAAAGCTAAGTTCCGGTCCCTTTTTCTCTGAAAAATACAGTATTTATAGGCAAAAAACAGGGAAGATCGTAAGAAGATAGGGGGAGCAAACGCTCCCCCAATAAACTCTAAAAAGTCATAGAAATGCGAGTTTTGCCACGTTTTCGTGGCCTTGGTGTGGCCAGGTGGCCACACCAGGTTGCTGCGTCTCGTTTGTTTGGTGTTCTGGCTTTATCTCCTGCTGGTTTTCCTGTTTCAGCTTCTGAACTTGATGAAACAGCTTTTGATCTTTGGCTTCTACCACTTGATTTGGGAAGATTCATTTTAACCAATTTTCAATCTCTCTGATTTGTCATGACCTGCCGTGATTTCCTAATTTTGAATTAATTCTGAATTAAATCAGAATTTGATGGGCTTTTGGGCTCGTTTCTCTTTCCTATCCTTTACCAATGGGCCTGCATTTTATAAAAAAAAAATAAGACTTATTAATATAATTTATTTAGACAATAAATATGGTAATGTGACAATAAATATGCAATATATATGACAGAGCAATAGTCTAATCTCTCTGATCAAATGAACCATTAGACACACCATGATATCAAAAAATAAAGGTGAAAAATATATCTCAAGCTGACACAGTGTAACCACAACATCTTTTTTCAACTCTTTCAGTTTTTTTGGGTAAATTACCTTGCTACATATTGCATTGAAGAAAAATAAGTTAGTTAATAGCATGATGAACATGTTGTGATAATACAGAATGTATAGCTACATGTAGTAGTTGTTGCATCAATGCATGGCAATTATGAGATTTCAAGTCAACTAGCTTTTGACATTGAAATGAGACTTTGAATATTTGATGAGTAACCACTTGGCACCTTAATCCCAGAAAGACACTGACATAAGTCTATCTTCTCCTTTTAGACAAAGTATGACATGCTGGTGGTAAATATGTATTTTGTCCCATTTGCTCTGGTGCCAACTGCTTGCGTATACCCATTTCAACCAAATATTTTTTTAGCTTTGACTCCATCTTTAGTCTTACCAGGTATATTAAGTAATGTGTCAATAATACAATCACATATATTCTTCTCAATATGCATGACATCAAGGCAATGACTCACAAACAAAAAATTTCAATATGGGAGATCCAAGAATATTGGCCTCTTCTTTCATACATTCTTTTCAACTGTAATTTTCTTCCCTTTATCATAACTTTCTCTGAATTGGTTCACCCATTGATATACCTCTCCGGTCAATGCTTTTGGAGCTCTTTTTTTCTTCTATAGATCCATTAAAAGCTTTTCGTCGCCTCCGATAATGATGAGACATGGGCAAGAATCTCCGGGAACCAAGGTATACTGTCTTTCTGCTATGCCTTAATTGAAGAAAAATATGTCTTCTTCACATACAGGATATTCCTTATGTCCTTTCACACTGTACCCTGACAAGTTTCTATATGCTGAAAAATCATTGATTGTCCAAAGTAATATAGCTCGGAGCTTGAAATTTTCTTGATAATATGCATCAAATACTTCAACACCTTATTCCCATATTATCTTTAAAGTCTTCAACAAGGGGTGCTAAATAAACATCTATATCATTTTCTGGCTACCTGAAACTTGACATTAGGAATGACAACATCATAAACTTGCGCTTCATGTACAATCGGGAAGGAAGATTGTAAATAGTCAAAACAACTAGCCAAGTACTGTGTACACTGCTCATGTTACCGTGCGGGTTCATTCCAACAGATGAAAGATCTAACCGGAGATTTCTTGCATCATTCCCAATCAGAAACTTCGAATCAATCATATTCCATTGCAGAGAATCAGCCGGATGCTGAATTATATTATCAGAAATCAGCTTGTCTGAATGCCACATCAAACTCCTCGCATGTTTTGCATTCCTAAACATGCTTTTAAATCTAAGTATTACCGAAAAATACTATAATATCTTGGTTGATTTCTTGTATCGATCCACTTTACAAATCGGACATCTATCCAAACCTTCATAATATTTTTTGTACAAAATACAATCATTAGGGTAAGCATGTATCCTCTTTTTGTTCACACCCATAGAGCACAAGATCTTTGCATCGTATGTACAATCTGAAAGTTCATTAGCCTCAAGAAACATACCTTTCAAGAGACTGGTCGTAAAACTTTTATCGCTCCACCCATTTCTTTCTTTCAAATTGTACAATCTCAACACTGCAGACAGTTTAATGAATTTAGAATAACCAATATATAAAAGTTTTTCTTCATCATCATTCAAGCTCTGGATTAGGTGTGGCGATCCATAAAGTGATCTTCTACGTTATGGATCATGTTTTCTAATTTATGACCCTCACTATAATCGATTTTTTCTCTTTCATCACATTTTCTATCATCAAAATTAACTATCTCTTGCACTCTCATCATGCCATATCCATCTTGTATAACCTTTATCAATCCCATTAACGAATAAATGGTCTCTTAATACTTCAACCGTAACATTTTCAAGGCAACCACATTTTATGCATGGACACTTAATACGATTAGGATTGTTGGCATACTCAACAACAAACTTAACAAACTCCTCTACACTATTCTAATATTCGCTACTTAACCTATTAACATCCATCCATTGCCGATCCATGTTTACGTATTCTAGACATTAAAAATAAAATATTGAATTAACAATAATATATATCATGTAAAGAATAAATTTACTTTACTTGTGCATAATTGTCACACCCACCAACACCACACCATCATGCACACATCAAGCATGATACACACACATCCCACCACCACCAACACCCACCACCACACATACACATCAAGCACGACATACACACACCACCACCACTACACATATACACACATAAGCATGAAACACGTACATACATCAAGCATGGCACACCACCACACAACCACACCCCACCACACACACATCAAGCATGGCAAACACAACACCGCACCGCCACCACTACCACACACACACCACTTACACACACATCAAGCATGACACTTATACACACACATCAAGTATGACACACCCTACCACCACCACATCATCAAGATTTCTGAGAAAAGGAAACATGAAACAACATTCAAGAATGAAGGAACCAGTGAACCTACAGTTAATGCAGAAGTTGAACTAAGAAGGAGCCAGAGATCAAGAATCTCAAATATTTTAGTCCAGACTTCATAGCATATGCGCTTGCAAGCGGGGCTCAAACATTTAAGGAGGCTATGTCACCCCAAAAGTATGGAAAGAAGCTGTAAACAGCGAAATAGAATCCAAACTAAGCAATCATACTTAGGAGTTGGCAAACTTGCCTCCAGGCAGTAAACTGATCGAAATAAGTAGATTTTCAAAAGAAAATTAAAACTCGATGGATCTATCGATAAAACAAGGATAGGTTAGTAGAAAAAGATTATCTACAAAAGGAATGACTTGACTACTTTGATACTTATTCAGCAGTAACGAGAATAAAATCCATTTGGATGTTAATTGCAATTGCAGTATTGCACAATTTAGATATTCATCAAATGGATATCAAGACTGCATTCCTAAATGCCTTAAATGAAGAAATATACATAGAGCAACCTGAAAGATTTATAATCAAGGGTCAAGAGCAAAAAGTGTGTCAACTGGTCAAATCTTTATACAGTCTAAAACAAGCTCCAAAATAATGGTAAGAAATTTGATAGTGTCATGGTCAAAAATGGGTTCACTATTAATGAATGTGATAAGCGGGTTTAGACTAAGGCAAATAGAAATACATGTATCATTGTTTGTCTTTATGTAGATGACATGTTGATTCATAGGAATACCAAACTATTCATTTCTAAACTTAGTCTCTATTCAAACACTTGTTATCAATTGAGGTAAGGATTGAAATTGTATTTCTCATCTAATCTATTATTTTACCCGAAGTCATATGCACATTTGTGACCGTGAATATTTGACTAAGGATTCTTCAACTCTAACTATTTTGTCTTATTTTATACATTTTTATGGGAATACCTTTTAGTTCTATTGGGCTTTCTAATTCGCTCATGTAATGAACCTTTAGTCGGTGACTCTCAAACCAGACGATCTTAGGGTACCGGGTGAGTAAACACCCCCAAAGACTTAAGGATCCAGCAAACAAGGCCACAAAATTAAGGTTTTTTATTTATAGTATGAATCACTTTTAGGCATGAGTACTTATACTTTATGAGGCACAAATACCCAGCTTAATCAGAGGATTTTTGATATATATTTATATATATTTTCTTTTTTTTCTTTTTTTTATAAGATATAAGAATCTTTGTTTTTGAACCCTAAGTATGCAAGTGTATAAAATATGCATATTTCATCAAGGTAAAAATCAAGACTATATTATTTGTTTTCAATTTTTTTGTAACAATAGAAATCATACGAATAATTTTATTTTGACAAAGTGTAAGAAATCCTAATTATGATTCTCCTATTCCTTAAAATTAACTTGATTAAAAAATAAGTTAAAATATTGTTTCTCTTTTCAAAAAGTTTTTAATTTTTTTATATAAAAAGAGAAAACCTATGGTATGTTAGAACCCTCCCCCACACCTATCTCATGCATTGTCCTCAATGTATGAATGAATGCGTATATGCATAAAAAAGAAACAAGGGAAGGAAAAATGTTACCTAAAGGTGGTGTTTCAAAATTGAAAGAGAAAAATAGAGTAAAAAATAAAAGTTAAGGTTAAGAGATTTCTCTGTTTTCTCGCAATTAATTCGCTGTAGCAAGAGCTAAACGGATCGATCCGTAGGGAGAGATGCGATGAAAGATTTTCGATACGTTCTCTCTATATAAAACTTGAAAAGAAAAGATAATGGTTATAAATGAGAGGATTTAAATAAAAAGAGGGATCATAGCACACTATTCATCTACCACAACCAAGCACTAGTCTATTAAGAATAAATATCATATTGAACCTATAAAGTTTAACCTTAGAGTATTACTTCAAACTCAAGAAAGAAAAGTAAGATGGAAAGTAAACCCTAATTAAAGTATATTAAATAAAATTAAACATTAGTTTATCAAAGTCTCAAAATATAGCATAAGAAAAGTTGTTTTAGATTTAACATTAAGTTATCAAAGTATCTAAGTATAAATTAGGAATAACCATTAAATAATATACCCTAAAGCTAGTTTAATTTAATTCATCACTAATCTTCAAGAATTATTAACTGATCCTAGGGTTTTAAATAGGCATAGAGTTCAATCAATTTATCTTATAGAATTAGGCTTTAGTTGGTGGAGAGATTAGCAAGCTACGAGAGAATTAGTTACTCATATTAATGATGGAATTAAACATGGTATTTAAAAGTTGTATAAAAGAAATTAAATTAGAATTGAAGAATACAAATAAAAATAGCAAAAGAGATATGAAAGAAAATAAGAAACTTTATTGAATTTGTCATCGATCCAGTATAAAAGTCTTTTTCTCTTTACAAATCTTCTTCAATGTAAAAAAAAATAGAAAATATAATGAAAATTCGAAAAGAAAAGATGATCTAAAGAAAAACCTAAACTTAATTTTCAAAGATGCCTCTCCTCTGTTGCTCTACAGGGGTATTTATAGGGGATCCCAATAGTAGAGTCCCTATAGAATACCACCACCTAAGCTGACACTTAGCGGCTCAGGATAGCCGCGTTTCCGCGACAATAAGATAGGAAACGAGACAAAAGTATGGGTTTGAGCACGTATTTTGGCGCGTGGCTTTATCTCGTCCATTCATCTGAAGATCTATCCTTAGAATTCTAATTTGAATTCTGCAATTTAAAATAACCTTGTCTCCTAGATAACCAAGGAAATAAGTTTTCTATAAATCCAAATTTTAAACTTGAATTCTCTTCTTTATCTTTGACTTGGGGATCAAACAACTTAATTTAAATTGACTTTCAACTTTATCTCTGATTTAGGATAGAATAATTTCTGAATTAACTTGGGCTTGATGGGCTCTTGGGCTTCTCTTTAACTTGTAGGCTTCTTTTGGGCTCTTTCTTTTCTCTTTTTAATAATAGAGGCATGCACATTACTAAATAATAAAATGATTAAATGGCAGTGTTTTATAAAAAATAAACATGAAAATGTGACTGAAGATATGCACTTTTGTTTAATACACACCCTCACACCTATCTTTTACTCGTCCTCGATTAAAACAAAAAAGAAAAAAAATCTAAACTAATCTAATCTATACTAACTCAGTTTCGTAAGAATCATGGTTGCACTTAATATGTGCAATAAGCCGTTAAACCTCTCAGTTACCATTAGAGGACTAGTGTTATCTCGTGAGGTTTTTCAGCGAATTACACCTACAAAATCCATAAAAGAAAGAAAAACAAAATATTAGTATTTTCGAAATTCACTTTGAAAGAGAAAAAATATTTGAAATTCTTTTTGTAAAAATCAAGTAATCTATAAGTTTTAGGATCACCAAATTATTCAATCCTATACTTAGTCTCGATGCAAATATTTATTATAAATTTAGGTTAGGATTAAAACTGAATTTCTCACTTAGTCTGTTATTTTACCCTAAGTCATATGCACCTTTGTGATCGTGAATTTTGACTCGAAATTCTTCAACTCGAACTCTTATGCCTTATATTTTGATATATATTTTCTCTTTTTTCCGAAAGAAGTTCAAAGTATTACCACTTCGTTTCCCTTTACGCTCTTCTCTTCAGTTTTTTTTAATATGTATAACTCATCTAATTTTTTTTCGTGTAAGTATCAAGACTTCTTGAGGCCCTCATACCTAACTAATTGATTATTAGATGTGTTAATATATATATATATATATATATATATATATATATATATATATATATATATATATATATATATATATATATATATATATATATATATATTTCAAACTTACCGATTACTTTTCGTGTTAATATCAAGACTTTCTTAGGCCAAAGTACTTAGCTAATCAATAATTAGATTTGTTTTATTTTTCATATATATATATATATATATATATATATATATATATATATATATATATATATATATACAAATTTTATTTCTAAGGCACAAGAGTCTTTGTTTTGAATTCTAAGTGTGTAAGTATATAAAGTGTGCATATTTCATCAAGATAAAAGTCAAGTCTAAATTACTTTTTCACTTTTTCCTCCTAAACCTAAAAATCAAACTAATAATCTTATTTTGACAAAGTATTAAGAAATTCTAATTATGATTTTCTTATTCCTTAAAATTAACTTAATTACTTACAAGAATAAATCAAAATATTAATTTTTTTTAGTTTCTACCTATGCTAGTCTGTTAGTAAATTTTTATTTATCAAGTCAATTATTTCACATGTTAGAATGTTAGATGTTACGTGTTAGACCCTCCCCACATCTATCTCATGCATTGTCACCAATGTATGAATGAATGCATGCATGCATGAAAAAAGTATAAAAAGAGGTGATGTTATGCTACCGATATATTGGGTCAAGTAGACCGATGGCTGTGTCTGCTTTCGGTACTGATTTCAAGAACGGTTTTAAACGTTGACCATTTATCTTGAATATATATAACCATTCTTAGTGTCGCATATCTCACTGCTCCATATGAAAACACAGTCCTAACCACGAATGATCCTGTCCATCATGATTTCAACTTCCCTGAAAAAAGATGATGCTTAGAATTATAAAGTAATACTTTTTTTCTAGGGACAAAATTTTTTCTCATGATAAATTTATCATGAAAAATCTTAACCCTATCCTTCGTGATCTTCGCATTTTCATAAGCCTCGTTTCTCAACTCCTCAATTTCAAAAATTTACAATTTTCGAAGCACACTAACCTTATCTAAGTCAAAATTTAGTTAATAACCCATAAGGCTCGGTGTTCTAACTCGACATGAAGGTGACAAGCCTTTCTAAAGACTAACCTATAAGGAAACATTCCTATAATCATTTTAAAGGCGGTCCTGTATGCCCATAATGCATCTACCAATTTGGTGGACCAGTCTTTTCGGTTTTGATTCATAGTTTTCTCGAAGAAAAGCTTAATTTGTCTATTTGAGACTTCTACCTGCCTACTAGTTTGAGGATGGTAAGGCTTGGATAACTTATGTGTTATGGTATATTTTCACATAAGAGCTTCAAAAGTTCTATTGCAAAAATGTGAGACATTATCACTAATTATTGCACGAGGGGTTTCAAAGAGTGAGAAAATATTTTCTTTTAAGAACTTGACAACAACTTTGTTATCGTTTGTCTTGCAGGGGATGGCTTCAACTCATTTGGATATGTAATCCACAACCACCAAGATGTATTGGTACCCAAATGAACTAGGAAAGGATCCCATATAGTCAATACTGTTGGCCCAAGGTTACAATCAACCCATGTTTAGTGTATTTTGATGATTACAAAACATATTAGTTATTTGTACTAATATAAATTGTTGTTTAAGTGTGTTTCAGGTTTATATATTAAAGAGATGAATTCTTCCCTAAAGGAAGGTACATTGGACTCAAGACAAGTCAAATTGGGCTCAAAGTACAATATTGAAGATCAAGTGAAGATAGCCCATCTTGAAGTCTTGAAGACCTAGAAGTTTGTAAGTTTAGTTTGTTAAAGATTGAATATGTGAAATTTGGCTCTAGGATTTGCACACACATTTGTTTTGTATGTTTCCTTTGTTTTTGAAAATGTTTATTTCTAAGTTTATGCCTTAGTTTATACATACATGTACTCAAAGCTTTATATCTTCAAAAACTTGTTTAAAACATGATATAAACTATTTTCTGCATAACACTTAGCTTCAGATTTTTTAAAAGAATTTTTACAAAATTTTCTATCTCAAAAATCTGCCCAGAATCCTGTTTCAGGCAGACCGGTCGACCGGCAGTCGACCGGCTGCTGTGTCCGGACATGCACAGGTTGTGCATGTCTGTCGGTCGACCGGACCAACAGACCGGTCGACCGAAAAGAGTTGTTTGCTCTCTGTATCTTTTCGGTCGACTGGGTCGGTCGACCGATAGAAGGAAACTGTGTTTCCTTTGTTGGATCGGTCGACTGGCAGTCGACCGAAGTTCCAACGGCTCTTTTGCCAGCAGGGACCCGGTCGACTGGCAGTCGACCGGTAGGCCTGCAACAAGCCATAACGGCTCTTTCTTCTTTTGGAATTTCTGAAAAACTGTTTTTGGTTTTCTCTTTTACAGAGTTTTTAGGAGTTGTTGGGACTCTTTTTCTGATCAAATTAGCTGGAAAAATCAGAGTTTTTAACCTATTCTCTCCCTATAAATAGTGGGGAATAGGCCTTAGTTATTTACCAAGAAAAAATACAAGTTTTCATTGTTTTCAAGTGAAAGAGAAAAATAGTTTAAAGCTTTCATTTCCATTCTTTCAATTGGTTTTTCAGTTGTTGTTTGATCTCTAATATCACTCTACAACTGAAGCTTTTCTCACCACACTTCATAGAGCCAAAAATTTCATATTCTTTCTATAAGTGAAGTTGTAAAAGAGTGAGAGTGTTTGTAAAAGAGTGTTGTGGTCTAGTTAAAGATCACTATTTGTAATCCTTGTTCTTGTGGAGACAAGCTCTTCGGTGGAGTTTCTTTGTAAGGTGAAGCTACGGGCTTGAGGTCTTTGGAGGCCTAACTTGTACGGGATCCTAAGGGGATAGTGGAAACCCTTCACGGAGGTGAAGGCGGGGACTAGAGCAACGGGCTCGAACCTCGAAACAAATCATCCTTGTTTGCGATTGCCTTTGCGTTCTTATTGCTTTCAATTTCTCTTGTTTTATATTGCCTTGAATTATTTGCTTGAGTAACTAACCCTCTATTTGTGGGATCTTGTGTTGCTATACTTGTTGTGTTACATTGTGAGCCTTTCATTTTCATCATCATACTTGGCATTGATCAATCACACCTCAATACAACACGGTTGCATTGTGCACCTCTAACCCATTTAAGGGGAATTGGGAGGAAGGAGTTCAGAACCTCGCAAGGGGTATTCGGCTCTTAGTCGTGTTTTTGAGAGATTGTTGCATCACTCATTTCATAAGTTTAAAAAGATTACTAGATTAGCATTTACACCTATTCACCCCCCCTCTAGGTGTATTTCAATTGGTATCAGAGCTTGGACTCTAGGATTTGGCTTAACAACCTTAGAGGGATCCTCATATTGCTAATCATTTCATTCATTTCCACATAGTAAACATGGCCGATGGCATTAAGACACCCCCTAAGTTTGATGGACTTAACTTTCCCATATGGAAGGTTAAGATGACCGTTTTCTTGCAATCTCTAGGTAGCCGAGTTGCAAAGGCCGTGACTAAACAATTTAGTGTACCCCCCGGTGATGAATCTACTTGGTCCGAAATTGAGACCAAGGAGTTTGATGCCAATGCTAGGGCTCATTATGCACTCCTACAAGCCCTCAATGATGATGACATAGCTAGAGTCATCCACTGCAAATCCGCCTATGAGATTTGGACCCATTTGCTAGTAACACATGAGGGGACATCACAAGTGAAGAGGGCCAAGATAGACCTTCTTCGGTCCCAATATGAAAATTTTAGCATGCAAGAACATGAAACCATAGATGATATGGTTACTAAATTTACTAAGATTACTAATGGGCTTTCTTCTCTAGGTGAAGACATCAACAACGACCAAAGGGTGAGAAAGATCATCCGGGCTCTTCCTCCATCGTGGGAAGTGAAAGCTACAACATTGAAGGAACTCAATGATAAAGATGAGATTGAGCTCATCGGACTCATTGGGAATTTAAAAACCCATGAGATGGAGAGGAAGGCAAGGGAGGACATGGCACCCTCCAAGAAGAAGACTATTGCCTTCAAAAGTCATGCTACTTACTCCGACGAAGATGATGAAGAAGAAGATGACGAGGAGCTCTCACTTCTAGTCAAAAACGTCCGGAGGATGTACAACAAGGCAAAGTTCCAAGGAAGGAGGAGATGGCAAGGAGGCAAGGAAGAAAGGAAGATCATTTGCTTTAATTGCCAAAAGCCGGACACATAGTAGCGGAGTGTCCGGACCAAGTGAAGCCATCTTCATCCAAGAAGCCATACAAGAAGAAGGCTATGAAAGCAACATGGGATGACGAAAGTGAATCCGAGGAGGAGATCGACACCGCCAATATGTGCTTCATGGCAAATGAGAGCACAAGCAAGGTAACCCCCTCAACTCCTTTTGATGAAGATTTATCCATGGATGAGTTAAGTGAAGCATTTATAGAACTTTCTCAAAATTATGACTTCATGAAGAAAAAGTACTTGAAAATGAAAAAGGATAATGAATCTTTGAGTATTCAAGTGTTAAATCTTTCTAAAGAAAATAATGACTTGCATTCTTCTTTAGTTTCCACTAAAAATGATTTTGAAAAATATAAGATTGCTTGTAAAGGAAAGACCCCATTTGTAGATTCTAATGAGATTGCCATGCTTAAGGAAAGATTAGACTCATTAGACGTTGTTTTGAAAAAGTGTAGTGAGTTTGATAAGAAGAAGATGGAGAATATGTTTCCTAAGAAACAAGCTCCTAAGAAAAATGTTCATCATGCTCATGCTCATGCTCATGTACATGCTACACAACCTATGCAACATGGCAAACCCAAAAGCATGCTCACACTACTACACATACACATCATGCATTCATGTATAGAAAAGTGTACTCATGTTCACATTGTGGGCGGAAAGGACACTTAGCTAATTTTTGTTATGATAGACTAAGTGCATCACATCATAATGTTTGGGTTCGTAACACTAACTTTCAAGGACCCAAGAAAGTTTGGGTACCAAAGTCAACTATTGTTTTAAATGATGTAGGTACTTTCCAAAGCTCAAAGACGTAGAAGTTTATGGTATCTTGATAGCGGTTGCTCAAGGCACATGACTTGGGACATCAACAACTTTGCAACCCTATCAAGATATCATGAAGGTGGCACCGTCACCTTCGGAGATGACGCCAAGGGTAAAATCATTGGTATTGGTAATGTAAAGCTTGGCACTTCTCCTTTAATTGAAAATGTAGTTTTAGTAGACGGGCTCAAGCATAATCTCTTGAGCATTAGTCAATTATGTGATAAAGGATTTAATGTTATTTTTGATGATATTGCTTGTAAAATAGTTGACAAAAATTCTAATGTTTGTGTATTTTCCGGTTTTCGTGAAAGTAATGTATATATGATAGATATGCTAAATATGTCTTGTAATATAACATGTTTAAAAGCCCTCGATGACGACTCTTGGTTATGGCATAGGAGATTAGGCCACGTTTCATTTGACCATATTTCTAGGCTTAACTCTAAGGAAATGGTGAAGGGTATTCCTTCATTGAACTTTGAAAAGGACCGAGTTTGTGACGCATGTCAATTTGGGAAACAAACTAAGTCCTCATTCAAATCAATTAAGGATATCATGTCATCACGTCCATTGGAGCTAATCCACATGGATTTATTTGGCCCTACACAAACCAAAAGTTTAAGTGGGAGTAGATTTGCTTATGTTTTAGTAGATGATTTTTCACGTTTTACTTGGGTTTATTTTCTTGAACATAAAAGTCAAACCTTTTCACATTTTCAAGCCTTTAAGAAAAGAGTTGAAAAGGAAAATGACTCCTCAATAATTAAAATAAGAAGTGATAGAGGAGGTGAGTTCATTAACCTTCCCTTTACCACTTTTTGTGAGGAACATGGAATAAAACATGAACTTTCTTGTCCTAGAACTCCACAACAAAATGGAGTAGTTGAGCGGAAAAATCGTACTTTACAAGAGATGGCTAGGACAATGTTAAATGAATATGGTTTACCACATTATTTGTGGGCCGAGGCCGTTCATACTTCATGTTACATTGCAAATCGTGTTTTCCTATGTAAAAATACTACTAAGACTTCTTATGAGATGTATTTTTCTAGAAAACCTAATGTTTCTTATTTCAAAGTGTTTGGTTGCAAATGTTTTGTTTTAAATACAAATATTAATTTGGGAAAATTTGATGCTAGATCATATGAGGTTATTTTTGTAGGTTACTCAAATACTAGTAAGGCTTATAGAGTCTTCAATAGGTCAACTTTGACTATTGAGGAATCTATTCATGTTAAATTTGAGGAATCTAACAAGTTTGTTAAGAATTGTGTAGAAATTGATGCTTTAGATGAAGGGTTGGAGAAAGTGACCTTGGAGGATGCTTCTACCATGGGAGACAAGCCAAAGGATGATGATGGAAGTAAAGCCAAAGTGGAAGAGGCTCAAGGAAATGAACATCAAGCAAATGAAGAGGAGCCCTCTCAACCACTACCAAAGGATTGGAGATTCAATCCTCATCATCCCAAGGACCTCGTCATAGGTGAAGTATCAAAAGGGGTAACCACTCGCTCTAAGATTCAAGATTTTTGTGGTAATTTTGCTTTTATTTCACACATAGAACCTAAAAATGTCCTCGAGGCCGAGGCCGATTCATATTGGTTGCTTGCTATGCAAGAGGAGCTCAATCAATTTGAGCGCAACCAAGTATGGCATCTTGTTCCTAGGCCCCAAGATAGACCAACTATTGGTACTAAATGGATCTTTAAGAACAAGTTGGATGAATCGGGTAATGTAGTTAGAAACAAGGCTAGGTTAGTTGCCCAAGGTTACACTCAAATCGAGGGAATCGATTTTGAAGAAACCTTTGCACCCGTAGCACGGCTCGAAGCCATACGGATGACCTTAGCATATGCCTCATTTAAAGATTTCAAGTTATTTCAAATGGATGTAAAGAGTGCTTTTCTTAATGGTTATATTGATGAGGAGGTGTATGTTGAACAACCCCCCGGGTTTGTTGATCCTACACACCCTAATTATGTTTATAAATTAGATAAAGCACTATATGGTTTGAAACAAGCCCCTAGGGCTTGGTATGAAAGATTGTCTTCATTTTTGCTTTCAAATGATTTTAAGAAAGGAAAAGTTGATAAAACATTATTTACCAAACATATAGATCAAGATATCCTCATAGTTCAAATTTATGTTGATGACATTATTTTTGGATCTACTAATGTTTCACTTTGCAAGAATTTTGAGTCATGCATGAAAAAGGAATTCGAGATGTCTATGATGGGGGAGCTCAACTTCTTCCTTGGACTTCAATCAAGCAACGTAGTGATGGGACATTCATCAACCAAGCCAAGTACACCAAAGAACTCATCAAGAGGTTCGGGCTTGAAGGATCCAAAGTAGCAAAGACTCCCATGGCAACCACTACGAAACTTGACAAGGACGAACAAGGTAAGGAAGTAGACATCAAATTATTTCGTAGCATGATTGGTAGTTTACTCTATCTTACGGCTAGTAGGCCGGATATAATGTTTTCCGTATGTTTATGTGCACGTTTTCAATCATGTCCTAAGGAATCACACTTAATAGCGGTAAAACGCATAATTAGTATCTTAGGGGCACAATTGATTTAGGTTTGTGGTATCCGAAAACTAACCAATTTACCATGACTAGTTATTCGGATGCCGACTATGCCGGTTGTAGGGTAGATAGGAAGAGCACAAGTGGCACTTGCCAATTCTTGGGCAATTGTCTTGTGTCTTGGTCTTCCAAGAAGCAAAATAGTGTTGCCCTTTCAACTGCCGAGGCGGAGTATGTAGCAGCCGGAGCTTGTTGTGCACAAGTACTCTGGATGAAACATACTCTTCTCGATTTTGATTTACATTTTGATCATGTTAAGATTTATTGTGATAATACTAGTGCTATTCACATGACCAAAAATGCTAATCAACATAGTAAAACCAAACATATAGACATTAGATATCATTTTCTTAGAGATCACTTTGAAAAAGGTGACATTGATATCGATTTTGTTTCCACAGATTTTCAACTTGCAGATATTTTCACAAAACCTTTAGATTATGCAAGATTTTCATTTATTTGTGGTGAATTGAATGTATGTAAGATTGATACTTAAAATATCTTAGTTTGTTTTGTTTTGGTTTCTAATATGTTTGTTTTGTTTTGTCTTAAAATTTTTTTTTAACCCTTTTTGATGTATGACAAAAAGGGGGAGAAAATACATGGAGAAAATATATGGAGAAAATATATGTTGTTTGTTTTAAATTTTGTTATTCCTTATGATAGTTTATTTTTTGGTGATGATATTTTTCAATGCTTTATGTATGCTTACATAGTTGTTCATATTCATGTTAAATACATAGCATTGTTTAAGGGGGAGCTTTCCAAGCTCTTTCCTCCTTTATTTGTTTAATAACTCATATGTTTTGTCATCATCAAAAAGGGGAGATTGTTGGCCCAAGGTTACAATCAACCCATGTTTAGTGTATTTTGATGATTACAAAACATATTAGTTATTTGTACTAATATAAATTGTTGTTTAAGTGTGTTTCAGGTTTATATATTAAAGAGATGAATTCTTCCCTAAAGGAAGGTACATTGGACTCAAGACAAGTCAAATTGGGCTCAAAGTACAATATTGAAGATCAAGTGAAGATAGCCCATCTTGAAGTCTTGAAGACCTAGAAGTTTGTAAGTTTAGTTTGTTAAAGATTGAATATGTGAAATTTGGCTCTAGGATTTGCACACACATTTGTTTTGTATGTTTCCTTTGTTTTTGAAAATGTTTATTTCTAAGTTATGCCTTAGTTTATACATACATGTACTCAAAGCTTTATATCTTCAAAACTTGTTTAAAACATGATATAAACTATTTTCTGCATAACACTTAGCTTCAGATTTTTTAAAAGAATTTTTACAAAATTTTCTATCTCAAAAATCTGCCCAGAATCCTGTTTCAGGCAGACCGGTCGACCGGCAGTCGACCGGCTGCTGTGTCCGGACATGCACAGGTTGTGCATGTCTGTCGGTCGACCGGACCAACAGACCGGTCGACCGAAAAGAGTTGTTTGCTCTCTGTATCTTTTCGGTCGACTGGGTCGGTCGACCGATAGAAGGAAACTGTGTTTCCTTTGTTGGATCGGTCGACTGGCAGTCGACCGAAGTTCCAACGGCTCTTTTGCCAGCAGGGACCCGGTCGACCGGCAGTCGACCGGTAGGCCTGCAACAAGCCATAACGGCTCTTTCTTCTTTTGGAATTTCTGAAAAAACTGTTTTTGGTTTTCTCTTTTACAGAGTTTTTAGGAGTTGTTGGGACTCTTTTTCTGATCAAATTAGCTGGAAAAATCAGAGTTTTTTAACCTATTCTCTCCCTATAAATAGTGGGGAATAGGCCTTAGTTATTTACCAAGAAAAAATACAAGTTTTCATTGTTTTCAAGTGAAAGAGAAAAATAGTTTAAAGCTTTCATTTCCATTCTTTCAAATTGGTTTTTCAGTTGTTGTTTGATCTCTAATATCACTCTACAACTGAAGCTTTTCTCACCACACTTCATAGAGCCAAAAATTTCATATTCTTTCTATAAGTGAAGTTGTAAAAGAGTGAGAGTGTTTGTAAAGAGTGTTGTGGTCTAGTTAAAGATCACTATTTGTAATCCTTGTTCTTGTGGAGACAAGCTCCTCGGTGGAGTTTCTTTGTAAGGTGAAGCTACGGGCTTGAGGTCTTTGGAGGCCTAACTTGTACGGGATCCTAAGGGGATAGTGGAAACCCTTCACGGAGGTGAAGGCGGGGACTAGAGCAACGGGCTCGAACCTCGAAACAAATCATCCTTGTTTGCGATTGCCTTTGCGTTCTTATTGCTTTCAATTTCTCTTGTTTTATATTGCCTTGAATTATTTGCTTGAGTAACTAACCCTCTATTTGTGGGATCTTGTGTTGCTATACTTGTTGTGTTACATTGTGAGCCTTTCATTTTCATCATCATACTTGGCATTGATCAATCACACCTCAATACAACACGGTTGTATTGTGCACCTCTAACCCATTTAAGGGGAATTGGGAGGAAGGAGTTCAGAACCTCGCAAGGGGTATTCGGCTCTTAGTCGTGTTTTTGAGAGATTGTTGCATCACTCATTTCATAAGTTTAAAAGATCACTAGATTAGCATTTACACCTATTCACCCCCCCTCTAGGTGTATTTCAAATACCCAAACGTCAAAGAGTTCTACTTCTAGAATTGGGTTGAGGGATATCATATTATATTTCAAAATCCTACATATCATTTGACATCTTGTTCACGTCTTGCAAATGTCGAATGAATATTTAAACAAAGTGGGCAATAGAACCCACTCTGTAGAACTTTTTCGGCAATTTTACGGGACCAGAGTGTCCACCGCATGCAAGCTCGTGACAAAAGGCTAGAGCACTCTTTACTTCATCATCAAAAATACATCTCTTAATGATTTGGTCGGAAAAATATTTAAAGATATAAGGTTCCTCCCACATGAAATATTGGACTTGAGACAAGAATGGGTATACATCTTGTTTTGACCAGTGAGATGGAGTTTGGTTTGTGACTAATAGTTGACTATGTCGCCAAACCATGATTTCCTAAAGGTAGCTAAGAGTTTTTCATCGAAGAAGTTATCATTGATTGGCAGCTCGTTGGAAGGGGCATTTAGAACACGAGAGAGGTGATCGGCAATAACATTTTTGACACCCTTTTTATCTCAAATTTCAAGATTAAACTCTTCAAGGAGGAGGATCCAATGAATGAATTGGGCCCTCACATCCTTCTTGAGCATAAGGTATCGAAGTGCGGAATGGTCGGTGAATATGATGGTTTTGGTCCCAAGTAGGTATGGACCAAATTTTTTCAATGCGAACACTATTGCCAAGTATTCCTTCTCGATTGTAGTATAGTTCAATTGGGCATCATTCAGAGTCCTACTTGAATAGTAGATCACGTTCTGCTTGTTGTCAATGCTTTGTCCTAAGACATCACCTATGGCGAAATTGGAAGCGTCACACATGATCTCAAATGGTTTGGACCAATCCGGGGCAAAAATTATGGGTGTAGAGATAAGTTTATTTTGAGCTTCTACCAAGTGTTAAGACATTGGTCATCAAAGATAAAGGACACGTCCTTAGCTAAAAGGTTAGTTAGGGGTCTAGAAATTTTGCTAAATTCCTTAATGAACCTACGATAGAAATTGGCGTGTCCTAAAACGAACGGATGTCTTTTACACATTTGGGTGTGGAATGCTTGGTTATGAACTCTATCTTTGCTTTGTCCACTTCAATCCTTTTTTTAAAATTTCATGATCTAGGACAATCCCATGTTGTACCATAAAGTGGCACTTTTCCAATTTAAAGCCAAATTCTTTTTCATGCATCGTTTGAGGACAAGTCTACATTGTGAAGACATAGATCGAATGAGTCTCCATAAATGGAGAAGTCATCCATAAAGATCTCTAAAAATCTTTCAACCATGTCAGAAAATAGGCTTAACATACAACGCTGGAATGTCGCGGGGGCATTGCATAGACCAAAAGGCATTCGGTGATAAGCGAAAGTCCAAAATGGACAAGTAAACAATGTTTTCTCTTGATCCTCCGGAGCTATGGGGATTTGATTTATATCCAAGAAATCATCCAAGAAACAGTAATACTCGTGACCAGCTAGTCATTCAAGCATTTGATCGATAAATGGAAGAGGAAAATGGTCTTTGCGAGTGGCAGCATTTAATTTTCGATAGTAAATGAAAAATTGAACTTTTGTAGAGAGTCGTGTTTGTACCAACTCCCGATTTCATTCTCTACCACTATAAAACTGATTTTTGGGGACCGCATGGACTGGGCTGACCAATTGACTATCAAAAATGAGATAAATTATCCCATTATCTAAAAGTTTTGCTATTTTTACTCAAACGATCTCTTGCATAATAGGGTTTACCATATGCTGCGGGTCCCTCTTTGGTTTTTCCTCTTCATTTAGATGGATTCAGTATTAAAACTATAGTTGGACTCAATCCCTTTATGTCAGTCATCGTCTAACCAATGGCTTCCCTATATTTTCTAAGGATTGTCATAAGGTCTTTTTCTTGTCCATCAGTCAAGTCGGATGCAACAATAACTGACAGAGTCTCTTGTTCACCTAGGTAGGCGTAATTGAGATGTTTGGTAAGGCTTTTAGCTCTAGGGAAGGAGATGACTCGATAAACGGAGGAGTCAAGCTTGTTGGCTCTGGATCTAATGCACTTGGGCTCAATACCCACTCAATAGTAGAATTGACTGCCTCATCAAGTTTGAAATCTCAGATTCCAACTCGGCATCACACTCAACTTCTAGTTTTATCTCCTCGCTATGCTCACTTGTCAAATACCCAATAAGGTTTACCTTAAAGGTGGATCGTCCATATCGTACGGGTGTTTTTCTAAGTTGAAAATATTGACTTTCTTAGTCATATCTCCAAAAGTCAATCTCATGCATCCATTTTTATAATTTATAATTGCATTTGCAGTTGCTAGAAATGGGTGTCCTAAGATGACGGGAGTTTGGGACCTAGGATTAGAGACTAGTTAGGTCTCTAGGACAATGAAGTCTACTGGATAGATGAATTCTCCTATTTGGATAAGGACATTAGTTATTTCTCCTTTTGGGACTTTGACTGATCAGTTAGCTAACTGGATTGTGACTTGAGTCGAGCTAAGTATGTCCAACCCAAGTTTGTGGTATATTGTGAAAGGAAGAAAGTTGATACTCGCTTCCTCATCAAGAAGTGCTCGATTAATTTCCGTCTGACCTATTGTGCAAGAGATGGTAGGACAACCAGGATCCTTGTACTTGACTGGGATTTGGTTGGACAATAGCTTACTAATGTTAGTGGCTAGAAAAACCTTCTTAGGCACATTGGTCTTTCTCTTTTTAGTGCACATGTCCTTAAAGAATTTGGCATAACTAGGGGCTTGTTGGATTGCATCAAGAAAAGGTACGTTAATCTTTACTTGATTGAAGATCTCAAGTATTTTTTCTATTTGTGCAATATTATTACTCCTAAGCCTATTCAGAAATGGGGCTGTAGGCTTATGCACTTGTTCAGCTGACTTATCTTGGAAGTGGATGGCGTGGAGCTAGGAGTGGATGTTTGAGTTGGGTCCGGTGGCATTGATACTTGATTATTGACTTGTTTCCCGACCGTAGCATATGAACCAAATTACATTGGTTTGTTGTATCCTCTTGAGCCACATGAGCTCGACTAGAGTTTCTTGGGTTTGTTACCGGTTGACTAGGCAAAGTCTTTTTAGGCCTTTCACTTTTAAACCTAGTTAACTGACTCATTTGACCCTCTAATCTAGATATGACTTATCCCGTATTCTGCATGAAAGATGTCAAAATTTTCTCAAATTGGTCTTATTAGCAGTGGGATTTTGGAAGGAAGGTTATGGAGCTTGATTGGTAAAATTAGGTTGATAATGAGGTGGTTTGAAATTTTTGGAGAAATTGGGCCTAGGATAATCGTTGGTGTTTTGGGCCTATGAGAAATTTGGGTGATTTCTCCAATCGGGATTGTACGTCTGTGAATATGGATTGTTGGTGGGCCTTGAGAATGTTGTATTCATATGTTCGGATAACATTTGATGAGCGGACACTCTTCGAATACATAGTTCATAGCTTGATAGTAAGTGCAGCCCGCAGGTGGTGTTGGGCTGACTTAGTTCACAAAAATAGGATCCCAAAGCTCTACGGCTTCTAGCCTTCACATAATGTTAGATAATTTAGCCTCAATTGCTATGGAGTCCTCTATCAAGTGGAGATCTCTTTTGGAAGAGATTGAGTTGGAATTCCTCGATTCTTTGGGGTAGGCTCCCATTGGAGGGTTTTTTTGCTAGGTTTTCATATATTTTCTACCCTTCGTGCTCATCTGCTTTCAAAAATCTCCCTTGACTCATGTTTCTAGGAGAGTCCTGTTTTGATAATCTAGACCATCATAGAGGATTTGCCCTAGCTGCCACTTCTCTATGCCATGATGAGGGCATTGGACAAGAAGGTCTTTGAAACATTCAAAATATTTTCAAAGTGGTTTGTTATATTTTTGCTTGCACTACATTATGTTTTTACTCATACGAGCAGTCTTATAGATATGGTAGAACTTCTTTAAGAAGGCTTTGACAAAAGTGTCTCACGATGTGATAGAATTTTCTGCTAAATTGTATAGCCATTTCTTGGCTTGGTCCTTGAGGGCGAAAGGTGCAAAACGTAACCATATTGCATCGTCTCCTAACTGTGGTATCCTCATCATGCGGGATACCTCTTCAAATTCTCTTATCAAGAAGTATGAGTCCTTGGACTCTAGACCATGGTATTTAAGAAAAGTGTTCGAATTGTGGCTTTATCTTTAAACTTTTGCTTTCATCTTCGAGAAGCTGAATGCAAGGCAGAAGTGATGTCCTAATAGGATTGAACATATCCTCTAGCGATATCGGTTGTGTCATGATTTGATTAGGTTGAGATGGTGAATTAGTCCTAATTAATCTTGATGTAATTGGGTCTCTCGATCACACTTGCATGCACAATCAATTTAAACCAATTCACCAATCAAAAAGAAAAATAAAATCAATCAATCCTATTCTAGGGTAAGCTTAGACCTAGACAACTCCTAACTTTAGATTATTTGCGGGAGATATATTACAGATCTTAACCAAAAGTTAATGGGCCAGGTAGGTGGCAAGAAAGGTGGGAGGTATTCATCAAGACGTGTATTTGGACACATGTATTGCATAATTGTTACTACATCCTTACATATATTCTGTAATAAATCTTGTAATTAACTTATCTTAAACTCTAAATCATGCAGGGTATGATCAAATAAAGAAGATACGATAAGAGCAACTAAATCAGATCTTTGGGAGAATTTAAATCACAACTGAAAAGCAAAATGTAAGGATAATCCCAGATCAGTGTCGGTTAAACCAGATTTTTAAGATCCAGTTGGTTCGTTGAAGGATTAAGGAAGATCACGTCAAATCCGGATTGAAAACGGAAAAACCAATAGGAGATAAAGGCGAATCAAGATTCAACAGATGCGCGCCACCCCGGATCTGGCCATACAACAAGATCATTGCCGCGAAAACGCGGTTTGGGCCGCGTTTTTGCAGCAATCTATTGAATCTGGAGGAGCGTTTGCTCCCCCTATCTTCGTACACTCTCCCCCTTTATGTTTCGCCTATAAATACTAGCTTTTCTAATGAGAAATGTACACTGGAAGGCTGTAAAGACTATATTAAAGAGAGAAGTGTGTGTTGGGTTGTAATACGAGAATGGGGAGTTTGTAACAATGATTTATGAATGAAATGAAGTATTCTTCTATTTTGATCATGCACCGTTCTTCAGTCTAAGCTTTCTCTACTCCTTTCCCTTATTTTTTTGATGCAATTATATTCTTTTAATGATGATTACTTTATGCTTACATTAATGATGTCATCTTCTGTTTGCATCCCTTAAAACTTCTTCTACTCCCTTTGTTTCAACAGCGTTTGGAGGAGGAAGATGACAAGGTGATGACAAGTCTTGTGCTAATTCTGGGTTCCATCTTTCTTCTCCCTTCTTCTCTTATTTTCTTCATCGCTTATTTCACTTTGCTTTTACATTGGTTAGTACTCTTTTACTTCTCTTACTTCTTAATGCTTAAAGATCTTTAGTTTTTAAAACAAAACTCCAATCTTCATTCAAGGATTTCTCAACTAGCTTAAGATTATATGAGATTTTTAATAACTAAGTTTTAAACAAGTCTCTCTGGATTCAACCCTATTCCTGCCACTATACAATATTTCTAAAAAGATTTCAAAGCAAGATTAGGTTTTTATAACTTGTACATGGTTTAAAGAACGATGGATTTCTTTATGAACTTCGAACTGCGAACAGTTTTTGGCGCTGTTGCTGGGGACTTGTAAAATTTTTGGTTTTTGAAAGTCAACATTTAATCCTTTCTATTTTTTATATATATAAAAATTTAAATTTAAAAAATAATTTCAGAAATTTAAATCATTTTAAAATAAAAAAATATAATAAAATATTTTTTTTCTTTTCCTTCTTTCCATCCCTAAGATCTAAACTTCAAACTTTCTTTTTGTAGGGATATTGCATGAACGAGTGAAGATTTGCACAATAGGACGAAACTTGCTTGCTTATGACATAATTGTATTGCTAAACTAAAATAAAAACAAATTGCTTGCTTCAGAGTAGCCGTAAAGGTTAGTAGTTTTATAACTCTACCCATGAATCTCTTGTTAGTTGGATTTTGGAAGTGCTTATGGATTGGACTTGACTCGTGCTGCATTAGAACATATTGCGTAAAAAGATCTTAAGAGCTGTCCCCTCCTCACATATGGTCAGGAGTGATTATGTGTTCCTTAGCTCAAAAATCAGGCATATAAGTTTTTCTCAAGGTTGAACTATTTTAAAATCAACTAGAATGTGTCCACTAGGATTTCAAGCTCAATTAAGTGAAACTATTGTGGGAAGACTCCGGTGATCACTTTCAAACTTTCGAAGATGAACTTCCTTGTCTTAAAAAGGGTAACTTAGCTATTGCGGTAGTGCCTGGTATGGAGAAAGGACTGAATCATTTGTTTGACGGGTTTGAATGGTAAATCCACAATCCTTCCAACCCAGTTAGGAGCTATCTAACTAGGGAGAATTTTATTCTCTTAAGACTAGTGGTTGAAAATTGATTACTTTCAAATTAATTAAAGATAAAGAAAACAATTGATTGAATTTGATTGGTTGAGTCATCTTGTTTGCAATCTTATCTAGGATTTAAAAAATCCTTCTTCAGGGCAGTACTCTGGTTCATGCGAAAGTGGGTTCGTGTTAAGGGTCAATTGGAATCCATTACTATTTCCAACCCTATTGACACAATGGGTGACACGAGTCAAACCCAATAAATGACCTTAAAGGAATACATGTATCTTACAAGGTCCACCCAACCTTCCTGTATCACTTTACCGGCCTTTACGGCAAATTTTAAATTCAAATTTGGTATGATACAAATGCTTCCAGTTTTTCGAGGATTGACTAATGAGAACCCATACCAATATGATAGAAAATTTTAGGATATCTGTGGAACTGTGAAGTATAATCAAATGACAGAGGAATCCTTAAAACTTAGGTTGTTTCCTTTCTTCCTAAAGGTAAAAGCCAAAACTTGGCTTCTTCCTCTCCAGCTTGGTTCAATTTCCACTGGGGTAGGTTTCACTGAAGCATTCTATAGGAAGTTTTACTCCAAGCAGAAAACTGTTACCATATGTCAAACCCTCAACACCTTTTATCAATTACAAGAGGAGACATTTTTCACATATTTTGAAAGATTCGTGGATCTTTTGCTTGAGTATCCTCACCACAGATTTGAAGAGATCTGTTTGATATAGATGTTATATGATGGCTTAGATCACCCAACTAAGACCATGATTGAGTCCCTTTGCAATGGATCATTCACTATTAAAACCGCAAATGGTGCATGACAATTTTTCGAAGTGGTGGTAGAAAATACGTAGAATGGGAACCTGTTAATGTTAAGCAACCCGCCACCACTACAACTACCACCAATAAGGGTGGTATGCATTGAGTCAACCCTAATTTTGAGACTGATGCCAAAATGACATTGGTTATGAGAAGACTTGAAGCTTTAGAGATGAGCAAGGAGCACAAACTTCGGCTCCCGAACCATCTAAGCCAGTGCTATCTCCTATTTGTGTTCTTTGTGACAGTCAAGACCACTTGGATGAACAATGCCCCGGGTTGCCAATTACCAAACCAGAGCAAGCAAATATACTCAATATATTTCACAAGCTCAACCCCGATAACAACTCATTCAGTGAAACATATAATCTGGGATGGAGGAACCATCCCAACCTTTCATGAAAATCTTCTTAAGGATAAGGATATGGTGGATCATTATCATTTCAAGGACCATCTTCTAAAAATCAATTTCACAAGGGAAATCGATTCAATGTAATACCATATGTCCCTCTATATGTCTCTTCCAATAAAAGAAATCATCTTTAGAGGACACTCTCCAACAATTCATGCAGAGCCAAGCCATAACTAATCAAACCCAAGCCCAAATATCTCACAATCAGAATCAGGCGATAGTCTGCCTCGAGGTTCAGATAGGTCCGTTAGCTGCATCTGCTAGAGAGAGAGAAAGAACATTTCCCTAGTCAACATATGCCCAACCCGAGAGGATAACCTGCTCCTCAAAATACTCCTACAGGTCAGTTCGAAATTGGTTCTGGTTCAAACCGTCAAGTCCAAGCCATCCACACTTTACGGTCGGGCAAGAGAGTGGACAACAAGACCAAGCTCCACCAATGATTGGTCACAGATATTGCATATATATTGTCACATTACCCTGTTTATTATCTAATAAATCCTATTGATAAATCTTATTTTTAGTTAATAATGTGCAGGCTCATCACTAATGGAGGTGGAAGGAAATTGAACACAAAAGTCCACTTTAATTTAGATTTAATTAAATTTAAATCTTAAATAAAGATGGGAACAAATATTCAAGTGGATAGGGATAATTCCAGCTGAAGATCAACGCAAATCAGAAAGATAACACCAAATGAAAACTGGTAAAATTCAGATTTCTATAAATCCATTTTGATTAGCTAAAGATCACCGAGAATAACGTCAAATACAGAGTTCAAATTCAAACCCAAAGGGATAAATGGATAGAGAGAAGGTCAAAGGATGAGATGAAGAAATTTTGACTCAGATTCAAACTGGATACATTTTAGTATTGAAAACATAACTTTTGCTATCGAAACTCAAATCTAATGATTCAAGATGATCCAGAAAGGAGACTTAAAAGGCTACAACTCTTATGTTGATCACTATTTCTAATTCTATCATTTGATAAGTTATATTCAGTAATCAACATGCCAACAAATTACAGATCAGAATTAAATATCCACATCAAATTAAGTTTGGAGATAAGGGGAGGATTCAAATTCAGAAATAATCAACCCCCCTTATCTCCTCATCCTCTCCCCTCTGGGTTTTTGCCTATAAAAGGTTGGGAGTTTACTAAAGGAGGGATCGAAGACTAGTTTAAGTTTTTTTCTTTATTTTTAGGGTTTAGCTTCATTGTTAGATAGTTTATGAGAAGTTGTATCACAGTTCTTGATATGTAGTTCAGTTCAGAAACAAAGTAAGAGAGAGAAAGAGTGATTGTAATCTGAAGTTCAAGTAACATCAATAAAGATTCGACGGACTTCTTTTCTTCTCCAACTCATGGGTATGTTTAATTTCAATTTAATGTTTTCTTTTTTAGTAATGAGTAGCTAAATCTCT
This sequence comes from Agave tequilana, assembly GCA_038442645.1. Classification (NCBI taxonomy): domain Eukaryota; kingdom Viridiplantae; phylum Streptophyta; class Magnoliopsida; order Asparagales; family Asparagaceae; genus Agave; species Agave tequilana. The sequence continues at coordinate 94,328 of JAVJIF010005697.1, read as the reverse complement.
TTTTTGGGCTCACTAATCTCTCCTCTCTAGTATTGATTCTTGATCGGTATTAATGAAAAGACCCAACTGAATCATATGAATGCCTTAAACTAAGTCTTGCTTATTGCGAGTGTTCTTGAAGGCACGTGAGGATGGAATTAGATTTTAAACTTAATCTTGAAATTTATCATTAAAAAGAACTTATTTTTATTCCATACTTGCTTTATTGCTTTGATGGTTTAACATTCAATTCAAAGAAAGATTTCAAAAACTAAAGTTCGATTTTTGAAATAAATCATCTTATGTGTTTTACTTGATCTCTTTAAATACAAGGCTAAACTTTTTGCCTATAATCTCATTAAGGCACTCGAACTTTTCAAGAAAAGAATCTAGAGTTGGGTAAAGATTAGTAAGCCTGAATTTTTCTTCATTAAAAACGAACAAACACCATCACTATTAAAGCCTTTTAAAGATCATTTTCTCTAAAATCTTTCCCAAGTTTTAAGTTTTCTTTAAGTCATCTCTCTACTCTCCATTCTCTTTTCATATAAAAAAATATCAACACCATTCCTTGCTTTTGAAATAATACATCGAAAAGCTTTCATTGCATTCCTCCTCATGGATCGCTGCCCGCTAGCCCAAACTACACGATAATTCTCACTTCATTTACTTGCAATTAATTTTTGGCGCTGTTGCTAGGGAGGGAATGGTGTAATTATTTTTTAACAAATTTGGTGTCTTATTTCAGGGCCATCAAGACATCAGAGTTAGCGTTCATGCATTGTTGGAGAAGACTTGCTATTCTGTACCCCTACTCTAGAAAGTAGGAAACAAAATTCCAAGAAATTGCAGTGCAAAAGCTTAAAATTTTTTGGATTACTAAAAACTCTTTTTTGCAGGACATATTGTTTTGCAAAAATACAATTTTTTGCGTTATTTCTGCTATATCTGATAATCACATACCCTGTTTTTAATCCAACAGTAATTTGATTGATTGTCAATTGCTTAACAAAACGTTTAGATTTGCATTCTAGGCATTTATCTAATTACATTTCTTTTACAATTACTGTTGAAGAAAGCTAGAGACAAGGTACGTATGCATAGCATATAACTTAGGAAACATTCTTGAGTGATTATTTGCTTGTTGAATGTTACTTTTCTATATCCTGCACACTTTGCACAATCAATCTTAAGGGAAAAACCTAACACAAGATAATGTGGGGGAGTCATTACCCTTCCTTAACCCACAAACTATCTCCAAGCACGCACAACCTAAGTCTAACTTAAAATCTAATAGACATTGGCCTTAGGGACATCTCGAATTTATTAGATGATTATCCTAAGGGGGAAGATGTTAGAATTTGACTCCTGCCAAATTAGTGTCAAAGGATAGGGATTGAGGGGCGAAACCCTGAAGGCTGGTGGTTTAGTTTAATTAGGCCCGTTGCTTTTGCATGGATACCTCCCACCAATCTTGCTCTGGCCTGGCTGATTAGCTTGTTGTCAAAGTCTGCATTATACCTCCTGTGGACAATTAACTAGTTAGGAGTTGTCTAGGTCAAGGTTACCTTAGACTAGGCTTGGTTGTTTTTTTCTTGTTGACTACTGGTGAGCTTATTTGTGGTAGTGTTTGTATATGCAAGTGTGGTCGAGAGACCCAATCACATCTAGGTTAACTAGAAACACATTACCACCCAAGCAAGAATCCAAACTAGATCTGGTTATGACTCAACCGACATCTTTGCATGATAGGTTTTATCCCATTAGAACCACACTTTCATCTTGCATCCAACTTTCATCGGTTGGTGAACACAATTTGAGCTCAAGCCTCAGTTCATCAACACACTCCCTAAGTTTCATGGCTTAGAGTCCGAAGATACTTATTTCTTCATAAGAGAATTTGAGAAAGTATGTTTAATGATGAAAATCTCACACCTTGTAGATGATGCTATTAGGTTAAGATTTATCCATTTGCTTTAAAGGACATAGCCAAGATATAGCTTTACAGCAAAACGGCCGGCTCTATCACATAGTGGGATGGTTTCATCAAGATCTTCTTAAAAAATTCTATCCAATTCATAAGACTGCTCTCATTAGGAAGAACATCATGCAGTTCAAGTAAGAACCTAGTGAGCCATTTTGGAGGTACTTGAACGCTTCAAAGACCTCCTTGTCCAATATCCTCATCAGGGAATAGAGAAATGGCGACAATGCCAAATTTCTCTATGACAGTTTAGACTACTCAAGCAAGACCCTCTTAGAAACTATGTGCCAAGGGGATTCTTACAAAAATAAGAAAATGAAGGATGAGATTTATATGAGAATCTAGCTAAAAAAACCAACCAATGGGAACCGACTAATGAAAACTCTAGGAATTCAAACTCCATCTCTTCAAAAGGAGGTTTTCATTCAATTGAATCATCCATACCTACCGAGGCTAGAATAGCAAACCTAGCGAGAAGACTAAAAGATTTAGAAACTAAAAAACCAAGTCCGTTAACCAAGTCAGCCCAAACTAACTTCCAACTTTGGGCTGTACTTACTTTCACATGTGTTTGAGAAGTGTCCAGTGTTCCAAGCTCAGCAACAATTTTCTGAACCGATGAATGTGACCTTTCAAGGCCGAACAATAATCCTTACGCACAAACGTACAATCTAGGCTAGAGAATCACCCGAATTTCTCATGTAGCCAAAACAACAATGACCACTCACGGTCAAACCATTCAAACCACTTCCAATATTCCAATAATTCTTCCAATCATTAACCCAACTTTTTAAATTACCATCACAATTCTTCCAACCATCCACCCATTTTTTAAATTATCAACAAAACTTTCCCAATCAAGCTTTATAATCTTCCTTTCAGAATCCTCAACTTGAGAGGAGAATGACTAATTTTCAGAAAAACATGAAAGGTACATGAAGAATCAAGACTCTCTCATGCAAACAATATTGAGGTTAGAAGTTCAAATGAGACAATCAGGCAATCCACAGAATGAGAGGCTAAAGGGTACCTTACCCAGTCAGCAGTAACAAATCCTAAAATTCTCAACAAGCCCATTTGACTGAGGATCAATCGTTGAATCAATATAATGTTGTTCATACATTGAGGTCGGGAAAGAAAGTTGATAATCAAGTGTCAATACCATCCAATTCCATTCAGCACAACCACACACAAGCATCCACCTCATCTAGTCCCCATCCTTCCAAATCTGATGAATCTGAAACGGATAAGTCAACCAGCCAGGTGCACAAGCCAATAGTACCATTTTCTAATAGGCTAAAAAACATCAAGCAAAATCTACACATGGATAAGATAATTGAGATCTTCAATCAAGTGAAGATAAATGTGTCACTTCTTGATGCCATCCAACAAGTCCTATCTTACGCAAAATTTCTTAAGGAATTGTACGCCAAAAAGAGAAAGACTAATGTACCCAAGAAAGTCTTCTTAGTCACTAACATTAGTGAGCTATTGTCGGGTCCAATCCCTATCAAGTACAAGGATCCGGGTTGTCCCACCATTGCCTTGTTGGCCTAAAGGCCCATGTCTCTAGTTTTGATGTTGATTAACTCATGTAGTTATAATACTAATGATCTTGTGTTTAATTAGTGTCAGATATTTGATCAAGATTGTCAGATATTTGATCAAGATCTTAGTAGGTGTTTAGCTTCAATAAAGGATTTGAAGGCAAGTTTTAGAGCTTGCACGTGTTTATTCAAGAGCTCGCGCATCAAGATTGTATCAAGTACTTAAGAGAAGTCTAGCTCATTGGATCAAGGTTTGGACCAAGTCAAGAAGGAGAATAAGATTTTCAAGAGAAGATGTTAAAGAAGACTTGTGTCAGGTTTTGTAAGTGTCAAGATTTTATTTTAGATAAAATGTAAAGGATAGATTAGTTGGGGGATTGCTCAAGTTCATATACACATATACAAAAAATTTATATGTGTTTTCATAAGATAGTTTTGTCTTTAGAAAAGTACCGTTTTGATTTTTGAGCTTCAAAGTATACATGTGTTTTATCAAAATATTTTAGAGCTTATTGTCAAAAACATAGATATTTCATCTCATATGTGTAGTGGATCATATCCATACACACTAAGCTTCAAAAGTGTTTAAGATATCTTATTTTTATATTTGGAGAAGTTTTAAAAAATCATTTTTAAATTTGGAGAATGTTTTTGAAAAATATGGTTTTTGTTTAAAACAAAAATTTCTATATCACAAAAATAGTTCAAAATGTTTGTAATATATTTTGATTTTTAATCAAACATGCTTGTATATCAAAGTATATTAATGAACTCATTTTTGTAGAATTTATGAGATTTTATTGAAGGTAAAAAGACCAAGTTTTAATCCTTAAAAATTTGTGACATGGCCTTCTGCCGGTCGACCAGACGGTCGACCGAGACAGAAGTCGGTCGACCAGTCTGGTCGACCGATGTCCTTAGTAGTGCACAAGTCCTTTAGCTTGTAGGCTGGTCGACCGACTCGGTCGACCGCCAGAGAGCTTTGCTCTCTGGATCTGGCCTCGGTCAATCGGGCGGTCAACCGTTAGGTCAATGCCCAGTTTTGGTCGATCGTCCAGTCGACCGCTTTTCCAACGGTCAAAAATCTGACCGTTGGCAGTCGACCGACAGCAGGGTTTCCTGCTGAGTTGGCTCCAACGGCTATATTTTTTAGGCCTATAAATTGGGGATGTTTTGATTGTTTTCTACAAGATTTGAAGTTAATTTTCAAGCTAGTTTTTCCTACATCTTTTAGTGTTTATCTCCACTTATTTTAGAGCTAAAACTTCTATATCAAAAGGAGAGTTTTTTAGAGTGATTTTCAAAGAGATTTCTTGAGTTTTTCCTCCACTATTTTATCTAGTTTTTCTCACACATACTTGAGCTTTCCATTGCTATATCAATCCTATAGGAGAGTTATTGTGAGTGTTTTTAGGTGATCAAAGTGTTTAGATCACCATGTGTTTCATCTTGTATTTGAGGAGGCGAACTTGCAAGTACATGTTTGTTTCGAGTTCTTGTGGGAGCTCGGTGTAGAGGTGTGGCCTCGATAAGCTAGTGTGCTTGCGTGTGTAGTTCTTACGGGAATAAGAGAGGGACCAGTGAGTCCAAGAGTTCTAATGTGAACTCCTTATAGGTGTTGCGGCACCGAGTGATCCAGTAGGATCGATTCTAGTAGAAATCCTTCATAGTGTTGAAGGCAGGGACGTAAAGCAAGAGTGCTCGAACCTCGAAATAAATCTCCCGTGTTTGTGATTGCTCTCTCTATCTCTCACTTGTGTTTATATTTTGCATGCTTAATTTGTTTATCTCTTTTATATGCTTGATATATTTGTGCTCTATTGATACATGCTTGAGATTTTTTGCTCACACTTGTATTCAACGAAGAGAGCCATAGTGGCACCTCAACTCTTATCTAGAGGAATCTTGAGGAGATAGATTAGAGCCCTTCACTGGGAATTCGGCTACACTCTTGTGCTATACTTGGTGTGTTTAGCTTAATAGTTTTTAGTTTGCATAAATAGTTTTAATTCCGCATTAATTCATCATTAGATTTGCTAGTCCTATTCACCCCCCTCTGGTGAACTTTATGCCTGCACTATAGGAAAAGTCGAGATTAGTCATGCACTTCTTGACTTGGGGGCAAGATCAACTTGCTCCCTTTCTCAGTTTATCAACAACTCGGGTTGGGAAACTTAGTCCCACTCGAGTTACTATCCAACTAGCTGATCGTTCAGTGAAAGTTCCCAAGAGAAAAATTAAAGACGTCCTTATCCGAGTTGGAGAGTTTATCTACCCAGTAGATTTTATTATTCTTGAGACCCAACTTGTATCGAGTCATAGGTCTCAAACTCCTGTTGTCTTAGGGCGTCCGTTCCTTGTGACTGCAAATGCGATCATTAATTGTAGGAACGGATCCATGAGGCTGATCTTTGGAGACATGACTAAAGAGGTCAATGTCTTCAACCTAGAAAAACAACCTCGTAAGATAAGAGACCAAATATTTGAGGTAAACTTCGTTCAGAACAATTGTGATGAAGAAAGTGAAGGTATAGAGAATGAATTTTTGTTTCTTGATGAATTATTTAAGAATGAATGCGATTATATTAATGAGAAGACATATGTTGGAGATCCTAATTTTAGAGTCCCTTTAAAAAAAGGAAATTTGATTTGAATATCTTCACTTTCGATGAGCCAAACAATAATATATCGCATGAGAATATAATAAAGAACCTCCGATTGACCTAATCTTTGAAAACCTCTTTGAAGAAAAACTTATTTGCTTGGATGAACCGACTAGGGACATTTTTGTTAATTACACACCTCCAGGGAAAGTTTTGATCTAAGTTTTGAGAAGATGTATGGAACTGAGTTAGAATTCCTAGGCATACATAGTGAGGAAGTTCCAACTGAGAAGTGTGATGGTGATCAATTTTTGAATAGTGGATGTAGACATACGATGAAGAAAATCTTAAGAAAGGTGAGATTGTGGGGGAAGAGAGCTAAAATGACAAAAAGATTGGCCTAAGCACTATGCCGTATAAAGAGAACCCAATGGAATGATGGGAAGAGAGCTAGAGGGATGAGACTTAAAAAGATCTAGGTGTGGGAAAAAATGATATTGTACATATTTTTGTATACTTTATATATATATATATATATATATATATATATATATATATATATATATATATATATATATATATATATATATATATATATATATATTTATGCAACTCTTTTTTAACTTTATTTCATGCAGTCATGCATTGCAGTCATACATTGAGGACAGTGCATGAGATAAGTGTGGAGGAGAGCTCTAACATGACTAATATAAAGGGCTCTAACATGACTAATATAACTATAAAAAAATGAAAAAAAATGAAAAAAACTTTTTGAAAAAAAAGAACAATAGTTTGATATATTTTTTGTAAGAAATTAAGTCAATTTTAAGGAATAAGAGAATCATAATTAGGATTTCTTATACTTGGTCAAAATAAGATGACTTGTTTGATATTTAGGGTTAGAAAGAAAATTTGAAGAAGTAATTTAGTCTTGATCTTTACCTTGATGAAATATGCACACTTTATACACTTACACACTTAGGGTTCAAAAACAAAGATTCTTATGCCTTATAAAAAAAAAGAAAAAAATATATATGTATATATATATATGAAAATAAACAATTATAATTATTAATTAGTTAGGTGCTTTGGCCTAAGCAAGCCTTGGTGTTTATGTAAAAGATAATTAGATAAGTTTGAAATATATATATATATATTAAAAAAATCCTCCAATTATGCTGGGTATTTGTGCCTCATAAAGTATAAGTATTCATGCCTAAAAGTGGTACATCTTATAAATAAAATCCTTAGTTTGTGGCCTTGTTTACTTGAGACCTTAAGTCCTTGGGGTACATTCTTACCTGGTGCCCTAAGACCATCCGGTTTGGGTGTCACCGACTAAAAGCTCGTTATATAGGCATATTAGAAGGCCTAATAGAATTAAGGAATAATACTACCAAAATAAAAATAAATTAGGCATAAGAGTTAAAGTTAAAGAACCCTTAGTCAAAATTTTATGGTCACGAAGGTGCATATGACTTAGGGTAAAAAATAGACTAGATGAAAATAGAATTTGACTCCTTACTTTGATTGATGACCTGTTTTTAAATAGAGACTAAGTTTAGGAATGAAAAGTTTAATTTTCCTATAACTTATAGACTACTTGAACTCTTACAATAATATTTCAAATATTTTCTTTCTTTTCAAAATACTTTTCGAAAATACAAACAATTTTTCTCTTTCTTTATGGATTTTGTGGGTGAATCCATTGAAAACCCTTACGAGACAAAACTCGTCCTCTAGGGGTAACGTAGAGGTTTAACGACTTGTTACACATGCTCAGTACAATCGAGTGACCTGTGAAAGTGATCCAATAATTGATTAGGATTAGTTTTGATGTTTTGCTCGAGGGCGAGCAAAAGATAAGTGCGGGGGTGTGATCGGTCACAGATATTGCATATATTTGTCACATTACCATGTTTATTATCTAATAAATCCTAGTGATAAATCTTATTTTTATTTAATAATGTGTAGGCCCATTACTAATGGAGGTGGAAGAAAATTAAGCCCAAAAGCTCACTTTAATTTTGTTTTAATAAAATTTAAATCTTAAATAAATATGGGGACAAATATTCAGGAGGATAGGGATAATTCCAGCTGAATATCAACACAAATTAGAAAGATAACACCAAGTGAAAACTGGTAAAATTTGAATTTCTATAAATCCATTTTGGTTAGCTAAAAATCAACCGAGGATAACGTCAGATACAGAGTTCAAATTCAAAATCCAAATGGATAAATGGATAGAGAGAAGATCAACGGATGAGATGAAACAATTTTGACTCAGATTCAGAATGGATACATTTTAGTATTTGAATTATAACTTTCGCTACCAAAACTCAAATCTGATGATTTAAGATGATCCAGAAAGAAGACTTAAAGAGCTACAATACTTACGTTGATCACTATTTCTAATTCTATCATTTGATAAGTTATATTCAGCAATCAAAATGCCAACAAGCTGCTGATCAGAATTGAATATCCATATCAAATTAAGTTTGGAGATAAGGGGAGGACTCAAATTTAGAAATAGTCAGCTCCCCTAATCTCCTCACTCCTCTCCCCTCTGGGTTTTTGCCTATAAACGGCAGGGAGTTTACTGAAGGAGGGACCGAAAACTAGTTTAAGTTTTTCTCTTTATTTTTAGGGTTTATCTTCATTATTAGATAGTTTATGAGAAGTTGTATCACAATTCTTAATCTGTAGTTCAGTTCAGAAACAAAGTGAGAGAGAGAGAGAGAGTGATTGTAATCTGAAGTTGAAGCGACATCAATAAAGATTCGATGGACTTCTTTTCTTTTCCAACTCACGGGAATATTGAATTTCAATTTAATGTTTTCTTTTTTAGTAATAAGTAGCAAATCTCTTCTTTTTCGGCTCACTAATCTCTCCTCTCTAATATTGATTCTTGATTGGTATTAATGAAAAGACCCAACTGAATCATGTGAATGCCTTAAACTAAGCCTTGCTTATTGCGAGTGTTCTTGAAGGCACATGAGGATGAGATTGGATTTTGAACTTAATCTTAAAATTTATCATTAAAAAGAACTTGTTTTTATTCCATGCTTGCTTTATTGCTTTGATGTTTTAACATTCACTTCAAAAAAAGATCTCAAAAACTAAAGTTCGATTTCTAAAATAAACCATCTTATGTGTTTTACTTGATCTCTTTTAAATATAAGGCTAAACTTTTTGCCTATGATCTCATTGAGGCATTCGAACTTTTCAAGAGAAGAATCTAGAGTTGGGTAAAGATTAGTGAGCTCGAATTTCTCTTTATTGTAAAGAAACAAACACCATCATTATTAAAGCCCTTTAAAGATCATTTTCTCAAAATCTTTCCCAAGTTTTAAGTTTTATTTAAATCATCTCTCTACTCTCCATTCTCTTTTCACATAAAAAAAAATATCAACACCATTCTTTGCTTTTGAAATAATACATCGAAAAGCTTTCATCGCATTCCTCCTCGTGGATTATGACCCGTTAGCACAAAGCTACACGGTAATTCTCACTGCATTTACTTGCAATGAACCAAACAATCCTAATATTGTCAAGTAAAAAGAAAATGAGAACCCAAAGGAGTCAACAAAAAAAGATGACCAGGTTATTGTTGACAATCAAGAAAAATTCTTTGTGCCCAAAGCCCCATTTCCTCATCATCTTCAACCAACTAGGAAGAAAAATCACTGTGAGGAAATTTTGAAAGTTTTTAAAAATGTCCAAATCAATATTTCCTTCTTGGATGCCATCAATCAGATTTCTTCATATGCCAAGTTTCTAAAGGACCTAACCAATGTCAAGAGGAAAAGTTCTGTTTCTCGTGAAGCTGCATTTACTACACAAGCATCATGTCTCATCCAGCAGCCCATTGCACCCAATTATGAGGATCTAGAGAGTCCAACTATTTCTCTTAGGATAGGAGATCTGGTTTTGGATTGGTGTCTGCTAGATCTAGGGGCACGTGTAAACCTTTTACCTATTTTGTGTATAAACAATTAGGTTTAGGAGAGTTGCAACTCACGAACCTTACATCGCTTCTAGCAGATGGTCAGTTAAGGTCCCCAAGGGAATTATTGAGGATGTTATTTTGAAGGTTGGCGAATTTTATTTTCCTGCGGACTTTGTGGCCTTAGACACTGAACCAGTTAGAGATCCAAGAAATCACTCCTCTGTGATTTTAAGAACATTCCTTACTACTACTGATGCTGTCATTATACGTAGGAATGGAGTCATGACCTTATCGTTTAGGAATATGACATTTGAGCTAAATGTTTTTCACACTAGTTTCCAACCACATGTAATGGATGACCATGAGGAGGTCAATATGATTGATATTTCGGTCAGTCACAAATTTGAGAAGTCTTGTTATGAAGATCCATTGGAAAAATACTTGGCTCATTTTGGACAAAATTTTGACATTGATGAATCTATAGAAGAGGTCAACGCATTGTTAGACTCTATTCCTGTCATATATAATACTCCATGGAATTCCAAGGTAAACTTTTACCTGTGTCAACATCTGTTCCTGTTCCATCAATCATTGAGCTCCCCAAGTTGGAGCTCAAACCTTTACTCAACACGTTGAAGTATGACTTCCTAGGTGAGTCAGAAACCTTGCCTGTGATAATTTCTTCCCATTTATATAAGGACCAAGAAGGAAGTTGCTAGATGTTCTTGGTGAATATAAGGAAGCCATAGGATGGACCATAGCAGACACCAAGAGAATTAGCCCCTCTGTGGTAATGCAATAAATTCATCTCGAAGAGAATGCCAAAACCTCGAGAGAACTACAAAAGCGTTTAAACCCTATTCTAAAAGAGGTACTAAGAGCGGAGGTCATGAAATTATTAGATGCGGGTATCATTTATCCTATCTCTGATAGTCAGTGGGTCAGTCTTGTGCAGGTTGTGCCCAAAAGTCTAGAGTCACAGTTGTTGCTAATGAGAATAATGAGTTGGTTCCAACTCGTGGTCAAGCTGGTTGGCGAGGGTGCATAAACTATAGGAAACTCAACTCCATGACTAGAAAAGATTATTGTTCTCTAGCCTTCATTGACCAAATGTTAGAACGTCTTGTCAGTCATGCTTACTACTCCTTCCTCGATAGTTATTCTGGATATAACTAAATCCCTCTTGCTCGTGAGGACCAAGATAAAATGACAGTCACTTATTCTTTTGGTACATTTGCCTACCGTTGCATGCCCTTTGGGATATGCAATGCACCTGTTACTTTTCAGCAGTGTATGTTGAGCATCTTTTCGAACATGATTTCTAGATGTTTTTATGGATGGCTTCTCTATTTTTGGGGCTAATTTTGATGAGAGTTTGTATCATCTATCATTGGTATTGATAAGATGTAAGGAGAAAACCTAGTTCTTAATAGGAAAAATGCCATTTCATGGTGAATCCGGGATTGTCTTAGGACACACTGTTTCTAACAGAGGTATAGAGGTTGATAAAGCTAAGGTAGAACTAATCCCCAAATTATCACCTCCTAGAACTGTTCGGGAGGTGCAATCTTTCTTAGGCCACACTGGGTTCTATCGCTGTTTTATCAAAGATTTTTTGAAAATTTCGAAACTACTGTGTGACCTTCTAGCAAAGGATGTTTCCTTTGAGTTCACCCCTTCTTGTTTGGTAGCCTTTGAAAGGCTCAAGATCGAGTTAACCTCGACACCCATCATCCGACCACCTGATTGAAATCTTCCATTTGAGGTGATATGTGACGCTCCTGACTATGCGGTAGGGTTGTTCTAGGCTAGCGAGTGGATAAACTTTCTCATGTCATTTTCTATGCCAGCAAGACCTTTAACAATGCCTAACTGAACTACTCTACCACTGAAAAAGAGTTCCTGGCAGCCTTTTTCGCTCTTGACAAATTCTGTCCCTACCTTATAGGTTCTAAGGTTATAATCTATATTGATCATGCAGCTTTAAGTACCTTCTCACGAAAAAGGATGCTAAAGCCTGTTTAATCTGTTGGATCTTACTCCTATAAGAATTCAATCTAGAAATTCACGATAAAAAGGGCGCTGAGAATGTTATCGCAGATCACTTGTCCAGGATAGTGGTCGAATCTGTGTCTGACTCGCTACCTGTCCTTGAGACATTTCCTGGTGAGCAGTTAATGTCTGTTTTCCCTTCGACTGTTTTGGTGGTATGCCGACATTATGAGCTATCTTATCATGGAACAGATGCCTGATTCATGGACTTAGTAAGAACGGTTGGTTTCTTAACTAGAGTCAAATGGTTCTTCTGAGATGAACCATATTTGTTTAAATACTATCCGATCAGATCATTCGACGTTGAATTGCTGATTATGAGTTCAGGAACATCTTTTCATTCTCCCATGACCAAACTTGTGGTAGTTATTTCAGTGGAAAGAAAACTGTCGCGAAAATCTTGCAATGTGATTTTTATTGGCCCACTTTGTTTCGTGACGCTCATGTTTACTGCCAATCTTGTGATCGTTGTCAACGATTAGAGAAAATTGCACGATGAAATGAAATGTCATTAAACCGGATCTTAGTTGTCGAAATCTTTGATGTTTGGGGCATTGACTTCATGGGTCCCTTTCTGACGTCTCATGGATACCAGTATATCCTTGCGACAGTTGACTACATCTCTAAATGGATAGAGGTCGTATCATGTAGATCAATGACAACAAAGTTGTGGTAAACTTCTTAAAAGAGAATGTATTTTCTCGTTTTAGCTTCCCTCGTGCAATCATTAGCGATGGTGCAAAGCATTTTTGCAATATTGCATTTGAAGCTTTAATAAGAAAATATTGCATCAATCATAGGGTAGCCACCCCTTATCACCAAAGACTAGTGGCCAAGTAGAAGTTTCCAACAGAGCCATCAAGCCCATTCTAGAGAAAACTGTAAACATCACTAGGAAAGATTGGTCTCTTCGACTGACTGATGCCTTATGGGCATACAGAATGCGTTCAAGACTCCTAATGGAATGTCTCCATATCGGTTAGTTTATGGCAAAGCTTTCCATCTTCCTGTCGAGCTAGAACACAAGGCATACTGGGCGATTAAACGTCTAAATGATCTAGACAAGGCAAGAGAGTCTAGAAAACTTCATCTGGATAAGCTTGAAGAGATAAGAAACAATGCATATGAATATGCAAAATGGTACAAGAATCGTATGAAAATGATGCATGATCGAGTCATAATTCGTAAGGAATTCCAGCTAGAACAGAAAGTCCTACTTTACAATTCACGTTTACATCACTTTCTAAGAAAACTAAAATCACGTTGGACCAGTCCCTACATTGTTCATAAGGTGCACTCATATGGTGTAGTTGAGGTCCACAATACCACGGATGGTACCACTTTTCAAGTGAATGGCCATCTGTTAAAGCCATACCGTGAGTATCTGAGCTCAGAAGTGGAGGAAATATTTTTTGAAGATCTTGTTTATCAGGATTGATCTCTATACATGAGATAAGTGCCGGGGAGGGTTCTAACATAGTTTTCTTATAAATAAAAAAATTAAAAAGAAAAATAATATTTTCACTTATTTTGTAAGAAATTAAGTTAATTTTAAGGAATAAGAGAATCATAATTAGGATTTCTTATTCTTGGTTGAAATAAGAATATTTGTTTGATTTTTAGGGTTTGGAAGAAAATTGAAAAAGTAATTTAGTCTTGATTTTTACCTTGAAGAAATATACATACTTTATACACTTACACACATAGGGTTCAAAAATAAAGATTCTTATGCCTTAAAAAAAGAAAAAAAAAAAGAATATATATATTATATATATATATATATATATATATATATATATATATATATATAATAAGAATCCTCTGATTAAGCTGGGTTTTTATACCTCATGAAGCATAATTATTCACGCCCAAAAGTGGTTCATATCTTCAAATAAAATTCTTAGTTTTGTGGCCTTATTTGCTCGAGTCCTAAGTCCTTAGGGTGTTTTCTCACTCGGTGCCCTAAAATCGTTCGGTTTGAGAGTCACAGACTAAGGCTCGTTACATAGACAAATTAGGAAGCCTAAGAGAGCAAAAGAATATTACCACCAATATATACATAAATAAGGCATAAGAGTTAGAGTTAAAAAACTCTAGTCAAAATATTCACGGTCACAAGATGGATATAACTTAGGGTAAGATAATAGACTAGATGAGAATACAATGTTATTCCTTACCTTAATTGATAACAAATCTTTGAATAGAGACTAAGTCTAGGGATGAATAATTCGGTGCTCCTATAACTTATAAATTGCTTAATTCTTGTAAAAACACTTCAAATATTCCTCTTCTTTTCAAAATGTATTTCAATAATACTAACAATTTATTTCTTTTCCTTTATAGATTTGTGGGCGTAATCCACTGAAAACCCTTACGAGACAAAACTCGTTCTCTAGGGGTAACTTAGAGGATTAACGGCTTGTTGCACGTGCTAAGTGCAACCGTGATTCCTACGAAAGTGAGTTTGGTTATTTTAATTCTTGCTTTTTATTTTGTTTTGCTCGTGGATGTGCAAAAGATAGGTGTGGGGGTGTGTTTGGACACATGTATTGCATAATTGTTACTACATCCCTACATATATTCTGTAATAAATCCTACAATTAACTTATCTTAAACTCTAAATCATGCAGGATACGATCAAATAAACAAGATAAGATAAGGCTAACTAAATCAGATCTTTGGGAGAATTTAAATCACAACTGAAAAGCAGAATGTATCAAAAGGATAATCTTAGATCAGTGTCGGTTAAACCAAATTTTTAAGATCCAGTTGTTTGGTTGAAGGATTAAGGAAGACACATCAAATTCAGATCGAAAACGGAAAAACCAACAGGAGATAAAGGCGAATCGGGAATCAATGGATGTGCGCCACTCTGGATCTAGCCCTACAGCTAGGTCATTGTCGCGAAAACGCATCTTGGGCTGCATTTTTCTTGACAATCTATTGAGATCTGGGGGAGCATTTGCTTTCCCTATCTTCATCCACTCTCCCCCTTTATGTTTTGCCTATAACTACTAGCTTTTCTAATGAGAAATTACACCAGAAGGCTATAAAGACTATATTAAAGAGAGAAGTATGTGTTAGGCTGTAATGCGAGAATGGAGAGTTTGCAACAATGATTTATGAATGAAATGAAGTATTCTTCCATCTTGATCGTGTACCGTTCTTTAGTTTAAGCTTCTGTACTCTTTTCTCTTATTTTTGTGATGCAATTCTATTCCTTTAATGATGTTTACTTTATGCTTACGTTAATGATGTCATCTTCTCTTTGCAGCCTTTAAAACTTCTTTTACTCTCTTTGTTTCAGCATTGTTTGGAGGAGGAAGACAACAAGGCGACGACAAGTCATGTGCCAATTCGGGTTCCATCTTTCTTCTCCCTTCCTCTCTTATTTTCTTCATCGCTTATTGCACTTTGCCTTTACATTGGTTAGTACTCTTTTACTTCTTTTATTTCTTTACTTCTCTTACTTCTTAATGTTTAAAGATCTTTAGTTTTTAAAACAAAACTCTAACCTTCATCCAAGAATTCTTAACTAGCTTAAGATTATATGGGATTATTAATAACTAAGTTTTAAACAAGTCTCTGTGGATTCGACTCTATTCTTGCCATTATACAATTTTCTAGAAAGATTTCAAAGCAAGATTAGGTTTTCATAAATTGTTTGTGGTTTAAACAATGACGGATTTCTTTATGAACTTCAAACCGCGAACAATAAGGCTAATTATGCCAAACCACCAACCTTTGAGGCTTCGCCTCTTAATTCTCTACCTAGTCACCGATATGGCAAGAGCTAATTTCTAACAACTTTCTCCTTAGTCAATCTCCTAGTGAGTCCAATTAATCCTAGGGCTAACGTCTAGTTAATTTTAAATTAGGGTTAGGTTCTGAGTGCAAGGAAGATGGTTTGTGGTTAAGACAGGGTAATGATGTCCCCACCTTATGTTATTTAGGGGTTTTGCCCTTAATATGTATAGTGCACGTGTACAAGCAAAATAGAAAAGAATTCACTCAAAAGTAATAAATCAGCCAAGGGTGCTTCCTAGTCTATATGCAATGTGAACGTACCTGATCTCCAGCACTCTTCAAAAAAAATTATAGAATTTAAAAAGACACGTGCCTATGATGCAAGAGTCTAAATTATTTTTTTAAGTTAATCAACTAATAGGTTATTGTTCATTTATTAAAAATATGCAGGGTTATCAAACAGAGAAACTTTCAATTGCAGTAAATAATTTAAGCAATTCCAAGCAGCCCCGCGCAAAAGCAGGTCAGTAGTCAATTCAACAGGCCGCGTTTATGCCGCGTTTGCGCGGCCTTGTTGACGGTTTAGGGGCTCTGTTAAAAATGCAGAGTCCCACAACCACTTATATGTCCTTTAGTACATTTTATTTTCCTGTTCTCTAAATCTGCACACAAAAACAGAAAAATTAGGGTTTGTTAACAAAGAGAACTGTATCATTCCCTCCCCAGTAACGACGCCAAAATTTTGATTGACAGTGAAAAAAGAGAGTAAAAAGTAAAAGTTAAGGTTAAGAGATTTCTCTATTTTCTCGCAATTAATCCACTGTAGTAAGAGCTAAACGGGTCGATTCACAGAGAGAGATGCGATGCAAGCTTTTCGATACGTTCTCTCTGTGTAAAACTTGGAGAAAAAGATGATGGTTATAAAAGAGTTGATTTAAATAGAAAGAGAGATTATAGCCCACTAATCATCTACCATAACCAATGCACTAGTCTATTAAGAATAAATATCATATTGAACCTATAAAGATTAACCCTATAGTGTTGCTTCAAACTCAAGCAAGAAAAGTAAGATAGAAAGTAAACCCTAATCAAAGTACACTAAATAAAATTAAACATTAGTTTATCAAAGTCTCAAGTATAGCATAAAAAAGTTATTTTAGACTTAACATTAAGCTATAAAAATATCTAAGTATAAACTAAGAATAACATTAAATAGTATGCCCTAAAGGTAGTTTAACTTAATTCATCACCAATCTTCAAGAATTATTAACTAATCCTAGGGTTTCAAATAAGCATAGAATTCAATTAATTTATCTTATAGACCTAGGCTTTAGTTGGTGGAGAGATTAGCAAGCTACAAGAGAATTAGTTACTCATATTCATGGTGAATTTAAGCATGGTATTTAAAAGTTGCATAAAAGAAATTAAATTAGAATTGAAGAAAATAAATAAAAATAGCAAAAAGAGATATGAAAGAAAATAAGAACCTTCATTATATTTGTCATCGATCCAGTACAAAAGCCTTCTTCTCTTTACAAATCTTCTTCAACATAAAAAAAAAAACTAGAAAATACAATGAAAATTCGGAAAGAAAAGATGATCTAAAGAAAACCCTAAACTTGATTTTTAGAGATGTCTCTCCTCTGTTACTCTGCAGGGGTAGAATACCACCACCCAAACTTACACACACGCGGCTACAGGATAGCGTTTGGGCACGACAAAAGTATCGGCTTTGGGCACGCGTTTTGATGCGTGGCTTCATCTCTTTCATTCATCTGAAGATCTTTCCTTAGAATCCTTCTTTGAATTCTGCAATTTAAAGTAACCTTCTTTCCTAAAAAATTTAGGAAACAAGTTATCTATAAATTTGAATTTTAAACTTGAATTCTCTCCTTTATCTTTAACTTAGGGATCAAGTAACTTAATTTAAATTGACTTTCTCCTTTATCTCTGATTTAAGATAGGATAATTTCTAAATTAACTTGTGCTGATGGGCTCTTGGGCTTCTCTTTAACTTGTAGGCTTCTTTTAGGCTATTTTCTTTTCTCTTTTTAATAATAAAGGCCTGCACATTACTAAATAATAAAATAATTAAATAGAAGCACTTTATAAAAAATAAACATGAAAATGTGACTAAAAATATGCACTTTTGATGAACAATCAGTTTCGGTGGTGGTCAAATTCAGCAAATGTGTTGGCTTAAGGGTATACTCTCCGGTTATGTTTTGATGATTATAAACCACATGAAGTTGTTCGGTACTAATCAAGTTCAAGTGTTTAAGAACTTTTTAGGGTTCAAGAAGATTCAAAGTATTTCTTCCTCAAAAGGAAGGTTTTGAAGTCTCAAGTTTACTCAAGGATGAGATTCAAGTTAGGACAATCAAGATAAGCATTTTTGAAGAAGTTCACTTGAAGATTACTTGAAGACATATTGAACCTAATAGTTTATTAAAGTATAGGATGAAGAATTGATGCTCAAGAAGTCACATACAAAAATACAAGTTCTCCAAATACAAGTTTTATATCTACTTTTTCTGTTTTGGTATTTTACAAAGTTTGGTGTTTGATACATATCTTATATTTTTCCAAATTTATATATCCTATTTCTATCATTGTCTATGTATTACCAAACATTTTTTAACAAATATATATTAAAAATGAATTTAATTTTAAAATTATCTGAAAAATGTGTTATAGGCCAGGCCGGTCGACCGGACCTCGTAGGTGATTTTGGGTGACTGCTTGTGCATGTTGTGCATGTTTGTCGGACGACTGACCAATCGACTTGCAAACTAGCAGTCGATCGGGCAGTCGACTGACTGTTTGGTTCGGCCAACTGGGCGGTCGACCAATGACTAATGGTTAGTTCAAAATTTTGAACTACTAGTTGACAAGGCAGTTGACCAATGTTCTAGTGGAGTTATAGTAATGGCTAGTTTTCAAAATCTGAAAATTTTAACTTATTCTCCAATGGATATTTTGCCCTTTTTGTACTTAATCTCCCTCCTAATGACCTGATAAGCTCTTCTAACATTATCACTTGCATATATATATATAGCTTATTGGGAGAGGCTTAGATAAGATTTTTTAACATTGGTTTTTGTTTTGAGAAAATACTTGAAAATTCTGGTTTATTCGAAAGAGAAAATTTTTAGTTTCTTTGCTTCAAGTGCTCTCATTTCCAAATCAATTTCTGTAAGTTTTTAACTGCTAAATTCATTCATTTCAACTAAATTTTCTTTGTCACAAACTTATTGAACTTCACTCCTCATTCTATACTATAGAAAGTTGTAAAAGAGAGTATTTGTGCTTTTTGTGGCCACCAAGAGCTTGTAAACCTCATTGGCTTTATGCTACCTCTTGTATAGAGGATTGAGAGTTAGAGTTGTGTACTCCGATCTTATGTAGACTATTATAATTTCTTTGTGGAGGCTTCTTTGTGGAAAAATCCTTAGTGGATAGTGAAATCCTTCACGCGGTGAAGGTGGTGACGTAGAGCTTGTGCTTGAAATTCGAAACAAATCTCTTGTGTTTACGATTGCTTTTTTTTTTCTCTTACTCTTACTCTATTTCTATTACTTGCACTTGTGTTTTTACTTCTCTTGCATTTGCTATTCATTGCTTGCATCATATTTATCATTCTTACTTGTCGTTTTACTCATTTCAGTAAGAAGGCAATTAAGCACCTCAACTCCTAATCTAAAGGAATATAGAGGAGAAGTTCTAGAGCTCTTCACGAGGAATCCCGCTTCACTTCTTATTTTGAGTTGACCTTTGCATCATTCTTCAAATTCTACATTATTTGTCATTAGGTTAGCATTACACCTATTCACCCCTCTAGGTGTACTTTCAATTAGTATCAGAGCTTTGGATTCTATTTTAGTTTAACTAACTTAGAGTGATTATTTTACTAATCATTTCATTTGCACTATCACTTTACTTTCCATACTAGCTTGCATGGCTGAATGTATTAAGACTCCACCCAAGTTTGATGGCCATAACTTTCTCATATGGAAAGTTAAGATGACCGTGTTCTTGGAATCCTTAGGAAGCCAGGTTGCAAAGAAGGTGACCAGACCCTTTAATGTACCCGATGGTGATGAAGCCACATGGTCCGAAATTGCCATCAAAGAATTTTATGCTAATGCAAAAGCTCACTATGCATTGCTTCAAGCTTTAAATGATGATGATATTGCTAAGGTAATTTATTGCAAATCCGATTATGAGATTTGGTCACACTTAGTTGTCACGCATGATGGGACATCACAAGTCTAGAGAGCTAAGATTGATCTCTTATGCTCCTAATATGAAAATTTTGCTACGAATGAAAATGAATTTATTGATGACATGTTCACAAAGCTTACTAAAATCACTAATGGTCTTGCTTCTTTAGGGGATGCTATTGACAATGATCAAAAGTGAGGAAGGTCATTCGCGCTCCTACAACATCATGGGAAGTCAAAGCCACACCATTGAAGGAGCTCAATGACAAAGAAAAGATGGAGCTCATTGATCTTATTGGCAACCTTAAGACCCATGAGATGGAAAGAAAAGAAAGAGAGGAGAAGGCACCACTAAAGAAGAAATCACTAGCTTTCAAATCCACTCCTACCATCTCTGATGATAAAGATAATGACCAAGAAGATGATGAAGATTTATCTCTTATTGTGAAGAATGTTAGAAGGATGTACAACAAGGCTAAATTGAACAATAAAAGAAGATGGCAGGGGAAGGAGGACAAGAAGATTGTTTGCTATAATTGTCAGAAACCCGAACACATCGTTACCGATTGCTGGGTGACAAAAGCAAACACTCAACCTCAAGAAGCCTTACAAAAGAAGGCCTTGAAAGCTACTTGAAACTCGGAGAGCAAATATGAAGAAGAGGCAGACACGGCTTATATGTGTTTCATGACTAATGAGAACACCCAAGGTAATATCCGAATCTTGCCTTGATAAATGTGAATTGTCTATGAATGAATGGGTGAAGTTTTGAAGAATTTTCAAATAACTATGATTTTCTTAAAAAAAGTATTTAAAAATGAAAAAAATGAACTTTTTCAAAATAAATTAGTTGTTATTTCTAAAGAAAAAGAATTTTGCCTTTCACTCTTGAAAAGACACAAAAGGATTTTGACGCACATAAATCTCTTGCAAAGCAAAATTTTTCATTATTGATGAAAATAAGATTTCTAATTTGAAAAATAAAATTAATAATTTGAGCAATATTTTAAAAAATTGTGAGTTTGACAAAGTTAGATTAGAGGCTATATTCCTAAGAGGCAAACTCAAAGGAAATCACACACTCCTCATGTTTCACATGCTCACACACAACATCATGCACACCATGCCACACACACTTCACATGCTCATGTTACACATGCTTATCATACCCACACACATCATGCATTTTTATATGCCAAGGTGTACTCATGCACCTATTGTGGCTACAAAGGTCACTTGGCCAAGTTTTTTTATGATAGACTTAATGTTTAAAATGATCATGTTTAGATTCGTAAGACTAACACTTTAGAACCCAAGAAAATTTGGGTACCAAAGTCAACACTTTTATCAATTGGTATAGCTACGAACCAAGGCTCCAAGTGGTAAGGGGCAGTGGTACTTTGATAGTGGTTGCTCAAGGCACATGACATGAGACACCAACAATTTTGCAGTGCTATCAAGGTATCATAAAAGTGGTACCATCATCTTCAGAGATGATTCAAAGGCAAAATCATTGGCATAGGTAATATCAAATTTGGCTCATCTCTTTTAATTGAGAATGTTATTTTGGTTGAAGGTCTCAAGCACAATCTCTTGAGCATTAGCCAACTTTGTGACAAAAGTTTTAAAGTTGTTTTTGATTATTTCACTTATAATATTTTAGATAAGAAAACAAATGCTTGTATTCTTTCTGGTTTCTTGAAAACAATGTTTACATGATGAATATATTGAATTTACATTACAATGTCACTTGTTTAAATATTTTTAATGAAAATTCTTGGTTATGGCATAGGAGACTAGGCCATATTTCATTTGACCATCTTTCCCGAATTTATTCTAAGAAATCGATAAAGGGTATTCCTTGTTTGAAGTTTGAAAAGGACCACATTTGTGATGCGTGCCAACTTAGAAAACAAACCAAGTTCTCTTTCAAAGCAATCAAGGATATCATAATATCTAGGCCATTAGAGTTAATCCACATGAATTTGTTTGGTCCAATTAAAACTAAAAGTTTTAGTGGTAACCGTTTTGTTTTGTTCTTGTTGATGATTTCTCAAGATATACATGGGTTTTATTTTTAGAAACTAAAGATGAAGCTTTTTCACATTTTCACGCTTTCAGAAAAAGAGTTGAGAAAGAAAAAGATTTTCTGATTTTCTGTAGAAGAAGTAATAGAGGTGGTGCATTCATCAACCATTTTTTTATCACCTACTGTGAAGAAAATGAAATTAAACATGAGTTGTTTTATCCTAGAACTCCACAACAAAATGGAGTCGTTGAAAGAAAGAATCACACTTTCAAGAAATAGGTAGGATAATGATTAGTGAATACAGTCTCCCTCAATATTTATGGATCGAGGCCGTAAGCACTCATGTTACATATCCAATAGAGTTTATTTTTGCGAAAATACTTCTGAAATCCCTTTTGAGACTTATTATTTGAGAAAACCTAATGCTTCATATTTTAGAGTTTTTTATTGTAAATGTTTTGTATGGAACACTAAGGACAATTTAGGTAAATTTGATGCCAAGTCTTATGAAGCTATATTTGTTGAAATTCACACACTATAAGGCCTATAGAATCTTCAATAGGTCAACTTTGAGGAATATAATGCTCATTAAAGAATATTATAGAAATTGATTCTTTAGGTGAAGACATGGAGAAAATATCATTGAAGCACTCACCAATACAAGAAGAAGACAAATCAAAAGATAATGAACATGATGAAGTTTAAGAAGTTGAAGTGGAGCCAACTCAATCACTTCCAAAAGATTGGTGATATGCTACAAACTATCCCAAGGAACTCATCATAGGTGATGTATTCAAAGGGTAACTGCTCGCTCCAAATTTGTGGCAATTATGCATTAATTTCTCATATTGAGCCCAAGAACATCCTCAAAGCCGAGCGACTCATATTGGTTGCTTGCAATGTAAAAAAAACTCAATCAATTTGAGCACAACCAAGTTTGGCACCTTGTTTTTATGCCTCATGACAGGCCAACAACTGGCACTAAATAGATTTTAGGAATAAGTTGATGCGTCGAGAAATATTATTAGATATAAAGCTAGGTTAGTGACCCAAGTTTACACTCAAATTGAAGGTATTGATTTTAAGGTAACTTTTGCTCCCGTAGCACGACTTGAAGCAATACGGATGACACTTGCCTTTGCTTCTTTCGAAGATTTCAAGCCTTTTCAAATGGATGTTAAAAGTGCATTTTGAATGACTTTATCAAAGAGGAGGTGTATGTTGAACAACTCCCCAGGTTTGTTGATCCTACACATTTGGATTTTATTTTTAAACTGATAAGACTTTATATGGTTAAAAATAAACTCCAAGAGCTTGGTATGAAAGACTTTCAAGTTTTCTTGTTCTAAATAATTTTGTTAAAGGCAAAGTTGACACTACCTGTTTACAAAGTATGTAGATAATGATATCCTAATTGAGCCAATATATGTTGATCATATCATCTTTGGATCTACTAATGAAAAGCTTTGTAAGATTTTAAATCATACATGGAGAAAGAGTTCCAAATGTGTATGATGGGAAGCTCAACTACTTCCTTGGACTCCAAATCAAGCAAAAGGGTGATGAAATCTTCATCAACCAAGCAAAATACACAAGAGAACTTAAGAAGAAGTTTAGGCTTGAAGATGCAAGGATTAGCAAGACACCCATGGCTACCACAACTAAGCTTGATAAGGATGAACAAGATAAAAATGTTGACGTTAAACTCTATCGTAACATGATTGGTAGCTTGCTTTGTTTGACGGCTAATAGGCCGACATAATGTTTAGTGTGTGTCTATGTCCTAGATTTTAATTTTCTCCTAAAGAATCTAACTTAATTTCAGTAAAACGCATTATAAGATATCTTAAGGGTACTATTGGAATATGCTTGTGGTATCCGAACACCAGACAATTCTCAATGACGAGTTTTTTGGATGTCGACTATACCAGTTGTAGAGTGGATAGGAAAAGCACTAGTGAAACTTGTCAATTTTTAGGAAATTGTTTTGTTTCTTGGTCTTCCAAGAAATAAAATTTCATAGCCCTCTCAACCATCGAGGCGGAGTATGTTGTGGCCGGGCCTTATTGTGCACAAGTCCTTTGGATGAAACATACTTTTCTTGATTATGATTTGCATTATGATCATATTAAAATATTTTGTGATAATACTAGCGCCAATCATACGACCAAGAATGGAAATCAACATAATAATACTAAGCATATAGAGATTCGATATCATTTTCTTAGAGATTACTATAAGAAAGAAGATATTGAAATTGATTATGTTTCTACCGATTTTCAATTAGCGGACAATTTTACTAAACTACTTGATTATAATAGGTTTCATTCATTTGTGGTAAATTGAATGTTTACATTACGGATTCTTGAAATTTTTCATCAGTGTCTCTCAAAATTGGTTTACCTGTTTGTTTACTTAGTTTCCTTCTCACATTAATACTTGTGTTTTTTTTAAGTTGGTATCTTCTTTCACTCCTTTTTGATGCATGACAAGAAAAGTAAGAAGTATTATAAAGGAGAGAAGTATTAATCTATTAATTTAAGTATTAATCTGTTAATATTATTATGGGGAGAAGTATTAATCTATTAATGTTTTTACATGAAGCTTGTAGAATCATTTTTTTTGTTTTATGTAAATAGTTTTTAAAAAAATTAGCATGCTTGGTATAATGAGCTTTTATTTTATATATTCGCTTATTCCATGTGTATATGCAATGCCTTGATCTATTATTCATTGCATAATGCTTTTGGTGATGCATATTGATTCATCATTAATCATTTTATTAAATATGCACATGACTTAGTTTTTCAATTGGTATATCATTTAGTCATGATTCATTAATCTTGATAGATAAACATAATTTTAGGTGGGAGCTTTTGGAGCTTTCTATATTTGTTTTAACTTCAATAACTCATGTGTTTTGTCATCATCAAAAAGGGAGAGATTATTGACCCAAGGGTACACTCTCTGATTTTATTTTGATGATTACAAATCATATGAAGTTATTTAGTACTAATCAAGTTCAAGTGTTTAAGAACTTTTCAGGATTCAAAGTGTTTCTTCCTCAAAAGGAAGGTTTTGAAGTCTCAAGTTTACTCAAGGATGGGATTCAAGCAAGGACAATCAAGATTGACATTTTGAAGAAGCCCACTTGAAGATTACTTGAAGACATATTGAACCTATGTAAGAAAATAGTTTGTTAAAGTATAGGATGTAGAATTAATGCTCAAGAAGTTACACACAAAAATACAAGTTTTCAAAATTCAAGTTTTTATATCTAGTTTTCCAGTTTGGTATTTTACAAAGTTTAGTATTTGATACATGTCTTATATTTTTCCAGATTGATATATCATGTTTCTATCATGTATCTCATAGCCTATGTATTGCCAAAACACTTTAAAAACTAATACAAAATATTTAAAAACGTATTTGATTTCAAAAATTATCTGAAAAATGTGTTTTAGGCCAGGTCGATCGATCGGCCAGTCGACCGGACCTCGTGGTTGATTTGGGTGACTACTTGTGCTTGCTATGCATGTTTGTCGGATGACCAACTGGTCGACTGGCAAACCTAGCAGTCGACTGACTGTTACACCTAAGTCTCGGTTTGGCTCGACCGACCAGGCGGTCGACCGATGCCTAACGACTAGTTCAAAATTTTGAACTATCGGTCAAGCGGCCGGTCGAGCGATGTTCTGGCAGAGCTACAATAATAATTAGTTTTCAAAATCTGAGATTTTACCATATTTTCCAATAGGTATTTTGTCTTTTTGGGGTTAATTTCTCTCTTAATGGCCTGATAGGCTCTTCTAACAGTGTTTATCACTTGCCTATATATATAGCTCATTGGGAGAGGCTTAGATAAGATTTTTAACACTGTTTTTGGGAAATACTTGAAAATTCTGGTTTATTCAAAAGAGAATTTTTTTTAGTTTTCTTGCTTCAAGCGCTCTCATCACCAAACCAATTTCTACAAGTTTTCATCTCTTAAATTCATTCTTTTAACTGAATTTTCTCTCTCACAAACTTCTTAAGCTTCACTCCTCATTCTATACTATAAGAACTTGTAAAAGAGAGTGATCTTTGTGCTCACTTAGAGCTTGTAAACTTCATTGGTTTGTGCTACCTCTTATGTAGAGGATTGAGAGTTGGAATTGTATACTCCGGTCTTGGGTAGACTATTGTAATTTCTTTGTGGTGGATCCTTTGTGGAAAGATCCTTAGTGGATAGTGAAATCCTTCACGTGGTGAAGGCAGGGACGTAGAGCTTTGTTTTTGAACCTCGAAACAAATCTCTTGTGTTTGCGATTATTTTTTTCTCTCTTACTCTATTGCTATTGCTTGCACTTGTGTTTTTTTGCTTCTCTTGCAATTGCTATTCATTGCTTGCATCATATTCATCATTCTTACTTGTCGATTTCACTCATCTCAACATGAAAGTAATTAAGCACCTCAACTCCTAATTTAAAGGAATATAGAGGAGAAGCTCTAGAGCCCTTCACGGAGAATCCGGCTTCACTTCTTATTTTGAGTTGACCATTTGCATCATTCTTTAGATTTCACATTGTTTTCGATTAGATTAGCGTTACACCTATTCACCCCCCTCTAGGTGTACTTTCAAAGCATTGTTGTCCAATCTAAGTAACATGGATTTCAAAGAACCAATCTTTGATGACCTCTTTCCTATTTACATTTTTATTATCCCCAAATTGAATAGAATCGTCCAAGATCCTAACATTAAAATCATCTCTGTTATATGACAATCTGAAATATCATCTCGGAGTCATTATGTCTATACCTAAGTCTAACAATAGAATGTGGTTCGATGAAATGATTGACTTAGGCTCAAGAATAAAAGGTTCGAGAACCAATAATGACTCGAGAATATGATTTAAATTAAGTTTAGGTTCAAGAGTTAGATTTGGTTCAAAAGTTGGGTCCAAATTAAAGAATTGAAACTCACATTCTTTTCCCATTAATTGAATGTGACTTTCCAAAATCGGTGGTTCAATTCAGGCTCTATGCATGCAGGAATCAATGTTGGCTCAGAAATTGGGTCCAAATCAGGTAAGGATACTGGAGTAAATATAAATTCAAAATTTAGAATTGAATCACAAAATAGGGGATCAGGGTTACATTCATATTCGAGTTCAATTCTCTTGAAATGAAAACTTACCAATTTGTCTAAGGTTTGGGATTGGTCAAGTTCAATATGTTGTGGTGGAATTGAATCTTGATTAAAAGTTTCCAAGATATCATGATTCATGATTCCTATCAATATGGCTAGGAAAATTGGGAATGGTCAAAAATATGTTATGTAGAGTTTTTTTCATTCCTATCATTTACTATGTTAATTAAATGACTTATTTGTGCTTATAACCTATTGAAGAAATCATTTTGGGACCGAATCTTGGCTTCCATTCATCTTCCGATATAATCAGTTCTTCTTCTTGTTGTGGTGAAACTTGAAAAATAGAGTAAGGATCTTGGATTTGAAAATTTTGATGAGATTGTGAGTCTTTCATGTTTTGAACACGTCGCTCGGACTCATGCAAGGCTTCTAGAATCTTATGAAAATTGAATTTTCTCTATCAGTTGTTCTAGATAAGAAGATATGAAGCTGAATGTTGGAAAGGTAGTTGACCGTATGACTGGGGGGAGTTGTATCCCCACTGACTCAGTGAAGAGTGAAGAGATGATTATTTCAATCTTGTTCATAATATTGGGACTGGCGTATATGTTGATTCGGATAAAACCAATACTTGGTTGGTTAAAGTTATGAACTGTCAGGTTGGTGTTATCTGAAAAAGAGGTCAGAGTGTAATATGGTTTACTACTAAAAATGGAAAAATTATTGTTAAAATCTATTTCACACAAACAACAACAAAAATAAAATAAACAAATAATCAAATAAATGAAAGAAAAATCTAACTTAAGTTAGGGAAGACTTTAGACCTAGACGACTCCTAACTAGTTAGACTATCCGCGGGAGGTATATTGCAGCAATCTGACCACAAGTTAATCGGCTAGGTAAGGGAAAGATCAGTGGGAGGTATCCATGTTTGAGTAACGGGCCTAATTATGCTAAATCACTATTCTTCGAGGTTTCACCTATCAATCTCCAACCTTTAATATATACCAATTTGACTAGAGTCAAACTCGAACAACTTCCTCCTTAGGTCAATCTCCTATTGAGCCCGAGATGTCCCTAAGGTCAATGTCTACTATGTTTTAGTTAGGCTTGGGTTAGTGAGTGAGGAGATGATTTTTGGGCTAAGAAAGGGCAATGAGTTCCCCACCTTATTTTGTTTAAGGTATGGCCTTAATTGTTTTCGTGCGCATGTACAAATATTAGTAGAAGGTAATACTTAAGTAATATAAATTACACAAAATGTTCCT
Organism: Agave tequilana; assembly: GCA_038442645.1. Classification (NCBI taxonomy): domain Eukaryota; kingdom Viridiplantae; phylum Streptophyta; class Magnoliopsida; order Asparagales; family Asparagaceae; genus Agave; species Agave tequilana. Next base: position 65,816 of record JAVJIF010005697.1, on the reverse strand, counting down.
ATACTACATGCTATGTACACGTACCTTGGCTCCAACACTCATCAACAATAATATAAAATGTAACGAAATTAGACGAATACCCTAGAATGCAAAGTCTAAACCGTTTTTCAGCATTAACAAGCAACAAGTCACTTATGGATTAAGAACAGTGTGCAAATCAAAGTATTAAGAAATTCTAACAGCTGCAGAAGCTTTCTTTTGCATTTCAAGCATCCTGCAAGAAACAGGAGTCAGTAGGCCTCCACTACAGCCACAGAAACACGGCTTTTGCCGCGTTTGTGTGGCGATTAGTGGGTTCTGGTGCTTTACCTTCTAGGGCAGATTCCCAGAGAAGCTATATGTTTTCTGCAGCTATTTATTTCCTGAAATAAGCCCTGCACACCAAAACAGAGAAGAAAATAGGTAACCATTAAGTAAATTTATAAAGAAAACTTATCGTCCCTTCCTAGCAACGGCGCCAAAATTTGATCGAGGCTGAACCTGCAAAGAAAATATATAGTTTAGAATTGAAGATTAACAAGTGCTAGGTTGATCAATACGACCGCTTTAGCAAGTGACTATACGGGTCGTGATCCACAAGGAGGGACTGCGATAGAAGCATTAGGTAAGTTCTTTCTAAGTTGCTAATATCGGATAAAAATTTCTTCTTTGTTTCTTAAAAAGAAAAGAAAAGTGTTAGTAATAGGAGAGGAGAAGAAGAAGGTGATGTTGTTGGTGTTTTGAAGTGTATCTAAACTAATTTAAAAAGAAGGAAGAATAAATAAAGAAAGGTTGACTTTGAAGATATGTTTTAAACTAATGAAAGGAAAGAAATAAAAATTTACGTACCTCTTTGGCCGATTACTTACCTTGGATCGATGGCGAAGGCTTATCTTGCTTCAAAGGCGATCAGCGCACGACCTATAAGATTGAACTCAGTCTCCGTCCATATTACATCATCAAGATGAACAAGCGTGAAATGATATGGACATCTAAGAGGAGGAATCCCTCATCATGAGCTATCAGTGACACTCGCAGAGGAAAGAAAATTTCAATGCTACTAGATTCACTTGAATTAAATAATTAAACACAAAAAAAAAGTAAAGTAAAAAAGAAAAGAATAAAACAAGAATACAACTTTGATTAAAACAGAGTACTAATAAAATAAAGGAGAAAACTTACACTGGTGTCACTCTCAATACAACTTTCTTCTCTTTCTCTCATGAAACTTTTCTCTGATCTCATTTACATAAGAAAACAGAAAATTATATAAAGAAAAACAAAATTTTAAGTTAAACTACAAGCCTAAGCCTAATCTCTATTCTCTGCTGGAGTGGTCCCCTTTTGCCTTCTAAAATGTAGGTATCTATAAGAGAATATGGATAAGAGAGAGCGTACGAGGATACGGGGAGCAAACGCTCCCCTAGATGTTTCAAAAGAACTGCGGATCCGCGATATGGCCAGATCCTAGGGCGCGTGATCATGATTCTCCTGATATCTCCTTTATCCACTGGGTTTTTCTATTAGTTTCTGGATTTGGTGATATCCTGTTGATTCTTCAGCTAACCAAATGGATCTTCAAAAATCTAATTTTAACTGAATTAGATATGAGATTATCCTCTCTGATGTACTATAGTATTCAGATAGAATTGCTTCTAAATCTTTAAATTTGAGTAGATCTTCGTTAATTTATTTGAGCTAGAAAATCTTATCTTTAAATCTCTGGATTTAATTGGATAAACTGGTCCATTTCTCCTCTTTCTTTATTAATTACCCTGCACACCATTAGACGTTAAAATGATTTAAATAGTAGAGATTTATTACAAAAGAAATGTGAAAATGTGACAATAAATAATGCAATTTTAGTGACTGATCAAGGACCCAAATCCTTTATTGAGAATTCTTCCGCCAAACTACCCTTAAGATTCACAATCTCCTTCATGTTGGACCCATCAACAAGCATATCATTTACGTACAATATTAGTATGGATATAAAAAATTCTCAAACTACTTGGAATAGCAGCAATGATCAGCCTCCAGTCTTGTGAAACCACTGCTCACTATGAATCTATCAAACTTCAGATACCACTATCTTGGAGCCTTTTTCAAGCCATAAGGACTTTTCTTTAGCTTGCAAATCAACTGCTCCTTCCCGAGCATGATATACCCCTGTGGCTTCAATATGTAAATGTCCTACTCCAAGTCACCATGGAGGAACACAGTCTTAACATTTAGCTATTCCAGATGTAAATCCTCTGCTGCCACAATACTGAGCACAAATCTAATGGTGGTAAGTTTCATAATAGGAGAGAAAATCTCATTGAAGTCAATACCTTGCTGTTGAAATCCCTTCATAATTAGCCTTGCCTTGTACCTCCTAGTTGTAGGCTGTCTAAAAATCACTAAAAGACAAGCCATTAAAAAGCAGAGTTTCAAGTTCTAGACGCGAAGGCTCGACACCCGCGTTCAACATCAAGGCGCGTGGGCTCGACACCCGCGTCTCAACATCAAGGCGCGTGGGCTCGACACCCGCGTCTCAACATCAGGCGCGTGGGCTCGACACCCGCGTCTCAACATCAAGGCGCGTGGGCTCGACACCCGCGTCTCAACATCAAGACGCGTGGGCTCGACACCCGCGTCTCGGTTATAACCGCCCTGGTTATGGGGCCAGTCGCCGCCCACATAGCGGGAGGTCAGCCCCTCGTTGTGGAGCGTTTTTAGGGGGCACGTTCACCCTGGAACCTCTATAAATAGCCCCGTCGCTATTGAAGAAGGGGTCAGATTTTCTTTAGTTAGATGACAACAAGACAGAGACAGGAGAAAGAGAGCTAAACTCTTCAACAAGCTCGCTGCATACGAGTTGCCCTTTGCCTACCTTCTCTTTGAGAGTTTTCGTAGACAGAGCTGTGTTACTCCTTCTACCAGCCAAAGAGAAGATCCCTGACGATCCCGACGGTCATCCAGTCAACGGAGAATAAGATTCACTCTCCACCGCCACACGAAGAACCCAGCACTAAACAAAGGGAGGATCCAAGACTCAACATCCTCCCTTCCTTGTAATCGGAGTATTAATCCGTTGTAAACTTTCAATTGATTCAAGGAAACTTTACGCGAATTTTTCCTCTGCGAACAAGAGATGGCGACTCCGCTGGGGACTTCATTTGTCACTGATGAGCAAATGTGGCGCAGGATGACGTCCTTCGTGAGAGAAAGATGGTCGAATCGCTTGTTGTCGAGTTCGATCAGGCAAAGTACGAAGAGTTTCTCTCTTCCGGCTCCAAGAGCCCCAGGACCCGCGTCTGCCGCAGGGTCTCGACGGGGAATGCCCCCGAAGCCCGATCTGAAGCTCTCTCGGGCGCTGCTGCTGCCAACTGTGCCAAGCAAGATACACGCGCCAATACCTCTCAGAAGGCCCGCGTGATCTCAGGCACAACTGCTGCTGCGATCAACGCGCAGCACTGAACACACGCGTCAATGTCTCTCAGGAAACCCGCGTGGTCCAAATCTCTGGTGTCCAGCATCAGGTCGTCGTTGGTCTCTCTCCACCTCCACGACGCAACCGAAATGCCGAGCGTCGTCAGAGGAGACGTGCGCGTCAGCTACAAGTTGGAACCTCTGGTTGTTCGACTGAGGCTGGACGCGACGTACAACCTGGCGCCTTGCCCGCGTCACGTCCAGCACGAGAAGTCCGCGTTTGGCGGCCCAAACGCGAGACTCCTCAAGCTAGGTCCTCTGAAGACCAACTCACCAAACGCCAAGGTGAAGCCTCTGCGCCTCGTCAAGCGCGAGAGGCACGCGCCCATAAGCCTGGGCCCAGCAGCCCATCCTCTCTCAAACGTCTCTGCCCCGACGCGCCGAGCCGCAGCGCGGCAATCGCGTCTCGTCCCAACAGAGACGCCTGACGCGCGTCTTACAGCCGCGGCGCGAAAATCGCGTCCCTGAAGCCTGCGTCCAGGCTATACAGCACATGGATGCCTCCTGTCTTCGACGTTGTGAGGCTAGTCTCTTCGATCCCCCTCCCGTGGATTTGAGGGATTACTTGACGAAGAAAAGAAGTGCCAATCAGGTCACTTCATCATGTTGCTACAACGGCTCATCCGTATGCTTTCTGAGTGCCGTTGTGGTTCAGGTGTGCACCAGCAGTCTTTAGTTAGACAGCTGACCCTGATTCCCCCGTCAGCCAAAAGAAGGCGCTCCCACAGAAGGAGAACCTTCTCTGACATTGAGTACCCGGAGCTCACTGCGAATATGACGAGCAGGAGCAAGGGAAAATAACCTGCAGTCAGCTCTGACGAGTCTGACTCTGAACCGGAAGGAGTGTACCGACACACTCGCACCCGGACCGGGGCCATTCCCACGATTGATTATAATGCCTTAGCCCATGGCATTAAAGTGAATGATTCTCACTCCACCGTAGTGGAATCACGGGCTTCAAACTCTTCTGTTGAGAAGGAGGCCTCCGCCTACATGACAGGCACTCCTGAGGAAACGACTAGACGTTTAGAATAAATCAGAAGGCACAAATGGATATGATTCTTTCTCAGCAGGAATCTATCGACTCCCTCAAGCAAATGCTTGCACAGTTGCTCGAAGATAGGAGGAAGTCTCCTCCTAAAAAGACGAAGGGCAAAGGGAGAAAGGGAGAAAGCTTATCTTCTGAACCTTCTGAGGAGAGGCAGTGATCTACTTCTAGTTCGTCCAAATCCTCGTCGCAAGTAAAGGGCGACCAAGACCAGGGAAAGGCTCATGCTAAAAGAATGAGTCAATTGGAGCAACGCCTCGAGGCCCTTACCAACCGTAAAGGCCTCCAAGAAGCTGGGGTGGTCCGACCCTATCCTGCTGAATGGGACTTGGTTCCATACCCGTCCAAGTTCAAGGCTCCAACCCTTCAAGCATTCGATGGGAAAGGGTAACCCAACCAACACATCTACTACTTTAAATCCCAAACCGGGAATGTAGTAGATAACGACGCCATCCTGGCTCGTCTGTTCATCGGCACCCTGAAAGGGCTGGCCTTTGAATGGTTCATGAAGCTCCCAGAAGGTTCTATCAAGAACTGGGGCAATTTTGAGAAGCTTTTCTTAACGCGCTTCTTCGAGGATGACTCGGAAGTCACGTTGCCCACCCTTTTGGCTACTAAACAGCGAAAGGGAGAGTCCGTCAAGTCTTTCGTGGAAAGATTTCGGAACGTGGCACTCCGATGTCCGAGCGGCATGACCCAGACCACACTGGTGGAAACATGCCGCCACAATCTCCAAACCTTACTCCTTGCTCAAATAGGAGTTGCTGAAAGCCGCACCTGGAAGCAATTAGTCCAACAAGGTGAACAGGCTGAGGAGATTGTCGCCCGCGTCAGAGCGGAGGAAGGTAAGCCCAGGCCGGAAAGGTCGACAAGGCGTGCGCCAGACACATCCCTCCAAACAAAGCGGAAGGATAACTTGGCAGCAGAGACCAAACCTCCTGCTAAACCTCAACTGGTCAAGGGAGGTGGCTCTTCAAGCCAACCACGGGCCAACAAGCAATATTCCTTCAAGGAGGAACATGTCGATTCACTCTTTAAACTACTCAACAAGAGTAACCGACTGAAGCTCCCTAAAGCTAGGCGCCCCGAGGAGGTCGGCAAGACCGACAATCCCACCTATTGCTTGTACCACAGGATGTTGGGGCACCCTACCAAAAGCTGCTACGTCTTCAAGGACATCCTTCAAGCTCTGATTGACGCGGAGGTGTTAAAGCTCCGACCAGAGCAGAAGAAGGTGACGGCCAATGTGACGCCAGTTCTCCAGTTCGGAAGACAACCTCCGACACCCTCTGGAGTAGTCCCTATCCCAAGAGGAGAGCTGAGAGTGGTCAACACAGACCCTCACCAGTAGCAAGAGAAAGGCCTGGTACCTGTCCCCACACCTCAAGGGGAAATCATGTGGGTCCACCCTGACCTTGTCAATGAACGGCAATGGACTACTGTGACCAACAAGAAATCCAAAGGCAAGGCAAAGGCTTCATCCTGCAATGTGGTGTGTGCCTCCTCTCGAGAAGGCGAGACTGATGTTCCCTCGTTAACCGATTCCGAGGAGGAAATAATAGTCTTGGCCGCGGAGCCTAACCAATCGATGACGGGAACCCGCTCAGGACAGCCCTACTTGAAGCAGTATGGCGAAACGGCGGCAATCCCTCCACAACCAACTACAGAGCCAACCAAGCCCTCCACAAGACAACCCGTGGAGAAACAAAAGGAGACTCGATTTTCTCGAGCCCTTCAGAAGGGCATCACGGAAGGATCTACGGCGCCTTACCGCTTTGATGTCCTGGCTTAATTGGCCAACATCCCGGCACGGATTACCTTGTATGAACTTGTAAGACTATCAAAGTCGACTAGAGAAGCTCTGCAAGAAGCTCTGGCAAATGCTGAGGTCTTCATGACCCAGGTACCAAAGGAGGAAGATGTAGAGAATTGTCTCCACACCTCCCAGAATGCCCCCTGCATCACCTTCACGGCAGAGGATATGCAGGTTAAAGGGAAGCATGATCGACCCCTGTACTTCACAGGGTATATTGGATCATCCGAAGTGAATCGCATCCAGGTAGATCCCGGGTCTGCATTGAGCATCATGCCTCACAGAGTCATGCAGCATCTTGGGATTCCCACTCACCGTTTGAGCCCTACCCAGACGACCATTTATGGGTTCAATGCCAATAGTACCCGTCCGATGGGGAAGGTTAAGCTCAAATGTCAGATCGGAGATCTGAAGACGGAAGTGACATGTTACGTCATCGACGCTGACACTTCCTACAATCTATTGCTAGGACGACCTTGGATTCACCGCAACTCTATCGTTCCCTCCACTCTCCATCAAGTCATGAAATACATTGACGAGGGTGGAAAGGTGCAGACATTGATTGCCGAAAGGCATCCATTCAAAGGGGTCGAGAATTATTTCACAGACTCCTTACTGTACCAAGATCCTGTGGAGATGGATGAAGTCCCGCAACCGGAAGAACCAGACTCTGGCAATGAAGCCGACACCGAGCTGGAGGAAGATGAGTGTGCGTGGGAGCTAGATCCACCTGTAACGGGCGTTAGTAAGCCCGATGTTGATAATACCCCCGCTGATGATGTAGGCGGTTGGTACATTAATGAAGAATTAGATTTAGCGTATTTTTCTGTGTTTGCTTCTGATTCAGTGCCGTCAGATACTAGTACCGACGTGGATAACGATCTCTGGTCGGCAATGGATGCCTTGACATCGTTGCATGTACCAGTGAAATCGTCCTTTGAAACATGTCGAAATGTCGACGATGCACAACAATCAATACTTATGGTTCCAGCGAGAAGGAAGGGCCAAAGACCGATTCTTTTCGGACGAATTGACTCCGAGCTAATGAATCATGAAGAATCAGAAAGCAAGCAGGAATCCCCTCAGTTCGGTCATTATGAGCCAAAGACACTCAGAAGGATGAAAAACATGGGGTATGACCTAACCAGCAGACCCGGGTTGAACTTCGGCAAAGGAAGGAGAACGCTACTTCGATCCTTTATGCCGCAAGGCAAAGCCCCCGATTATTATCATCGGACGCGCCGGGGGTTGGGCTATGTATCGACTCCGATCCCATCAGCCTCTGATTCTGGAGGGCCATCAGGTCATAATTACTCTTCAGGCACGTCATCATGGGAGTCGGATGTCAGTGTCGGCAACATCTTCAGAGAACTTTCAGTGAACATAGTTTCAACAAGCCACCTGGAAGACGGAGATGAAGAAATGATCCAATCTGATACAGATCCTTGGATCAAACATTTAAATACTCTTGGGATACCCGCTTTGAACAGCGCGAGCCACCCACAGAAGACAAGGTTGTTCAAGTCAATCTAGGAGATGAGGCCAATCCTAAGCCCATCTTCATAAGTGACGGCCTGTCGCCTTCGGAGAAGAAGGATCTAATATCTCTTGTACAAGAGTATATAGACGTCTTCGCCTGGAATTACGAGGACATGCCTGGACTTGATCCTCAAGTGGCTATGCACCGCCTCAACATCATTCCGGACGCAAAACCTGTCAAACAACAACAGCGACGGTTCCGTCCAGAAATAATGGAGGCAATTCAATCAGAAGTCAGAAAACTTATTGATTTTGGCTTCATCAGGGAAGAACAACATCCCGACTGGGTAACCAACATTGTCCTAGTTGCCAAGAAGAACGGAAAGATCCGGATCTGCATCGACTTCCGTGATCTAAACGAGGCTTGCCCCAAAGACGAATTCCCCTTGCCAATCACAGATGTCATGATTGACAATACATGTGGATTCGAACGAATGTTCTTCATGGATGGATTCTCAGGATACAATCAAATAAAAATGTATCCTGATGACGAAAAGCATACCTCCTTCAGGACACCTTTAGGGGTATATTGCTACACTGTCATGCCCTTCAGACTGAAGAATGCAGGGGCAACATATCAAAGGGCCATGAATGCCATTTTCCATCAGCAAATACGCAAAACGGTGGAGTGTTATGTTGACGACATCGCGGTGAAAAGTCGCGCTAAGGGTGATCACATAGCTGACCTGAAGGTGGTTTTTGACATCATACGAGCTCATCAGCTAAAGATGAATCCCACCAAGTCCTTCCTGGGGGTGGCCAGTGGCAAATTCCTAGGATTTGTTGTAACTTCCACAGGAATCCATTTGAACCCGGAAAAGATCCGCGCTATCCAGGAGATGCAACCCCGAGAAACCTCAAGGAGCTCAGGGGATTGCAAGGACGATTGGCGTACATCCGCAGGTTCATCTCAAACCTTTCCGGAAGATGCCAACCCTTCGCTAAGCTGATGAAGAAGGGTGTCTCGTTCATTTGGGACGACGCTTGTCAACAAGCATTTGAGGAAATCAAGCAATACCTCACCCAACCACCAGTCCTTGCAGCTCCGATATCGGAAAAACTTTCCTGGTATACGTTCGAGCAATGGATCATTCTTTGGGAGCTCTACTAGCTCAAAATGATGATCAAGGGCGAGAACAAGCAATCTACTATTTGAGTAGAACAATGATCGGAGCCGAACATCGGTACAACCCGATCGAGAAGGAATGTTTGGCATTAGTGTTCGCCATTCAGAAAATGCGACACTATTTGGTAGGCCAGACAATAAACGTCATATCAAAAGTCAACCCCTTGAGGTTACTTATGACAAAGCCTTCATCGCTAAATGGCCGACTGGCAAAATGGGCCATATTGTTATCTCAATATGAAATGCACTTTTTACCACAGAAGGCCATTAAAGGACAAGCGGTGGCGGATTTCCTGGCTGAACACCCGGATCTGAGGGCAGCCAGACTCTACGAGGATCTCCCAGATGAAATCGTCGAAGTCTGCTCGACTCAGACATCGTTCGAAGGCCAAGTATGGCAACTTTTCTTCGACGGTGCATCCAGAACAAGCCCAAATGGACACATCGTAGCGGGGGTAGGAGTAGTACTCGTCTCGCCACAGAATTATGTGATTCCCCGAGCTGTCTCATTAACCGAGCCTTGTTCCAACAATGTAGCAGAATACAACGCTCTTTTGATTGGGATACAGCTCGCCGATGAGATTGGCGTTAAAAATCTCGAGGCATATGGCGACTCTAAACTCATCGTCAGCCAAGTTCGCGGGGAGTACGAGGTCAGACATAAGGACCTAGTACCCTACTACAACGCAACTATCCGCATGGCCGAAAGGTTCACAAACTTCTATATTGACCATGTACCGCGCAGGCAAAATGCGCACGCAGATGCACTCGCATCCCTCGCGGCCTCCTTAGCTCTTCCAGCTGGAGCAATGGAGAAAGTATTCGTCTACAACCACGACCTGTGTTGCCCGAGAACTGCCCTCGAAGACTATCAGGAGTCAAAGGGAGAGTATCAAGGCAAAGAAGCGCTGGAATTGTCAACCGGGCCAGAGCTTAAAGACTGGCGATTCCCCTATATCGACTATGTTTTGTATGGCATCCTGCCTGAGGACGCCAAGGAAGCGACTGCCATTCGAAGGAAAGCCCCTAAATTTTACTACAATGCGATTACACGAACATTGTATCGTCGATCGCATGACGGGATCTTGCTCCGGTGCCTCTCACCAAGCGAGGCTCAAGAGGTATTGAAAGAAGCCCACGACGGCATGTGTGGAGCCCACCAACCTGGCCCAAAACTGGCACATCGACTCCAAAGATTGGGTTACTACTGGCCCAAGATGATTGCCGATGCCATCACTTATGCCAAAAGATGTCATGCCTGCCAAGTACACGGCGATTTCATCCATCAAGCACCAGGGTACCTCCACTCTACAACCTCTACCTGGCCATTTGAAATGTGGGGAATGGACGTGGTTGGCCCTATCAGCCCACCATCATCAAAAGGACATCGGTTTATTTTGGCAATAACCGATTATTTCTCTAAATGGGCCGAAGCTATTCCTCTGAAGGAGGTAAAATCGTCTAACGTGATCAAGTTTGTGAAACATCACGTTATTTACCGTTTCGGTGTACCTCGGCGAATTGTCCATGACAATGGACCCCAGTTCATCAGCCAGGCATTCCAGAGATTCTGCGCTAAGTTCAGAATCTAGAGTGTGTCCTCAACGGCATACTATCCTGCCGCTAACAACCTCGCAGAAGCTTTCAACAAGACTATTGGCAAGCTTCTCAAGAAGTTCGTCTCGAAAAGTCAACGAGACTGGGGCGATAAGCTAGGTGAATGCTTATGGGCCTACCGCACAACTGTACGAACCCCAACTAAAGCCACGCCATTTTCTTTGGTATATGGGTGTGAAGCCGTGCTCCCACTGGAAATCCAAATTCCATCTCTACGCGTCGCCTTGACAGCGGAGATGACAACCGAGGAGAAGCATTAACAGCGACTCCAGGAATTGGAGGCCTTAGACGATAAGCGTTTGCAGGCCCAACAACAAATCGAGCTTTACCAAGCTCAAATTACCAGAGCCTTCAACAAGAAAGTTAAAGTACGAACTTTCAGGAAAGGCGACCTAGTCTTAGCCGTCAGAAGACCTATGGTGATGACGCACAAGACAAAAAGTAAATTCCAACCCAAATGGGAAGGACCATTCGTAGTAGAGTCAGTCTACTCAAATGGATCGTATCGCCTCATACTATCGCCTCATAACTTCAAATGGCGATACACTCATGATGCCTATCAATGGTAGGTTCTTGAAGAAATACTATCCTTAAATGGTATTCTTCCGCTGATCAAGTTAAAAGTACACCTCTGATCAAACATCCGACGCCTCCGACGGCTAAGGATAGAGGAAAATGTTGGCTTTTAAGCCCAACATAAGTCTTCGACAACTCATCATGCTGAGGGGAATAGCATGGCTAGCCCAACTCAAACGGTAGTTGGTAAAGGCACCTCAAATTCGTTAATAGCTGAGGGTTTGCTAAAAATCCTAAGTGGACTTGGCTCCACTCTTTCCTCCAAAATCCCTTACCAATTCTCACCCACAGAATGGTAGGTCTACCAAATACAATCATTACCAAGTTGACACTATACCTCTGGTAATGAATACTCCTTGTCGAGTACAACTCTTGCTTGTCAACTCTACGTACAGTAACAAACTTTCAGATTTGCCAAGTTAACACTATACCTCTGGCACTCCAAATCCCACCTGTCAGTTCTCATCAATAGAATGACAGGTCCTCAAACCGTTTTTTTTTGCACGAGCCAATTCTTGTCAAGTTAATATCACACCTCTGACAAAATTACTGTTTAAGTTAACATTACACCTCTGACAATCACTTTCCTTCAGACTTCCGTATTGAAGCTGAAACGAATGATGCTAAGTTAACACTACACCTCTAGCATCTAAGTCATTGCTAAGTTCAACAATACACCTATGGCCATGATTCTTCCTCGACTTCCTTATCCAAGCCGAGATGACCAATGCTAAGTTCCACATTACACCTCTAGCATTACCCTCACTGTCAAGTTAAACATCACACCTATGTCAGTGACACTCTCAGTTTTTCCAAAACAGAACTGAAATACTTTTGAGTCAAGTTAATATTACACCTCTGACTCACATCCTTGTCAAGTTAACACCACACTTTGACAAGACTACTTTCAACCCGTTAAGTTAATATCACACCTCTAACGGTAAAGACTTCCCTAGATTCCCATGAGTCTAGTCTTACTTGTTATTCTCTTCAATAGAATAACAAGTCTACCTAGAAACATTGTTAGGTTAACACTACACCATTGACAATGTTTTCCTTCAAATCCCCAGCTGAGCTTAATCAAGTGAATCCTAACCCTTGATAAAAGTTCACCTTCCCTGAGGGTACGTGTTCCACCTGTCACTTTTCTTATAAAGTGGCTGGTCCACCAAACATTATTTCATCTCTGTCAAGTTAATATTACACCTCTGACAGTATGGTGGAAGTTCCTGAAATAGAACCTTTCCCTACGGAATTTGACTTATTAAGATTATCATCATAATTTTGACGAAGTCAAAGATTTTCTGCTTCTATGCGTCTAACTGAAGACAAAAGGTTCAAGACAATAGAAAGAGGCAGGAAGAAAAATGTCACTTTTATTTATATTCAGCCTTATGAAAGTGATACAAAACGCTCTCTTATACAATAAGATTGAGTGTTACAATTAAGGAGTACAAAGAAGTCCCTCTCTCTCTCAGAGGCCGTACTCACTCCTTGAAGCCGCATCTGATTCCAAGTGCACGATGTTTGGAAAAGCGCCAAACTGTGGCGACAGTTGGAGCCGATTGCACTATGGTGCATGACGTGAACATCGAAAGAGCCCTAGCTGACTAAGCTAAGAGCAATGGTGTTCTTGAGGTTCGGTGGCAGCAGAAAGCCCTGCAACCCTTCATTCATGAGCATCTCTTTCGCCAGAAGGCCATCCAACAAACATGGAGTGTCCTCGATGTCACTTCTGGGGTGAGAGAGGAAGGGGATGCTAACCACCACTATATCCACCGTAACCCCCTCGCCGCCATCCTTACTCTGACCATGCCATGCCAGCAAGCATGACTGGTGCGTCGCATTCAAAGAGATCTTGGCGAGGGTTAAGTCCCCGACAAGGGCCATGACTTCTTCCCTTGTAGACGACAAGGACCATGACTTCTTCCCTTGTGGACGAACATCGAACAAATTCGCCGGCCGAAATATTCTTCCAGGGGCCCAGCGAACGTGAAAAAGGACGATCAAGCCTACCTGCAAGGAATAAACAAAGGAATCAGAACATCTGGAACCTAGTACACTTCAGCGAAGAAAACTAAGTCACAAACGCGGTTATTGCTGAAGACTGCAGACGTGAGAATGACCCACGCAGTGAGTCAAACTTCCGCGGTGGCAGAAACAGACGCGAGCAAAACTGTGATACACACAGAATTCAAACGCGACATAATTCCACATCCGCGTTTAAGATACAAGGCGCGCAGAGAATCAGACGCCAAAAATTGCCATCTCTCTGTTGGAGGAACAGGAGTTGCAAGATTCGGGTCTGAAACCTTCAACCCGAGTTGGAATTCCTCCAAGTCAGTGGCCATAAAACGCGAGCTTCATGAGCAAAGCCAGCGCCAAGCGCCAAAGACTTCTGTACTCGCGTCCAGAGAAGCTTAAGTTGATGGCGCAAATTCTAGAAGAGGAATGCACCAACCATGACTTCGCAAGAAAGTCCAGATGATATCTCTCTAAGAGATATACTAAAGTTCAGAATTGGTTAGGACTAAAAAAGGTCATGGCAAATCAGAACGGCGTACCCGCAGAGGCCTCTATTAAGAGTGTTACTCTCTACATCGAAGCGCGGACATAAAAGGAGTTCAGAGAGATGCATTCTGTTATTGAAATCACTTGACAGTGGTAATCTTCTGAAGAGACCAAATAGAAGCATGAAAGCTCTGGGTCATCTTCATCCATGGAGGCAAACCCCTGGTGAAGTCCTTTGAAGGGGGAAGGCAGAAACTCTCAGAGCACTCGCTCTCAAAAAGAACACAGTATGGACTGTTAAAGGGAGAGAAGGAACCCCTATTTATAAGCAGCCCCTGATAGCTGTCATTAATGGTTCATTAATCAAAACCGTCGGCCTTAATGACCGCACGACCGTCAAAGTCCAATAGGAGTCTGACGCGTGGAACGTTGCTTCGGGAAGCGTCGCAGACGCTGGTCTCAAACCGCCAGCGCCGGTTTTGCATTAAAAGGCATTAACGCCTGAGTCCAATGAGGAACCAATGCGTGGACAACTGCTTCGGGAAACAACGGACTTGACGTTCAAAGATCTTATGAAATCTTTAAGTCAGGCCGCATTTAACGCTGAGGAAATTACATCAAGACGCAGATAAGAAAGCCGCGTCCAGGAATCCGCGTCCCCTTTCCAGACTGAATGACGTCCACCTGCATTCCAGAGGAATGTTCGCGCGACCCAAAGTTGCGTCCCTTCAGCAAACGGGGCCCATGTTAAGGGAAAGCACTTAACTCAGCAAAAGACTTAGGCCATTGTGGGATTAGTCAAAAAATACGCAAGGCTGCGTCCCTCGCGTCCGCTCAAACTGCGTCTTCATCAGAGGAGCTGTGTCTGCATGGGTAGTGATGGTATTTCGCACCTAGTCAAAAGACCCAGCGCTGCATCCTAAAGGACTACGACCAGTGAGTCACACTCAAAAAACTGCGTCCTTCACGTCCACTTGAGTCGCGTCTTCATTAGCAGAACAGATTCGCGTCAATTAAACCCGCGTTTCTCTCTGTGAATTGACGCCACGTCTCATCAAAAGGACTTTGTTCTGTCTAAGTTCCTATGAACTGATGACCGCGTCTCTCTCTATGATTTGATGCTGCGTCTCATCAGAAAAATTTGGTTCTACCTAGGTTCCTATGAATCAATGTCGCGTCTCATCAGAAAAATTTGGTTCTACCTAGGTTCCTATGAATCAATGCCGCGTCTCATCAAGAAGACTTGAGAAGTTGAATTCATCTAAAGTAAGGCAATAAAGATGGAACAAGAACTCCAAAGACTTTTATTACATCTGATAAAAGTTAATACAAACACTCTTAGTAAAACAGAGTGTCCTTTTCTTTACAAAAAAAAGGGAAGGCTACAAGTCCTGGTTCGCCAAGGAACGGATTTGCTCTCTAAGGCGATGTATCTTATGTTGACGCGCCTTCTCAGCCTACATGAGAGCTTGGGCCCGCAGATCCGCCTCAGATAAAAATCCTTGCGCTTGTACACGGAGGGATTCCAACTCGGATGAACGAACAGAGAGGTTTGCTTCAACTTGCGCCTTAACAGCCTCTAACTCCGCTAGCCTCTTTTCAGAGGTAGCAAGCTTCTGTTCGTTAAAAGCAATCATGGCCTCAGCCCTGGCTATCGCAGCCCGAGAGTCAAGGATAGCCTGCTTTGCAGCCTGTATGATCATGACAGATTCCTTGGACTCGACTGTTAGCCTTTGATGATCAGCCTGGAAACCTTCAAGAAGACGGGTGTTATCGGTTATCTTCTCCTCCACCTCCCGTCGCTCCTGCTCTTGAGCAGCAAGGAGCCTATTCAGAGTTTCCTGGGCTTCGTGGAATGAGCCGGCATCCTCCAGGGATCGAAGCTCTCTCAGGTCTTGTCCCAGCTGCTCCACCACCATCAGACACGCCTGGGCTAGCGAAGGGCCTCCGGCCAACTTGATGTTCTCGGCCAAGTTTCCGAGAAACATCCGGGCGAATTCAAAGGAGCTACACCCAGACAGGATGAAATCGATGCATGATCGCATCGAGTCAAAGAACTGTTGCACCGTTTTGCGTGTCAGGAACTCCATAGTATCATCGCCCGAGGTGCTCCCCGACCCCCTTTCTATCACAGGGTGAGGAATGTAAGCCGGCTCTTCTCGCGCAAGAGTCAGGCTGACCACCGGTACGGTAGGAGCAAGAGCAGCCACTAGCGCTTCTGGGGGTGCTACCTCTGCAGGAACCTCCACAGCTGATGACAGAGTAGTGAGCTCGACCTCCTCAGAAACCTCGGCCGAGGCTTGAGCTGTGTGGCCTTCCGGAGGGGCACTGACCGTCAGACTCTCCACCTGAGCCCCCTCAGTTCTCTCTACAAATTATCTCAACATTAGCTACAATGGTGAGAAGAGAAACATTCAAGACATCAAAACTTCCTTACCAAGTTGGAGGTCCAGAGATGTCGAATTCTTGGGCGAATCCTGCAGAGTAGAAGTCTCCCTGGCTTCAGTGGTTGCCTCCTCATCCTGCAGAGTGGGAGTCTCCCCGATTTCAGTAATTGCCTTCTCTGGAGGCATCTCAGCGGCTGGAGTCTCAACTCCTTCCGGCTGGGTCAACTCTTGCACCATCTCCTCGATATGCAAGGAGGTTGCAGCCTCAATATCCTCGGCCAACCCTGCAGCATAAAAGGAGAATGTTAAAACCTCCTCTTCAAAATGAAAAGGGAAATCAAGTAAGAAGGTGAAAAGAGTACCTTCAGCGGGAATAACTGCCGCCAGTGGTGATGCCGTCAACGGCTCGCACCCATGTATTTCCTCCTCCGAGATGTGTGAGAATTTACTCGGATCAGGAGGAGCGGGTTCGTCACCATAATCAACCTCATCCTCAAAATCGCTTCCCTCTGCGGATAAGGAAGATGACAGTTCGACGCGAGAGGCCTCGATAGCCGGAGCCTTGCCACCAATTACCCCAGTGGTAGGGCTGGGGTCAACTGTCCGAGGACTGGAGACGAACACACTTGGAGACCCAGGTTGCTATGCCTCATCTCTCCTTTCATGAGTAGGGGAAGAACTGGGCTGAGTTGAGACTCCTGCAATCTCAACATCACTCATGATGTCGACCTCCGGTTGCGGTGCCTCATCTCTCCTTTCGTGAGCTGAGGAAGACCCGGGCTGAACTGAGACCCCCGGAATCTCAACATCACCTCCGCTCATGATGTCGACTTCGAACTGCTCGGCCTCGTCAGCAGCGGTTGGTTCGTCAGCAGGCTCCGCTTCCTCCACAATCCTGGGGCCCCTGCTGTGCAACCTGCGAGCAGGGACTAAGGGGCATCATCCTCATCCACCTCTTCTTCCCTCGGTTCCTCAACACCAGCAGGGATGTCTTCGGATAGAGAAACTTCGGCCGTCAAGTCTCTCCGGACCCTCTTTGGGCCAGGATCAGCAGTGGAAGTAGAGCCTCGAGCACGCTTACTCAACACTTGTCGAGCCTTTGTTGCTCGCGGCTCCTCCCTCGACCCTCTCCCGACTTCCCTCAGAGCCTTCAGATACTGTTCGACGCCTCGCGAACGTTTACCGGACCCCGACCTTGCTTCAAAATTTGCATTGATACTCTCAATGCATGAATACTCCGGAATAAAGGATGGTGTCTGGTTGACCTGGAAGTACCAGGTGCAGAAGCTGAAGCTTGTGCGGCCCTTTGGCTCCTTGATAGGTAGACGGAAAGTTGCTTCCGTCCCTCCGGCCACGCTATAGTACCAAGCCCGAGCACCTTCGAACAAGTTCCCACTGAAGGCGAGTCGAGCATTGGGGTTGCCAATGTAGAGTTGATCATAGCCGAACTGCCAGGCGAAGCGATTCAGCATATATGGCTCGATCGTGCATGAGGTACCTTGCCGAAAAAGCACATACCCTGGCCGGATGTTAACCAACCACCAGAAAATCCCCGTTGACAGCCTAGTGAAATCATCTTGGCCGGCGGAGTCGGTAAATAGTTCCCCGAAAGATGCACCAAGAATCTCGGGGAAGCAGCGGTTAAGCTGGTAGTTCGAAGCAGACAGAATGCACTTTCGAACGTAATACATGTAAGTATTACGCCAGTCACAACCCTCCAACCGCTGTACAAAAGGGACAAAACCCTCGCTCCAAGGCACCGGCGTCATCAGAGAGGGGCAGTGCATCACGTACCAAGCCATTAAGTACGTGTAGGGCAGCTCGACCCGAGGGTTGGGACGCTTCACCGTCGGCTTCCCCTCTGATCAACAATCGGCTTGCCATGGGAATCGACAGCCTTCCCTGCCTCGCAGAAAGTCTAGGTCAACGCCCGCAACCCGCTTTGAATGCCAGCCGCCATGGCCGGAAGAAGGGCGATGGGACTGCCATAGGCCAGGAGCACCGCTGGGTACACTACATCAGCAACAATGACTTCATGTGGCAGCGTGGGCACCACACAGCGCTTCAACCATAGCATTAAGAAGCTTGCCAACAGTGCTCGATCGGAGACAGGAATCCGGGCCTGATGGTGAAAGCTTTCGAAAACCATGTCAGGTTCGAAACCATCCTCGTTCAAAACCGTGGTGTAGAAGCCTTCAGAAGCCGTAATCCTGTCGTCAATCTCCTTGTCGGAGCTGGGAGCCAGTCGGGTTACCGGATGGTCTTTCTTATTGATACCGTTAAACAAGTAGCTGGCCCAAGACTGGCTCCCGACCTCCAAGAAGTTACCTGACCGCAAATGTGGAAGTGACATAACACCTTCCAATAAGTCTCGTACACTTGAGGAGACCCTTTCTTCATAAGGTTGAGCTCCTCAGTGGTTGGGACATATTCCTCATAGGGAGAGTCCCCTGTTGCCAGCCCCGAGACCTAATGCAACTCGTGCAGGGCAAGGCCCATCTCTCCGACCGGAGTGAAGAATGTCCCCGTCAAAGGATTGTACCGCTCCAGGACCCCGAAGAAGTTCTGAGAACTCGGCGGGATACCATACTGTACGGCCGTGACTGCCTGGTACAGATCCGTTTGCTCCAACAAATCCCTAAGGTCGGCAAGGACGAAGCTCACCATCCTGCCCCACAAATACTTCTCGGTGGAATGAACCCACCCGGGCGAACGGAACTCAACCGAAAAATCACCCTCCACTTTCATGAACGCGTTGAGGAAAGTGGTGCCAAGTTTTGGTGTTTCTCCAACTGGGGGCTCAATCCTGAGCGACCTGGGGAACAGGCCGAGAACCGCCCTATCATGACGGTATACCCTTTTGGAGCCTAAGTCACCGAGGGTAATCTCAGGGACGTATCGGAAAAGGTCCCATTTCATCTTCTGAGGGATGGATGTGTGCTGGAGATAAGACAGCGGGTACATCCTCTCCATGTCCGGAAGAAAGAATCTTCTACCCCCTATCTGGCGGAGCCATTTATAAGTTCCGTCATACATGGAATAGCCGCCATCGCCGACATGGTCTCCAAAGAAGAAGGCAGGCTTCTCCAGCGGAATGCGAGCATCCGTTGTGAATGCTGCGTCAGTCATAAGCTCCCGAAAAGTTGTCATGTCAACATTGGAGAGCCTTTTCTTGCGCTCCTGTGACCTGTCAGCAGTCACAGGTACAGTCCTTTGCAGCGCAAAGATTAAATCACGGTCAGGGCCACCTACGTGCCCAAAGTGGCGCTTCTTGGAGAGCGGGGCAGAAGAGTGTAGCACTGCAAAAGAAAAAGACACTTGATCAGACATCTTATCAAAAAAAAATTTGTGTTAAGTGTCTATAGTCCAGACGTAGAAAAGATGCTGGACGCAGAAATTATCAAAATTCCCGTCTAGACTTGAGAATCTGCGTCCTGACGCAGAAGAGACACTGGACGCAGGAATTATCAAAATCCGCGTCCAGACCTGTAAATCCGCGTCCAGATATGAGGCCCGCAGGATCAAGCCCGCGTTTTGAAAACCAAGACTTATGAAAAATCTCTAAGTACTTGGGCTCAGGTGCAAGATTCATAAAAAAATCAGCACCTGATGTCATAGAACGCAAGGATCAAGTCCGCGTCCGAACCCTTCACAATTAGAAATATTCTAAGTGAAGAATCCGAAATGCAGGACTCACTGGCACCGGGTCATCAAACCCGCGTCTTGGTTATAACTCAGAGACCGCGTCTGAGACCGCGCCTGAGAATCAAACACGGTTTATATTTTGTGTTGACGGTTCTCCTCAAAAAAAAAAAGTTTTTTTTAGGGGTTCCATGAACTTCCACCATTAATGGTGAAGGTTAAGCCTAAGCGGCATTATACCTAGGAAGAGGACTTCCTGCGCGGAGGAACCGCCCCTCTGGGCCTCGGCGACGGCCGCCTTTGAGGATGATGCGGTTGGCTTGGCCTTGGGTGCCATTGGTGATCAAGAATCCGATGAAGGAGAAATGAAAAGTGATGAACAAAAATCCTTTTTCTAAAAACCCTAACAGATGCGCTCGGAGAAGAAGAGATACCTCTCTGACTGTTGCCATTTATAGGCACAAAGATTTGCAAAGATACGCGTGGCTCGATTAGCTCTACAGCGAGTCATCGCTTGACGCGTGGAACAGATCATTTAATGAACCGGGAAGTCCGCGCGCCAAAAGGTGATGTCCCGACGGTTCCCCAGAATAAGTGGCGGTGCACTTATGACATGGCACGGATTCACACTCAACAGGCGCGCCTCTTTGATGGACGTGCCCCGTCAGCACAGCCATAGTCGCGTCCAGAAAGTCGCGTTCTTACTTAAAAGGATGCGTCTCTCCGAAGTTCGCGTCCTTCCAATCAGGCCTAGCATCGCGTCTGCCCAATCGAATATCAGTCGCGTTTTCCATTTCCAAAAGGCGCACCCCATGAAAGTCGTGTCTGTAAAGCAGTACTATCTCTGCTCTTCAAAAAGAACTGGCGTTCAGTCCTTACTTCTGCAAATCAGTCCAACAGTACACTGGCACAAGCAGACGATCGTTCACTCCAGGCTTAAAGCGCGTCCATGACAGACTAAAAGCAATCGGGGAGGTTTAGACTGTGTATCTAAACACTCAGCACGATCAACTCTGGTGGCCTCAAAGAGTTCAACAGTACACTCACGAAGACCAACTCCAGATAAGATCAAACCCGGAGCATTAACAGTCCAGTCATAAAGGCGAATTCAGCTAGAGTCCAAAGTATTTCGAAATCCGTCCCAGTTAACTGCGGAATATCGAAAACTTTGGAGGGGGTTCTGTAGGCTGTCTAAAAATCACTAAAAGACAAGCCATTAAAAAGCAGAGTTTCAAGTTCTAGACGCGAAGACTCGACACCCGCGTCTCAACATCAAGGCGCGTGGGCTCGACACCCGCGTCTCAACATCAAGGCGCGTGGGCTCGACACCTGCGTCTCAACATCAGGGCGCGTAGGCTCGACACCCGCGTCTCAATATCAAGGCGCGTGGGCTCGACACCCGCGTCTCGGTTATAACCGCCCTAGTTATGGGGCCAGTCGTCGCCCACATAGCGGGGAGGTCAGCCCCTCATTGTGGAGCGTTTTTAGGGGGCACGTTCACCCTGGAACCCCTATAAATAGCCCCGTCGCTATTGAAGAAGGGGTCAGATTTTCTTTAGTTAGACGACAACAAGACAGAGACAGGAGAAAGAGAGCTAAACTCTTCAACAAGCTCGCTGCGTACGAGTTGCCCTTTGCCTACCTTCTCTTTGAGAGTTTTGGTAGACAAAGCTGTGTTACTCCTTCTACCAGCCAAAGAGAAGATCCCTGACGATCCCGACGGTCATCCAGTCAACGGAGAACAAGATTCACTCTCCACCGTCACACGAAGAACCCAGCACTAAACAAAGGGAGGATCCAAGACTCAACATCCTCCCTTCCTTGTAATCGGAGTATTAATCCGTTGTAAACTTTCAATTGATTCAAGGAAACTTTACGCGAATTTTTCCTCTGCGAACACTAGTGCCATCATTCTCCTCTTTCAGTTAGTAGACGCACCTGTTATGCAGGGCACACTTGCTCTCTGGAAGTTTAACCAAATCCCACGTTTGTTTCTCAATGAGAGACGTTATCTCATCATCCATAGTAAGCTCCCACTCAGCTTTGGCTTCCATTTGTAAAGCCTCCTCATAACATTCGGGCTCACCACTGTAAGTCAATGACAGATAATGTAATGTAGGAGAATATCTTTTTTGAGCCTTTGTCTGCCTGGTTGAGTGCCTCTTCACTAAGAAGTATACCCATTACATCATCAAACTTCAAGGTTACTGTCCCATAGGAATTGCTCACCGCCATCATGAGACCATCCCAGACCTCCGGTAGACTAGACAACAGAATCAACGCTCTGATTTTGTCTTCAAAATTAATCTCAACCGATTCCAACTGGCTCATTAGCTTGTTGAATTCATTGAGATGCCGAGCAATGCTCTTTCCGTCAGCCATCTTTAAGTTGAATAACTTCTTCATCAAGAATACCTTTTTTGACGTCGAGGGTTTCTAGTACATCTTCGATTGTGCTACCATCAAGTTTTTAGTCGTCTTTTCCCTAGGGACATTGAATGTAATCGTCGATGCCAAGGACAATCTGATCGCTCCTAAGGCTTTTCGTTCTAGAGTCTCCCATTCACCATCGGACATCTCCTTTGGTTTGTGGGTCTTTCCGCCAAGAGAAAGATAGAGATCTTTTTGGTACAGGTAGTCTTCAATCTGCATCTTTCAGAACTCAAAATTCACATTATTGAATCTTTCAAGTCTGATCTTTCCTTCATCAGCCATCTCGAACCAAACCTCTGATACCAGTTGTTGTGGCAAGGACTTTCTGTTGGCCCAAAAGGTTACACACTCTATTTGTTTTTGGTTTTGATGATGACAAACCAAATATGAGCTATTTGGTACTAATAAGTTTATTAAGATGAGTTTCAGGTTTGTACAAATTTTGGAGGCCATTGCTTGCTATTGCAATAACTTCTAGGTTCATGAAGCTATGAAGGCATATTACATATCAAGGAAGGATCATAGAAGAAGAAGGCTCTAGCAAGGATAGCATGGCTCAAAGATTTGAAGATTGCTATGCAAATTTTATTTTTAGTTTTATAGTTTAGAAGTTTGTTAAAGAATAGTGGATAGGTTTGAAGCTCTATCACATACGTTTTTGCGCACACGTTCAATCCAAAATGTTTTCCTATAATTTATACAAAAATATTTTGCATACAAGATTTTGCCTACAGATATATATTTATGTTTTATACTAATCTCTGTTCAAAAGTATTTTTATCAAAATCTTAATCTTTTCTTAAATTCCTTCTAAATCTGATTTTTGACCAGTTCCGGTCGACCGGCCGGTCGACCGAATCTGTGTCAGGTTATACCGGTCGACCGTCCCAGTCGACCGAGGTCCTGGCAGATGCACGTATCCGTGTGCATGTCTGTCGGTCGACCGACACGGTCGACCGGACTATTGTTTTTGCTCTCTGGTTTTTCCGGTCGACCGGGTCGGTCGACCGAATGCCTGTAACGGTCATAATTCTGAACTAGCGGTCGAGCGCACCGGTCGACCGAGCTAGCCGCTGAACAGTAACGGGCAGTTTTTAAAGAGCTGTTTATTTTTGTCTTTTTGTGTTTAAAATTAGTTTAATTAATATATTCTGAACTAATTACCTCCTAAACATCAGTAATTATGTTTTATCCCTAAACCCTAGCCCTCTCCTATAAATAGGGGTGTTTGGGGAGAGATTGGTTACAACAATTATTTGCTAGAAAATTCAAAAGTTTAAGGCTTTCAAAAGAGACTTGTTTCTTGGTTTTTGTGCCGAATTTCTCACTGATTTTCTGAAGGGTTTTCAAATACTCTCTGATTTAATTTTCTTTCTTCACTTACAACAAGAACTTCATTCCTACTCAATATTCTCTAAGGACCTTTGTAAGGGAAGAGATATTTGAAAGAGAGAGTTTGTGGTCTTTTGACTACCAAGGAAATTACTTGTACTTGAGATTGTAGGAGTTGGGTACTCCATTGTATTTGAGATCTTTGTGATAGTGGAAGTAGTCGGAATCCTTCTGGGGAAGGCGGGGAGTAGAGCTGGGTGCTCGAACCTCGATAACATATCCTTATGTTTGCGATTGGTTTACTTTTCTTGTTCTTACACTCCTTACTCTACTTTGCTTGCACTTATTAATTGCTCATCATATTTATTGTCATACTTTATTGCTTGCATTCATCTTGTGATTCTTGATTGGTGATTGTTGTAGCTTTAAATTTTTAAATTGCCCTTTGATTAGCATTATCACCTATTCACCCCCCCTCTAGGTGATTTTCAATTGGTATCAGAGCTTGGACTCTAGGTTTGGCTTAACATCCATAGAGAGATCCTTAAAACTTGCTAATCAACATTTTCATTTCATTCATTCATCACTAGTAAACATGGCCGACAACATTAAATCCCCACCTAAATTTGATGGACTCAATTTCCCAATTTGGAAGGTTAGGATGACTATATTTTTGCAATCTTTGGGTAGCTTAGTAGCCAAGTCCTTGACCAAACCCTATGAAGTACCCGATGGTGATGAGAGCACTTGGACCGACCTTGACTTTAAACTATATGAGGCTAACTCCAAGGCCCAAAACTCCCTATTAACCGCCTTGAATGAGGATGACCTTACACGGGTAATTCATTGCCAATCCGCCTATGAGATTTGGCAACACTTATTGGTCACACACGAGGGGACTTCACAAGTCAAGAGAGCTAAGATAGATCTCTTGAGGTCCCAATATGAGTCATTTAAAATGCTTGATGATGAGTCTATTGATAGTATGGCTACAAGGTTTACTAAAATCACTAATGGTCTTTCTTCCTTAGGTGATGACATCTCCAACGATCAAAAGGTGCGGAAAGTAATTCGGGCTCTTCCTTCATCATGGGAGATCAAGGCCACCACCTTGAAGGAGTTAAACGACAAGGACGAGATGGACCTCATTAGTCTCATTGGGAACCTAAAGACTCATGAGATGGAGAAGAAGGCAAGAGAAGAGGCCACTACTTCAAAGAAGAAATCCATAGCCTTCAAGACTTCATCCACCAATGATGACGATGAAGATGACGAAGAAGAAGATGAGGAGCTTACTCTACTTATTCGCAACGTCAAGAGGATGTACCGGAAGAACAAACTCAACTTCCGGAGAAAATTTGAAGGCAAAGAGGAGCGGAGGATCATATGCTACAATTGCCGCAAACCCGGACATATCATGGCGGATTGTCCGGAGTTCAAGAAGAAAATGACTTCCTCCTTCAAGCCAAAGAAGCCGGAGGAAAAGAAAGCTTACAAAGCTACGTGGGATTCGGAAAGCGAGTCCGAAGAGGAGGTGGATCAAGCTAATATGTATTTCATGGCAAAGACACCCAAGGTAACCCCTCAATCCCTTGATGATGAAGATGATGATGTAAGTAAGGAAGTTCTAGTGCATGCTTTTGTGGAACTTTCTGAAACTTATGATAACAAGAAACTTGAATGTATAAAATTACAAAAAAAAGTTGCTTTTCTTAAGAATGAACTTGCTATGGTTTCTAAAGAAAAGGATAATATTTCTTCTAATCTCATTTCTATACAAAAAGAATTTAATGCCTACAAAGTTTCTTGTAAAGCAAAATCTCCTATTATTGATGAACAAGAAATTTCTTCCTTTAAATCAAAAATGAATGATTTTGAAAAAATTTTAAATGATTGTGCTTTTAATACCAAGAAACTTGAGAACATGTTTTCTAAAAAGCACACTTCACATGCTAACACTTCACAAGCTAAGAATTCTCATGCTCACACCACTCATGCTAAAGTTTCTCATGCTCACAAATCACACACTCACTATGCTTTTAAATATGGTAGAGTGTATAGATGCACATATTGTGGTAAAAATGGACATTTAGCTAAGTTTTACTATGATCAACTAAATAGAACAAATAATCTTGTTTGGGTTCATGACACTAACCCTAGAGGACCCAAGAAAATGTGGGTACCAAAATCAAGTCTTAAATTGTTTGATGTAGGTACACACCAAAGCTCCAAGACGTAGGGAGCGGTGGTACCTTGATAGTGGTTGTTCAAGACACATGACATGGGATATCAACAACTTCACAACCCTATCAAGGTACATGGAAGGTGGCACCGTCACCTTCGGGGATGACTCCAAAGGAACTATCATCGGTATAGGTAACATTCAAATTGGTGCATCTCCTATTATTGAGAATGTTGTTTTAGTTGATGGTTTGAAACATAATTTGCTTAGCATTAGCCAACTTTGTGACCGTGGACTTAAAGTTGTTTTTGATGATTCTTCTTGCAAGATTTTTGATGTTAAATCTAATGATTGTATTCTTACCGGTTTTCGTGA
The DNA here is from genome assembly GCA_038442645.1 of Agave tequilana. Taxonomy (NCBI): domain Eukaryota; kingdom Viridiplantae; phylum Streptophyta; class Magnoliopsida; order Asparagales; family Asparagaceae; genus Agave; species Agave tequilana. Next base: position 39,782 of record JAVJIF010005697.1, on the reverse strand, counting down.
TAATAATGTTTATATCATTGACATGCTTAATTTAGATTGTTCTACTAAATGCTTGAATGCTTTTGATGAAAATTCTTGGCTTTGGCATAGAAGATTAGGACATGCATCTTTTGACCATATTTTAGGATTAATTCAATGGAATTGGTGAAGGGTATACCTTGCTTGAATTTTGAGAAAGACAGCATTTGTAGTGCGTGCCAACTTGGGAAACAAACCAAGTCTTCCTTTAAACCAATCAAGGATATCATGTCAACTAGGCCTTTAGAATTAATTCATATGGATCTTTTTGGACCAACTAAAACTAAGAGTTTAAATGGAAGTAGATTTGCATTTGTTTTGGTTGATGATTTCTCCCGTTTTACTTGAGTTTTCTTTTTGCAACATAAAGATCAAACTTTTTCTCATTTTAAGATTTTTCGAAAAAGAGTTGAAAAAGAAAAAGGTTTTCCGATTTTGAAAATAAGGAGTGATAGAGGTGGTGAGTTTGTTAACCAACTCTTCATGACTTATTGTGATGAAAAAGGAATTAAGCATGAAATGTCTTGTCCTAGAACTCCACAACAAAATGGAGTTGTAGAAAGGAAAAAAAGAACACTTCAAGAGATGGCTAGGACAATGATAAGTGAGTATGACCTCCCTCAATATTTATGGGCCGAGGCCGTAAACACCGCATGCTATATATCGAATCGTATTTATTTATGCAAAAATTCTTCAAAAACTTCTTTTGAAATGTATCATTCTAGAAAACCTAATGTTGCATATTTCAAAGTTTTTGGATGCAAGTGTTTTGTTTTGAATACTAAGGATAATTTGGGTAAATTTGATGCTAAGGCTTATGAAGCTATCTTTGTTGGATATTCTTCTACTAGCAAAGCATATAGAGTGTTTAATAGATCTACACTTACCATTGAAGAATCCATGCATGTTAAATTTGAAGAATCTAATGTGGTTGTTGAGAATGTTGTAGAGATTGAACCATTAGGTGAAGACATGGAGAGACTATCCTTGAAGGACTCACCCGCTCAAGAAGAAAAGCTAGACCCTATTGGTGAAGTTCAAGAGGATAAGGAGGAAAGCACTCAACCGCTTCCTAAAGCTTGGAGATACGCTACAAATCATCCTAAGGAGCTCATCTTGGGTGATGCATCTAAAGGAGTCACAACGCGCTCCAAACTCCATGACCTATGTGGTAACTTTGCTTTCATTTCTCATTTTGAACCCAAAGGCATTCTCGAAGCCGAGACGGACCCATATTGGTTGCTTGCCATGCAAGAGGAACTCAATCAATTTGAGCGCAACTAAGTTTGGCATCTTGTTCCTAAGCCCCACGATAGACCAATAATTGGTACTAAGTGGATCTTTAGAAACAAGATGGATGAGTCCGGAAATGTCATTAGGAATAAAGCTAGGTTAGTGGCCCATGGTTACACTCAAGTTGAGGGAATTGACTTTGAGGAGACCTTTGCACCCGTAGTACGGCTTGAAGCCATACGGATGACACTAGCTTTTGCATGTTTTAAAAATTTTAAACTTTTTCAAATGGATGTGAAAAGTGCATTTTTGAATGATTTTATTAATGAAGAAGTTTATGTTTCTCAACCTCCCGGTTTTATTGATCATGTTCATCCCGATTTTGTTTTTAAACTTGATAAAGCTTTGTATGGATTGAAACAAGCTCCAAGAGCTTGGTATGAAAGGCTTTCTAGTTTTCTCATTTCAAATGATTTTATTAAAGGCAAAGTAGACACAACTCTTTTTACTAAGCATGTTGATAATGATATTTTAATTGTGCAAATTTATGTTGATGATATAATTTTTGGATCTACTAATGAGCTTTTGTGCAAGGAGTTTGAAAAGGTAATGCAACTAGAATTTGAAATGTCTTCCATGGGTGAGCTTAATTTCTTTCTTGGACTCCAAATCAAGCAATTGCAAGACGGAACCTTCATTAACCAAGCCAAGTACGCAAAGGAGCTAGTAAAGAAGTTTGGGCTTGAAGGATCAAAGGCTTGCAACACTCCAATGGCAACTGCAACCAAGCTTGATAAGGACGATCAAGGTAAAAATGTTGATATTAAATTATATAGAAGCATGATAGGAAGTCTTTTATATTTAACGGCAAGTAGGCCGGATATCATGTTTTATGTGTGTCTTTGTGCTAGATTTCAATCGTGTCCTAAAGAGTCTCATCTTATTGCGGTAAAACGCATTATTCATTATATTAAGGGCACTATTGGAATGGGTCTTTGGTATCCGAAAACTATAGATTTTTCAATGACTAGTTATTCGGATGCCGACTATGCGGGTTGTAGAGTAGATAGAAAGAGTACTAGTGGGACATGTCAATTTCTTGGTAATTGTCTTGTTTCATGGTCCTCTAGGAAACAAAATTCCGTAGCTCTCTCAACAGCCGAGGCGGAGTATGTTGCCGCGGGGGCTTGTTGTGCACAAGTCCTTTGGATGAAACATACTCTCCTTGATTTTGATTTGCACTTTGATCATATAAAAATATTTTGTGATAATACTAGTACTATTCACATGACTAAGAATGCAAATCAACATAGTAAGACCAAGCACATTGAGATTAGATATCACTTTCTTAGAGATCATTTTGAGAAAGGTGATATAGATATTGATTATGTTTCCACGGATTTACAACTAGCCGATATTTTCACTAAACCTCTTGATTTTGCTAGATTTTCGTTTATTTGTGGAGAACTTAATGTTTGTATTATTGAATAGACATGTTTTTCATAACCCTTTTTGATGTATGACAAAAAGGGGGAGAATAAGTTTACATGGACAAAAATAAGTTCATTTGGTCTTGGTTCCATATGAATTTATATGTTTTGGTTTTAATAAATTTTGATATGAGTTTTGTGTTTTATGAAATTAAGAAATCTTGTATATTGTTTCTATTGGTATTGTTTCTATTGGTATTGTTTCAATTTGGTTTCATTTGATATCTTTTCTATGAATTCTTGTGTTTTAAGTTTAAATAATATAGCACAATTTGAGGGGGAGTTTTCTCCTACCCTATATTTTTGTTTATAGCCTATTTGTTTTGTCATCATCAAAAAGGGGGAGATTGTTGGCCCAAAAGGTTACACTCTCCATTTGTTTTTGGTTTTGATGATGACAAACCAAATATGAGCTATTTGGTACTAATAAGTTTATTAAGATGAGTTTCAGGTTTGTACAAATTTTGGAGGCCATTGCTTGCTATTGCAACAACTTCTAGGTTCATGAAGCTATGAAGGCATATTGCACATCAAGGAAGGATCATAGAAGAAGAAGGCTCTAGCAAGGATAGCATGGCTCAAAGATTTGAAGATTGCTATGCAAATTTTATTTTTAGTTTTATAGTTTAGAAGTTTGTTAAAGAATAGTGGATAGGTTTGAAGCTCTATCACACACGTTTTTGCGCACACGTTCAATCCAAAATGTTTTCCTATAATTTATACAAAAATATTTTGCATACAAGATTTTGCCTACAGATATATATTTATGTTTTATACTAATCCCTGTTCAAGAGTATTTTTATCAAAATCTTAATCTTTTCTTAAATTCCTTCTAAATCTGATTTTTGACCAGTTCCGGTCGATCGGCCGGTCGACCGAATCTGTGTCAGGTTATAACGGTCGACCGTCCCAGTCGACCGAGGTCCTGGCAGATGCACGTATCCGTGTGCATGTCTGTTGGTCGACCGACACGGTCGACCGGATTATTGTTTTTGCTCTCTGGTTTTTTCGGTCGACCGGGTCGGTCGACCGAATGCCTGTAACGGTCATAATTCTGAACTAGCGGTCGACCGCACCGATCGACCGAGCTAGCCGTTGAACAGTAACGGGCAGTTTTTAAAGAGCTGTTTATTTTTGTCTTTTTGTGTTTAAAATTAGTTTAATTAATATATTCTGAACTAATTACCTCCTAAACATCAGTAATTATGTTTTATCCTTAAACCCTAGCCCTCTCCTATAAATAGGGGTGTTTGGGGAGAGATTGGTTACAACAATTATTTGCTAGAAAATTCAAAAGTTTAAGGCTTTCAAAAGAGACTTGTTTCTTGGTTTTTGTGCTGAATTTCTCACTGATTTTCTGAAGGGTTTTCAAATACTCTCTGATTTAATTTTCTTTCTTCACTTACAACAAGAGCTTCATTCCTACTCAATATTCTCTAAGGACCTTTGTAAGGGAAGAGATATTTGAAAGAGAGAGTTTGTGGTCTTTTGACTACCAAGGAAATTACTTGTACTTGAGATTGTAGGAGTTGGGTACTCCATTGTATTTGAGATCTTTGTGATAGTGGAAGTGGTCGGAATCCTTCTGGGGAAGGCGGGGAGTAGAGCTGGGTGCTCGAACCTCGATAACATATCCTTGTGTTTGCGATTGGTTTACTTTTCTTGTTCTTACACTCCTTACTCTACTTTGCTTGCACTTATTAATTGCTCATCATATTCATTGTCATACTTAATTGCTTGCATTCATCTTGTGATTCTTGATTGGTGATTGTTGTACCTTTAAATTTTTAAATTGCCCTTTGATTAGCATTATCACCTATTCACCCCCCCCCCTCTAGGTGATTTTCACTTTCTTGATAACGATGAACAAGAACAGATCAGATCAAGAGAGAAAAGTCAGATCATAGATCTACCAAAAGACAACACACAGAGAATACCAGAAATTACATGAAAAACTCAAAATAGGGAAAAACTATGAGTCTCTCGCAAATCCACTATTATCGAGAGATTACATAGAGATAAAGAAGAAGACCTCACAACCGCTCTTTACAATAACTCTAGGTTTTCACCACTCACACCCTAATTATGGTGCATCTCCTTTTATAGAGAAAATTAGGGTACAAGTTGTGACATTCCTAAACTGCCCCTTGACAGTGGCTTCAGCTTCTTATATCGCGAAGCTTCCAGGCTGGACCGCCATACACTGCGTCTCATTGCGCCTCGAGGATGTTCCTCTGCTCTGTCGCTCGGAGTGCTCTACTCGAACTCTGAGTCCTCCTCCCGAGGCTCCGAGTGATCTCCCGAGCACTTGAACATGCCTCCATCTGAAACGTCAAGCTCCCCTACAGTCACCTGTAGTACACCTTTACTCAGGGAGTCAGCGATGTAGTCCAGTCCTCTGGAGACTCTTCCCGAGGCCCTACCTCCGGGTCATCCAGGATGGATTTCCCGACTTCCTAACTCCCACTGCGACTGGACCTCGCAGTTCTTCCTACGTAATACTTCTCCGAGAGCAATTCTCCATCAAGGTAGGCAATCAGGCTCCACAATTTCAACAATCTGTGTGCTTGAAAAAGATGTAATAAAGATCTTCTCTAAGCCTACAAGGGAGGTGAAGAAGAGAGACATGTTAATCTTGTAATCCAAGTGATGGAAAGTGGATGACTTGTATTTATTAATAATTGATTAGATTTTTATGTAATGGTGGCAAAAAAAATTCTTTTTTGTTTCTTTCTTTTTTAATTATTTTGGTTTCCACTTAAAATTATAATTTTTCTGTCATGCAAACTCAAGTTGCTATTCTGGTGTAGCATGAATGATTTAGATTCTTCTTTATACTTCACTTGCAATATGTCAGAATTTCTCAAGTGAACATGGCTATACTTACATGATTCAAACAACGTGTAGATACTGAGCGTTGTGGTTGACAGGTTAAAAAGAAAAACATGCCAATAATAAACATCAAAGGGATTTTAATAATTGGAGAAAACATAGAAATTAGAGGGGTTTAAAATATTGTAACGACTGTGAAATAAATATGGCAGCTCCACTATGCTGAGTCTGACGACAAATTATGGATGAAAAAATAGGAATAAAATTTGGGATGCATACCGCCATCTTCAAAGGTAGTGCCTTAGTTTACTTGAAATTTCAAAAATGGTTACACACAAAGGAGTCAAATTTACTAAATAAAATGAGAAGGGTATTATTATCTCATTTGTGAGCATATATAATACTGGTAGTTCCTCCGTTGTTCTCAACTTTGTCAGTAAGTCAATAATAAGAAATGATAAATAAACATATATTACTTAGGAATCAAGTATTTTTCATAATAATATAACTTTAGTATTAAGAAAAGATACATAATGTACCTTAGGATGTTGTGCTTTATGCAGTATCGTAATACAATACGACACCAACAATGCCACAGCCTGTGTCCATCAAGCTCGTCCTGCATCAGAAACAACCTCTGTAGCTGTCATTTAATTAAGCTGTAGGGCTATGAAACAAAAGTTAATTGTATATCACTATTACAAATGTGGGAAAAAGTGGCACTTACAAAGTCATTTTAGTATACAAATGACGCTAAATATTAGGCGTTGGCAATCTCGTAATTAATTGACACTGAGTCAAACGTGGGGCTCGCTTTTTACGTCGACCGACGCGAAATGCTTAATGTGGGTCCCACCTCTTTCAGTCATAGTCAACAAATAATGTGGACTAAGTTTTCACGTCGGTTAAATAGAACCGACACAAAAACTTGATATTTAGTGCCAGTTTTTAAGGGAAACAGACACTAAATGTCGGGCCCCACAAGTCCGACTTTTTGCGTCGGTTCCTCATCAGAACCGACGCAAAAAGTAGGGATTTTAGCGTCGTTTCTGGTGAGGAACCGACACTAAAAGTCGGTGTCCTAATGACCCCGACCCACCCCCCAACCTCCCCACTCACAACCCTAATTCTTGCTCTCTCCCTCGCGCTGCCTAGATCTCCTCCACCTTCGCTACCTGCTGCCGCCAGGAAATCCTCCCCTTTCACCACCCTTTGTCGTCTAGATCTCCCCCACATTGCCCTCTGCCGCCCAGATCTCCCCCTCGTCGTCTTCATCCTCGATGTCTTGATCTCACCTCTCAGAACCCCGGCACCTCTGAGGCCCTCGCTGTCATCTCTCTCTGGCCAAGAAAGGGCCCCCGCCGCCCTGATCTACCCTGCCGCCGGCTACCCCGCCGTCTTTTCCCTAATCTGTTCGCATAGTTAATCTCTCCGCCCACGAATGGCTCTCCTTCCCCGCGCGCGGCTTCAAAGTAACACTACATATTTTTAAAAAATTCCTTCAATTGACTATATTGTGCTTAATATTAAGGTGAAGGAGTGGTCCTGAGTTGTTTGTTTACTAGATAAATTATTACTTAGTGGTTCTAACTGTGACTTGTGTAGTATTTTCGTGCCGGTTATTTATTAACCGATGTTAAAAAACTCGACTTTTGTTATTGTGGTCGGCACACAAATTTATATGAGCGGTCCCAAATTGCAAATATGAGTTAGCTAGAATATGTGTTTTTACGTCGGTCATTTGTTAACCAATGTTAAAAGCTGAATTTTTTATATTGTAGTGAGCAAACAAATTAAGTATGTGTACTTTTTAATTACATGTTATTATATTATTAATAATTTATTTTATTGTTTTTATGTTCATACTAGAGAAATATAAATCAGAAATGGATGGTTGCTAATTAGTTAAGTCCGGAACATTGGATGATGTAGAGGATGTTGGCCCAAAGGCCCATCACTCTAGTTTTGATGATGATCAACTCATGTAGTTATGTTTACTAATAATCTTGTGATGTTTAGTTTCAGATACTTTATCAAGATATTAGTAGGTGATTAGCTTCAACAAGATGTTTTGGAAGCTTTCACATGGTGATTCAAGAGCCCGAGCGTCAAAGTTCATATCATGCACTCGTTGGAGTCAAGCTCGGTGGATCACGTTTGGATCGAGTCGACTTGAAGACAGAGTTCGTCAAGAAGACTTCGGTACATAGTTTAGTTTATATTTTAGATCCATTTGTAAAGACTAGATAGTGTGATATGCTCAAGTTCACAACACACGCGCGTTTCATGTTTTGGTTTTGCTTTTTCGGTTTCGGTTTTACCGATCTTGGTTTTCATGAATAGATAGTATCAATACAAGTTTACATTGTTTAAATGTATATTAGATATGTTCTATATACATGTATGCTTCATATCTTAGACAAACTTATTTTGATATGCCTATTCATATATTTGGTGTTTTGGAGTTTTGTGTTTTAACAAAACATATTTTCGGATTTAAAGTCAAAAACATGGATATATATATATATATATATGTTTCATGTATATTGGATTATATTCATATACATCATGCCTAAAAGTTGCTTCTATATCATGTTTTTGTATTTGGATGAGTTTTGGAAAAATCGGATTTCCATTTGAAAAATCCAAGTTTTGAAAAATACGGATTTTGGTTTTCGGCAAAATTTGTAAGTCACAAAAATAGTTCAAAAATTTGAAATTTGTATTGAAATTTTTCACACAAGTTTGTATATCAAAGTATTATGCTAAAACTTATTTTGTGGGTTTTTAGAGGATTTATGGGATTTAATTGGTAAATAAAAACCCAAGTTTTCTGTCCCTAATCCCTGCCTGCCAGGCTCTGGCGGTCGACCGGACCGGTTGACCAGACTGGTCCACCGGACCCAACCGACGTGCACAAAACGTGCACGCTGGCCAGCCTCTTGGGCCGGTCGACCGACTGCAAGTACCACGCTCTCGGGTGGGGGCGGTCGACCGACCGGTCGACCGTTAGGCTTGGACGGTCGACCGAGCGGTCGACCGACCAGAGAGCATTTGCTCTCTGGATTGGCACGGTCGACCGGGCGGTTGACCGGATAGCTCCAACGGTCAAATTTTTGACCGTTGGCGGTCGACCGGGCCGGTCGACCTTGCCCGGTCGACCGCCAGCCGCCAGGGCTGAAAAACAGCCCTAACGGCTAGTTTTCCAATGGGGCTATTTATACCCCATTTGTAAGGGGTTTTGGTTAAGATTTTTAACAAGAAAAATTCTCCTATCTACAAGTGTTTTATATAAGTTTTCAAAAGTGCTTTTAGAGCCAAAAGGATTCATCTTTGCTTTGTTTTAAAAAGGGTTGGAAAATCATTTGAAAAGAAAAATTCTTTGGGAATTAGTTGATTTTCATTTTCAATTCTATCTAGAGTTTTTCCCTAGAGTTTTTCTTTGAGTTCTTGATTTTCAAACTCTTTATTTTCCACACTTGAGCTATATCATTCTATCCTATCTATTAGGATCTTTTATTTGTGGGAAAAGATTGTTTGTGGTTGAGATAGACCACCTTATTGTAACTCTCTTTATTTGTGGTATCTCTCTTGGGTAGAGGTTGATTTGGAGTGGTTGTTAGCTCCCTCTAGTGAGAGGTTGAGGTTTTGGTTTGCTCCTTCTAGTGAGAGGTGGAGTTGTGTTGGATTTGTATCCCTCTTAGTGAAGAGGTATATTGTGGTTGTTTGGCTAAGGGCCTACCCTCTTGTGTGAGGTGGTATTTGTGTTGCCTCTAGTGAGAGGTTGTATTGGTTGAGAGAGGAGTTGTGTACTCCCCGTTGTAGTTGCCCCAAATCCTCGGTGGAGGTTCCCTGTGTGGGAGTCCTGTGTGGACAAAGTTAGTGGATTTGAAATCCTTCTGTTAGAAGGCGGGGACGTAGAGCTGGGTGCTCGAACCTCGAAACAAATCTCGTTGTTTGCGTTTGATCCATTGACTCTTACTCTCTCTTTACTTTGTGCTTTGCATCATTTCATATTGCTCATTCATTATATGCTTGGCTTGTTTGTGTGTGCCTCACCTGTGCTTAACCACGAGAGCTTCATATAGCGCCTCAACTCTTATTCAGAGGAATCAAGAGGAGTTAGTCCAGAGCCCTTCACCGGGAATTCGGCTACACTCGTTGGTTGCATTAAGTGTTGTAACAATTAAGTTTTAATTTTCGCATTTAGTTCATTAGATTAGCCTTATCACCTATTCACCCCCCCTCTAGGTGATTTCAGAGGACTTTATCAAGTTTGCTATTGAGCATGGCAACAATCCTAATCGTATTAACTATCTGTGCATAAAATGTGTTTGTGCTGATAAAGTTGCGGGTGAAGTGTTAAGAGATCACTTATTCATCAATGAGATTGATCAAGATTATACAAGATGGTTATGACATGGTGAAAATGCAAGAGAAGATACACATTTTAATTTAAATAAAAGGAGATGTGATAGAAGGAAGAAGATGACTGTAATGCGGGTGATAAATTAGAAGACATGGCGCATGATGCAGAAGAAAATTTTATGGATCGCCCAAAAATATTGGATAGCTTGAAGAATGATACAAAAACACCTTTATATGTTGGTTGTTATAAATTCACTAAGTTGTCTGCAGTATTGAGATTGTACAATTTTAAAGCTGGGAATGAGTGGAGAGTTTGTATGGACTATAAAAAACTAAATGAGGCTATTAGAAAAGACCATTTTCCCTTACCTTTCATAGATCAAATGCTAGAGAGACTTGTGGGGCATGCATTTTACTATTCTTTTAGATGGATATTTGGGGTATAATTGTTATAGCCCCAAAGATCAAGAGAAAGCAACCTTTACGTGCCCATATCGAACTTTTGCATATAAAAAAATCCCTTTCGATTTATGTAATACACCCGCCACTTTTCAAAGATATATGCCAGCAATATTTGATGATATGGTTGAAAATTTTATTGAAGTTTTTATGAACAACTTTTCTATTTTGGTTCCTCTTTTGATACATATTTGGCTAACTTGAAACTTGTTTTATAACGTTGCGAGAAAACAAATCTAGTGTTCAATTGGGAGAAATGCCATTTCATAGTCCATGAAGAAATTGTACTCGGCCATAGGATTTCTGAAAATGGTAGAGGTAGAAAAAGCAAAAGTTGAGGTTATTGAGAAGTTTCCACCACCAACGAATGTGAAGGGAGTACGAAGTTTCCACCACAAATGCAATTTCTTGGGCATGCCAGATTCTATCACTGATTTATAAGGGACTTTTCTAAAATTGCAAAACCCTTGAGTAATTTGTTAATGGAAGATGTATCGTTTGATTTTTTTAATAATTGTGTCCAGGCATTTGGGACACTAAAGAAGAAGTTAACAACTGCACTAATCATCAGAACACTGGATTGGAGCCCACTGTTTGAGCTTATGTGTGATGCGAGCGATTTTGCCATAGGAGTTGTATTAGGGCAAAGGCGAGGCAAGGATTTTTATGTGATTTATTATAAAAGACGCACTTTGAATAATGCCCAACAGAATTACATCATGACAGGAAAGAAATTACTTGCAGTAGTTTTCTCCTTTGATAAATTTCATTCATACTTAATTGGGTTGAAAGTAATTGTGTTTACTGATCACTCGACTCTCAAGTACCTGCTAGAATAGAATGATGGAAAGCCGAGGTTGATACAATGAGTGTTATTACTCCAAGAATTTGATTTGGAGATAAGAGACAAAAAGGGTGTGGAGAACCTTGTCGCCGACCACTTGCCAAGGATATAAAATAACGAAGAAGAATAACCAATGAAAAAAGCAATAGATGATTCTTTTCCAGATGAGTCTCTAAATGTCGTGGAGATGGCAAAAACACAATAATCAGTCCGAGAAAGTCTAGCTAATGACTATAACTTAAAGCGCTTCTTGGAAGGCAATCTAAGTATTCTAACCTAGTTTTTCTTTTTATTTAATTATGATTTAAAAATTTCCCAGCCTATACTGACTGCTATTTTTTTTTTCAAACACAGAGATAAACAATGAACCAGAGAAATATTTAGGAGATAAAGTCCAAAGCAGAAAGCAACTATGCAAAGCGGAACGATGATTTACTATCCATACGGCTAATCCGCCGTCCAATCACAACCAGATGACCTCTGAATTTCACATGCAAGTTTATTAATTTCATCTATTTTTAGAGATATCTACTTTAAGTATTTAATTCTACGTGACAAATAAAGATGTTATGCTTATAAGAGGAGTTTTCTTGCTTTTTAGGTATATTTTCAAAATTTTAGGGAATTAATTTTATGAGTTTCAAGCATGAGGGCATGCTTTAGTTTAGATAAGGGGGGATAAAATAAATTTTTCTAAATTTTCTTTAATTTTCAAAATTTTGTGAGTTCAAATTTTGAATTATGCACTAACTTTTTTGGCTAAGTTTTAAAGTTTCTTTTTTGCTAGACATTAGATTTTCACAAGTCTATAAGATTTTTTTATCTGTTTTCTGTTTCTCTTTCTGCTTCATCATCATGACAAAATTTGTTACTGAGAAGAATTTCTTCATTATTTTTCAAGCTTTTGGTACAAATTTCTGAAATTACACCTAGAGGGGGAGTTCATAGGTGAATGTTAATCTAAAGTCAAAATGCGAAATGTAACAATTGATAATATGAATGATGAAAACGGTCAACTCAAATCAAGAAGTGAAGCCGGATTCTCTAAGAAGGCTCTAGAACTTCTCCTTTTTATTCCTCTAGATAATGAGTTGAGGTGCTCAATTGCCTTCTTGATTTATAGAGTGAAAACTGATAAGAATGAATGATGCTAGATATGAATAGCAAGTGAAATTAAAAATAAAAACACAAGTGCAAGCAATTAAAATAAAGTAAGAGAAAGAGAGAAAGCAATTGCAAACGCAAGAGATTTGTTTTGAGATTCGAGCACCAAGCTCTATGCCCTGCCTTCACCACGTGAAGGATTTCACTATCCACTAAGGAGCTTTTCACAAAGGAGCCTCCACAAAGAAACTATAAGGTTTACACAAAATCAGAATATACAACTCCAACTCTCAATCCTCCACATGAGAGGTAACACAAAGTCAATGGGGTTTACATGCTCTCGGTGACTACAAAGATCACAAACAATCCCTTTTACAACTTTCTATAGTATTTAATGTGAGATGAGACTCAAGAAGTTTGTGAAAGAAAAAATCAGTTAAAATGAATAAGTCTAAGAGCTGAAAACTTGCAGAAATTGGTTTGAAATGAGAGCACTTGAAGTAAGAAAACTTGAAATTTTTCTCTTGAATAAACTTGATTTTTCAAATATTTTTCAAAAACTAATTGTTAGTAATCCTCTATAAATAAACCCTATATATAGGAAAATGATAAAACACAGTTAGGAGAGCCTATCAGGTCATTAAGAGAGAGATTAGTCTTAAAAAGAGCAAATATACCTATTGAGGAAAAAGTCAAAGAAACAATTTTTTCAAAAACTAGCCGTTACTGTAGCTGTGCCAGAACATCGGTCGACCGCCCGGTTGACCGGTAGTTCAACTAGTTTGAACTAACCGTTGGCGTCGGTCTACCGTCTGGTCGACCGATCTCAACCAGTTAGTGCCAGTCGGTCGACCGCGATCGCCCGACAAACGTGCACGACGTGTACAGGCTGAGGTCAAAGTGACCCTGTGGTTCGGTCGACCGCCCGGTCGACCGACCAAGCCTGAAAAATCATTTTTGAGTAAAAATGAATATAAGGTAATTTTAAAATATTTTATACGAGTTATAAAAATAATTTGGTAATACATAGACTTCAGGATACATGATATAAATAGAATATATAATCTTTGAAAAATCATGGGACATGTATAAATTATTGAACCTTGTAAAATACCAATATGAGGAAAAAAAACTAAATATTAAAACTCGTATTTTGAAAACTTGTATTTTGTGTGTGTGTGTGTGTGACTTCTTGAACAACATATCTACATACTATACTTTAAACATACTATTTTCTTACATAAATCCTATGTTTTCAAGCAATTTTCTAGTGGGCCTCTCCAAAGTGTGAATCTTGATTTTCCTAACTTGAATCTCATCCTTAAGTGAGCTTGAGACTTCAATACCTTCTATTTGAGGAAGAAGCACTTTGAATCTTCTTGAACCCTGAAGAATACTTAAAATACTTGAACCTGATTAGTACGAAATAATTACATAGGTTTTGTTGTCATCAAAATAAGAAAGCAGTGATTGCAATCTTGGGCCAACAATCTCCCTCTTTGATGATGACAAAACATATGAGTTATTTAATAGAATAATATGAAGAACTTAGTGAAGCTCCCCTCAAGTTATGCTTAACTATCAAGTTCAATCATTTATGACTAAATAATGTGACATTATCAAAATAAGTTATCATTGCATATAGGTATAGATGTGAAATATGAAGAACTATGCATAAACATTCCATCCTCCATCCATGCCTCCAACCACCAAAAATGGATATACAACAAGGCATACAAATATGAAATAAAGGTAATAGCTAAATAATAAATCTTTAAATACCAATTAATTCCAAATACCAATTTTTTACACAAAACATGAATGTCAATTGGAAAACTAGGAATATCAATTTAATACCAATTTGCAAAACAAGATACCAATTTGCAATATCATAAGGGTGAATCTTGATTTTCCTAACTTGAATCTCATCCTTAAGTGAGCTTGAGACTTCAATACCTTCTATTTGAGGAAGAAGCACTTTGAATCTTCCTGAACCCTGAAGAATACTTAAAACACTTGAATATGAGTAGTACTAAATAATTACATAGGTTTTGTTATCATTAAAACAAGAAAGCAGTGATTGCAACCTTGGGCTAACAATCTCCCCCTTTTGATGATGACAAAACATATGAGTTATTTAAAAGAATAATATGAAGAACTTAGTGAAGCTCCCCCTCAAGTTATGCTTAACTATCAAGTTCAATCATTTATGACTAAAGAATGTGACATTATCAAAATAAGTTATCATTGCATATAGGTATAGATGTGAAATATGAAGAACTATGCATAAACATTCCATCCTCCATCCATGCCTCCAACCACCAAAAATGGATATACAACAAGGCATACAAATATGAAATAAAGGTAATAGCTAAATCATAAATCTTTAAATACCAATTAATTCTAAATACCAATTTTTTACACAAAACATGAATGTCAATTGGAAAACTAGGAATATCAATTTAATACCAATTTGCAAAACAAGATACCAATTTGCAATATCATAAGCATATAAGCATAAATACCAACTTATAAAATGAATTAACTCAACATCTTCTCCCCTTTTTGTCATAAGTAAAAAGGGTCTCATAAACAAAATGAAATTAGTAGATACCAGTAAACACAATAGTAGAGAAGAATATGATACCAATTTAAAAAAATTCAAAATTCATGTATACTAAGCAAAACAAACATGAATATAAATTTTGAAAAATAATTGAAAATTTCATGAATCCATAATGTAAACATTCAATTTATCGTAAATTAAAAAAATCTATTAAAATCAAGTGTTTTAGTAAAAATATCCGCTAATTGAAAATCGGTAGAAATATAATCAATTTCAGTATCTCCTTTCTCAAATGATCTCTAAGAAAGTGATATCTAATCTCTATGTGTTTGGTCTTTCTATGTTGATTTGCATTTTTGATCATATGAATGGTACTAGTATTATCACAAAATATTTTAATATGGTCAAAATTCAAATCATAATCAAGGAGAGTATGTTTCATCCAAAGGACTTGTGCACAATAAGTCCCGACCGTAACATACTCCGCCTCGGCGGGTTGAGAGGGTTACGGAATTTTGTTTCTTCGAAGACTAAGAAACAAAGCAATTTCTTAAAAGTTGACAAGTTCCACTAGTGCTCTTCCTATTCACTCTACAACCGGTATAGTCGGCAACCGAAAAACTTATCATTGAGAATTGTCCGGTCTTTGAATACCACAAGCCTATTCCAATTGTGCCCTTAAGATATTTAATAATGCGTTTTACGGCAATTAAGTGAGACTCTTTAGGACAAAATTGATATCTAGCGCATAAACATACACTAAACATAATATCCGACCTACTAGCTGTCAAGTAAAATAAACTACCAATCATGCTACGATAGAGTTTAATGTCAATATTTTTACCTTGTTCATCTTTGTCAAGCTTTAATTTGGTAGCCATGGGAGTCTTGCATATCCTTGCATCTTCAAGCCCGAATTTCTTGATAAGTTCTCTTGTACATTTGGCTTGATTTATGAAGATCCCATCACCTCTTTACTTGATTTGGAGTCCAAGGAAATAGTTAAGCTCCCGCATCATACTCATTTCAAATTCTTTCTTCATGTATGATTCAAAATCCTTACAAAGCTTTTCATTAGTAGATCCAAAAATGATATCATCAACATATATTTGTACTATTAAGAAATCATTTTCTACATGCTTTGTAAACATGGTAGTATCAACTTTGCCTTTAATAAAATCATTTAAAACAAGAAAATTACACAATCTTTCTACCAAGGAGCTTGTTTTAAACCATATAAAGCCTTTTCAAGTTTAAAATAAAATCTGGATGTGTAGGATCAACAAACCCGGGGGGTTGTTCAACATACACCTCCTCTTCAATAAAATCATTCAAAAATACACTTTTAACATCCATTTGAAAAATCTTAAAATCTTTAAAAGAAGCAAAGTAAGTGTCATCTGTATGGCCTCAAGTCGTGCTACGGGTGCAAAAGTTTTCTCAAAATTAATTCCTTCAATTTGGGTGTAATCTTGGGCCACTAACCTAGCTTTATTCCTAATAACGTTTCTCGACTCATCCAACTTATTCCTAAAAAGTTATTTAGTACCAATGGTTGATCTATCATGGGGGTTTAAGAATAAGATGCCAAACTTAGCTGCGCTCAAATTGATTGATCTCTTCTTACATGACAAGCAACCAATATGAGTCCCCTCGGTTTTCGACGATGTTTTTGGCTCAATATGAGAAATGAATGCAAAATAGCCACAAATATAATGGAGTTTGGAGCGAGTAGTTACCCCTTTGGATACATCACCAATGATGAGGTCCTTGGGATGGCTTATAGCATATCTTCAATCCTTTGGAAGTGGTTACGTTGGCTCCACTTCAACATCTTGGACTTCTCCATTTGCATCATCTTTAGTCTTTTTCTCATTGCCTTGTGCCGATGAATCTTTCATAGAAACTTTTTTAAAGTCTTCACCTAAAGAATCAATCTCTAAAACATTCTTCACAAGAAAGTTAGATTCCTCAAACTTAATATGCATATACTCCTCAATAGTCAAGGTTGACCTATTGGAAACCTTATAAGCCTTACTAGTATTTGAGTATCCAATAAAAATAGCCTCAAAGATTTTGGATCAAACTTGCCTAAATTACCTTTGTTATTCAAAACAAAACATTTGCAACCAAATACTTTAAAATAGGAAACATTTGATTTTCTCAAATAGTAAATCTCAAAGGGAGTTTTATTTGAATTTTTACAAAAATAAATTGATTCTCAATGTAATATAAAGTGTTTACGGCCTCGGCTCATAATTATTGAGGGAGTTCATATTCACTAATCATTGTCCTAACCATATCTTGAAGAGTGCGATTCTTTTTTTCAACTACTTCATTTCGTTGTGTAGTTCTAGGACAAGCTTATTCATGTTTAATTCCATTTTCTTCATAATATGTGATAAAAGAGTGGTTGATGAATTCATCACATCTATCACTCCTTTTGCGTAATATCAGAAAATCACTTTTTCAACCCTTTTTCCAAAAACATGTAAATGTGAAAAACCTTCATCTTTATGTTCCAAAAAAAGACCAATGTAAATCTAGAGAATCATCAACTAAAATAAATAAAATAATTGCCACTAAGACTTTTAGTTTTAGTTAGGCCAAATAAATTCATATGGATTAACTCTAGAGGTCTGATTGTCATGATATCCTTGATTGTATTGAAAGAGGACTTGGTTTGCTTTTCAAATTGGCACGCATCACAAATGTGATTCTTTTCAAACTTCAAGTAAGGAATACCTTTCACCAATTTTTTAGAATTAATTCAAGATAAATGGTCAAATGAAATGTGGCTTAGTCTCCTATGTCATAACCAAGAACCTTCATTAAAGGCATTTAAACAAGTGGCATTACAATCTAATTAAGCATAACAATCATATGAACATTATTTTCAGGAAAATCGAAAAGAACATGAGTATTTGTTTTTTTATCTAAAATGTCACAAGAGAAATTATCAAAAATAATTCTAAAACCTTTATCATAAAGTTGGCTAATACTTAAAAGATTATGCTTGAGACTTTCAACTAAAATAACATTCTCAATTAAAAGAAATGAGCCAATCTTGATATTACTTATACTAATAATTTTAAACTTTGAATCATCCTCAAAGGTGACAGTACCACTTTCATGATACCTTGATAGCGTCGCAAAGTTGTTGATATCCCAGGTCATGTATTTTGAGCAGCCACTATCAAGGTACCACCTCTCCTTACGTCTTGGAGCCTTGGTGCGTACCCATATTAAGCAATAAATTTGTTAATTTTGGTACCCAAACTTTCTTGGGTCTTAAAGTATTAGTTTTTTGAACCCAAACATGACTATTTGAAGTCGAACCCAAACATGATTATTTGACGTATTTATGCGATCATAACAAAACTTGGCCAACTGATCTTTTCGACCACAATAGGTGCGTGTATACATCTTGCCATAAAGAAATGCATGATGTGTATGTGAATAATGAGCATGTGACACATGAGCATGTTTAGTGTGTGTGTGTGTGTTATGATATGAATGAGATTGTGTGTGATCATGTGAAGCATGTGAAACATGAGGTTTTCTTTGAGTTTGCCTCTTTGGAAATGTAGTCTCTAGTCTAACTTTATCAAACTTATACTTTTTCAAAACATTTCATTAAAGTATTAAATTTATTTTCAAAGTTGAAATCTTATTTTCATCAATCATAGAAAATTTATCCTTACAAGAAACTTTGTGAGCATCAAATTTCTTTTTTTTGTTTTGAAGTATAGAAGATAAAACCTCTTTTTCTTTTAAAAGTACAACATTTGATTTTGGAGAAGTTATTTTTCTTTTTTATTTTTAAATATTTCTTTTTGAGAAAATCATAGTTGTTAGATAACTCTTCAAAAGCTTCACCCAAATCATCCATAGAAAGTTCACATTCATCAAAATGAGATTTAGATGTTATCTTGGGTGTGTTTTCATTTGCCATGAATACATATGAGCCATGTCAACCTCCTCTTCGGATTCTCTCTCCGAGTCCCATGTTGCCTTTAAAACTTTTTTCTTATATGGTTTCTTGAAGGTTGTGGGATTAGCTTTGTTCTACGGGCATTCGGCAATAACATGTCTGGGTTTACGACAATTATAGCAAACAATTTTCTTGTCCTCCTTGCCTTTCCATTTTCTCTGGTTGTTGAATTTTGCCTTGTTGTACATCCTCCTTACATTCTTAACAAAGAGTGAAAGGTCTTCGTCATCTTCTTCTTCATCATCATCTTCATCAAAAATGGTAAGAGTGGACCTGAAGGCTAGTATCTTCTTTTTTTTGTGAGTCTTCTCTTCTCTTGCTTTCCTCTCCATCTCATGGGTCTTGAGATTGCTAATAAGGCATATTAGCTCCATCTCTTTTTTGTCATTGAGCTCCTTCAAAGTTGTAGTTTTCACTTCCCATGATAGTGAAAGAGCTCAGATGACTTTCCTTACCTTTTGTTCATTATCAATTCCATCACCTAAAGAAGTAAGACCATTGGTGATTTTAGTAAACTTAATAATCATGTCATCAATTGATTCTTCTTTATTCATAGCAAAATTTTCATAATAGGAACGCAAGAGATCAATTTTAGCTCTCTTGACTTATGATGTCCCCTCGTGCGTGACAACTAAGTGTGACCAAATCTTATGGGCGGATTTGCAATGAATAATCCTAGCAATATCATCATCATTCAAGGCTTGAAGCAATGCATAATGGGCTTTTGCATTGGCATCAAATATCTTGGTGGCAATTTGGACCATGTTCCTTATCACCATCGGGTACACTAAAAGGTTTAGTCACCGTCTTTGCAACCCGACTTCCTAAGGATTGTAAGAAAATTGTTATCTTAACTTTCGGGAAAGTGAAGGCCATCAAACTTTGTTGGAGTTTTGATTCCTTTGAACACGTAGTGTAGTGAACAAGAAAATAAGTGATTAGTTAGTGGATCCCTCTAAGGTGGTTAAACCAAAAACTAGAGTACAAGGCTTTGAGACCAATTGAAAGTACACCTAGAGGGGGCGACTAGGTATAATGCTAATCTTAAGGTCAAAATACGAAAATGCAACAATTAATAATATCAATGTTGAAAATGATCAACTCAACTCAAGAAGTGAAATCGGGTTCCCTATAAAGGGCTCTAGAACTTCTCCTCTATATTCTTCTAGACAATGAGTTTAGGTGCTTTATTGCCTTCTTGATTTAGAGAGTGAAAACCGACAAGAATGAATGATGCTGATATGAATAGCAAGTGAAATAAAAGCAAAAATACAAGTGCAAGCAATTGAAATAGAGTAAGAGTAAGAGAGAAAGCAATTCAAACTAAGAGATTTGTTTTGAGGTTCGAGCACCAAGCTCTACGTCCCCGCCTTCACCGCGTGAAGAATTTCACTATCCACTAAGGATCTGTCCACAAAGGAGCCTCCACAAAGAAACTACAAGGTCTACACAAGATCGAAGTACACAACTCCATCTCTCAATCCTCTACACAAGAGGTAACACAAAGCTATAGACTGTCTAAAAAACAGTGAAGACAAGTCATCAGATAACAAAGTCCGTACTTTAGATGCGAGGATAACTTCATATGAGCCATTGATGCAAAAGCCAAAACGCAGGACATAAGGCCCGCTTCTCGGCATCACTTCAGTGCCAAGACGCAGGACTCCGGGCCCGCGTCTCAACATCAGTGCAGTACCAAAACGCAGGGTTGAAAGCCTGCTTTTCAACACCACCGCAGCGCCCAAACACGGAGCTCGAGACCCGTGTACAGCATCACCTCAATGGCTAAACGCAGAGCTCAAGCCCGCGTTTCAACTGCAGAGGAGCCCTGCATCTCAGTTTTAACTACCCCATTTCTGCTTCAAGTATTGCCCATGTAACGAGGGAGTTAACCCCAGGATTTTTAAGGGACAATTTTACCCCTAGAACCCCCTATAAATAGCTTAGTTTGCTATTGAAAAGAGGTTAGAAAAAGAGAGAAAAATTCAGCTGAGGAATATTGGCTTCAAAAAGCGTTCAACTCTTATACAAAAACTTGCTGAGTTCAAGTTTTTTCCCAAATCTCCTTGAGATTTCATTTGATAGGAGTTTTGTTATTCCATTAGTAATCCAAAGAGATAAGTCCTGAAGAAGCTTGACGTTCACCCGATCAACGAAAAATAAGACTCACTTTCCACCGTTACACAAAAATCAGCACTAAACAAAGAGGAGATTTAGGCTTGAACATCTCCTCTCTTTTGTAATCGGAATTTGATTTGTTGTAATCTTTCATTTGATTCAAGAAAATTTGTGATACTTTCAACTTTCAGACCACGAACAAGAGATGGCGACTCCGATGGGGACTACTTTCTCCACTGACGAGCAAGCTGTGACGCAAGGTGACGTCAACTTCATGGGAAAGACGGTCAAGTCACTAGTCGTGAAATTCGACCAAGCAAAGTATGAGGAGTTTCGCTCTTCTGGCTCTAAGAGCCTCAGAGTGGCACCGCAATACCGTAGGATCTCCTCAGAGATCCATTCTCAACTCTCATCGGAGACTTCTCCAAGAATGGCTCGCGTGGCCCACTTTAATGTCTCCCATGAGACCCGCGAGGCCAACGACGATGAGGGTCAATCTCGTCATGCCTTTTCTCTTAAGATTCCTTAGTTCCAGGGTACCGGGGGACCCCAGCAACCTGTGAAGAGTAACTAAAATGTTGAATGTTGATAAAGGCATCGCACACATCGACAACAGATGGAAGAAGTTAAAAAAAATCATCTGTCCAGCAGACATAGGACGCGAGGCTCAAGCCTGCGTCTTTTCTGAATAGCATCAGACACGCGAAGTTCGTGTCTGGATACCAAAACGCAAAGCGCATGAGGCTCGTGTTTCTGAATCCCTACCCCATAGGTGCGGCGTTCAGCCATGTGAGGTCCGCGTCTCTTCTCAAAGACACGAGACCCGTGTCTCTACATCGGAATGAGGTTCTCATGAAGTCCGCGTTTCTCAAATATCGCTAGACAAAGATAACAATCAGTGACGCGAGGTCTGCGTCTCTTTTCAGCAGAGACATAAGACCTGCGTCTCAAAGCCAAAATGTGAGAGCCGCGTCTGTCCTAAAGAACATGAACTCCGTGTCTCAGAATCTTGTGTTCCTGAGACTTGCGTCTCGGGATTGCGACAAAAGGTTAACATTCGCTCTCCGACGGCTCTGGTTAGAAGGGAGCTGAAAAGTCTTCATCCTTAGAGATGCGAAGATAATCCCTTCGATCCCCCTGCAATAGATTTAAGGGATTTTTTGACAAAGAAGAGGAGTGTATACCAAATCACTCCACAATGCTGCTGTGAATGGCTCGTCACGACAATCCTCTCTGAATGCTACTGTAGGTCACATGTAGGCAAACAATCAGTGTTCAATCGGTTATTATCAGTGCCAGTTTCCCATTCGGCTAAAAGGTGTCGCTCTCGGAAGAGGAGAACCTTCTCTAACATGGAGTACCCTGAAGTCACTGCAAACATGGTGGGTCAAAGCACTACGCCAAATAGGACTAAGGGAAAGCAGCCGACAGTGAGCTCCGATGAGTCTAACACTGAGCCGAAAGGAGTGTACTGGTATACTCATACTCGAACTGGCACACTAGCCCCAGTGGACTATAGTGCCCAAGCCTGGGGCATTGAAGTAAGTGAGACGCATTCTGCCATTGTGAAATCACATGCCTCAAACTCTTCTGAAGAGAAAGAAGCCTTCGCGTATATGGCAGGGACTCCTGAAGAAATGACCAAGCACTTTGAATAGCAAGCCTAGGTTCAGAGAGAGAACTTGATATGATACGTGCCCAACAAGAATCTATCAACACCCTTAAGCAGATACCTTCGCAATTGCTTGAGGACAAAAAGAAGAAGCAGAAAACTAAGACTCCTTCCAAGAAGTCCAAGGGCAAATGGAAGGAAGGGAAAAACTCATCTTCTGCACATACCGAGGAGGAGGAGCATTTCAACTCTGAGTCATCCAAGCCACTATCTGAAGGGGAAGGTAACTCAGAGAACAGGAGCACTCATTCCAAAAGGATGAGCAAACTGGAGCAGCGTCTTGAGGCCCTTGCCAATCGAAAAGGCATCCAAGAAGCAAGAGTGGTCCGGCCATACCCGGCTGAGTGGGATCTTGTCCCGTACCCTCCTAAGTTTAAAGCTCCGACCCTATAGGCCTTTGACGGTGAGGGGTCACCGAACCAGCTCATATACTACTTCAAGTCTCAGACAGAAATGTAGTATCAAATGATGCCATCCTTGCACATTTGTTCATTGACACCTTGAAAGGGATTGCTTTTGAGTGGTTCATAAAGCTCTCAGAAGGTTCTATCAAGAACTGGGGTGATCTGGAGAAGCTTTTTCTCACCCGTTCCTCTAAGATGATTTGGAGATTACCATGCCAACTTTTCTGATGATGAGGCAACAAAAAGAACAGCCGGTTAAAGCATTTGTGGAGAGATTTTAGAAAATGGCACTCTGATGTCCCAGTGGTATGACCTAGGCTACCTTGGTGGAAATATGCCGCCCCTACCTCAGATAGAATTGGCTGAGTCGTACCTGGAAGCAGTTGGTTCAGTAAGGCGAGCAGGTAGAGGAGATCATCGCCAGGGTTAAGGCAGAAGAAGGCAAGCCCAGACCTGAGAAGCCGACGAGTCGCACGCTGAAAGCGTCTTTTCAAAATAAAAAGAAGGACACACTGGCAACAGAGACGAAGTCTCCCTCTAAGCCCCAACCAGCTAAAGGGAGTAGCTCTTCAAGCCAGCCATGCACCAATAAGCAGTACTCCTTTAAGGATGAACATGTCGATTCGTTGTTCAAGTTACCCAACAAGAGCAACAGGCTGAAACTTTCTGAAGCTAGACGTCCTGAGGAGGTGGGCGAGACTGACAATTCTAATTACTACCTGTACCATAGGATGCTGGGGCACCCTACCAAGAATTTCTATATCTTCAAAGACATCCTCCAAGTTTTGATTGATGCAGAGGTACTCAAGCTTCACCCGAAGTAGAAGAAGGTGACAGCCAAGATGACGTCATTTCTTCAGTTCGGGGTACAGCCTCCAACTCCAGCAGGAGTAGTTCCTATCCCGAAAGGAGAACTGAAGGTGGTCAGTAAAGATCCACATCACCAGCGAGAGAAAGGTCTTGTACTTATTTTTACTCCTTAGGAGAGACCATATGGGTTCATCCTGACCTCATGGAAGGAAAACAGTGGACTACTGTTACCAATAAGAAGTCTAAAGGCAAAGCAAAAGCCTCACCTTGCAATATGGTGTGTGCTTCCCCCAGGAAAGTGAAAATCGATGTCGCCACACTGACTAATTCTGAGGAGGAGACAATCATCCTTGGTGCAGAGCCAAATGCACCGCTCGTTGTAGGGACTCGCTCGGGTCAGTCATCCTTGAAGAAGTGTAATGAAGTGATGGCAAATCCGCCTAAGCCCACATAATCCATGAAGCAAACTGAGGGAAAGCAAAAGGAGATCCAATATGCCAAAACTCTCCCAAAAGACAAAGCGGAGGAATCTTTAGGACCCTACCGCTTTGTTGTTTTGGTTCAACTGGCCAACATCCTAGCCAGGATCACCCTCTATGAGCTCTTGAGACTTTCCATGTAAACAAAGGAAGCTCTCAGAGAAGCTTTAGCCAATGTTGAGGCCTTCATGGCCTGGATTATGGCTAAACGGAGAAGGAAGATGAAGAAAACTGCTTTCACGCCTCTTAACATGTCCCATGCATAACTTTTACTCTAGACGACATGCAGATCAAGGGAAAACATGATAGGCCCCTTTACTTCTAAGAATACATTGGATCAGCTAAGGTGAGCCGCATTCAAGTGGATCCAGGATCTGCGTTGAGCAACATGCCCCGCCGGGTCATGCAACACTTGGGAATCCCCACTTATTGATTGAGCGCCACTCAAACTACCATTTATGGCTTCAATGCTAATGGTACGCGCCCAATGGGAAAGATCAAACTCAAATACTAGATTGAGGACCTGAGATCTGAGGTGATGTGCTGTGTTATTGATGCTGACACTTCGTATAATTTGTTGTTAGGACGACTATGGATTCATCGCAAGTCCATTGTCCCCTCTACTCTCCATCAAGTGATGAAGTATGTTGATGGAGATGGAAAATTCGAACGTTGATCACCAAGAGGCATCCATTCAAGAGGGTAGAGAATTACTTTACAGACTCCCTCCTTTACTAGGATTCTTTGGAAGAAAATGAGAATCCCCAGCCAGAGGAACTAGACTCTCGTAATGAAGCTGATATCGAGCCAGAGGTAGAAGAAGTTGTAATGAGCATTAATAAGCTCTATGTCAATAACACCGCCAATGATGTAGGCGAGTGGTATACTAATGAAGAGTTAGATTTGGCTTATTTTTTCGTTTTTGCTTCTAATTCCGTACCATCATATGCTGGTACTGATATAGATGAAGACACCTGGTCGGCAATAGATGCCCTGACATCATTGTATGCACCGATGAGATCAGCTCTCATGGAATATCAAAGCGTCAGTGATGTGCAAGGAACCTTCTTCGAGGTCCCAGCAAGACGCAAAAGTCAAAAACTGATTCTTTTCGGAAGAGTCGAGTCCAAAACAATGATTCGTGAAGAGTTGAAAAGCGAGATCGAACCCCCTCAATTCTCTCATTACGAGCCAAATATACTCAAAATAATAGAGAACATAGGGTATAACCTAACAAGTGGTTTTGGCTTGAACTTCGGCAATGAAAGGCGAACACTGCTTGGATCTTTCGTTCCAAAAGAGAAAGCCCCTGACTATTATCACCGAACTAAGAGGGGGATGGGCTATGTGTCAACTCTAATCCCGTCAGCTTCTGGGTCTAAAGAGTCATTATATCTTGACCACTCGTCAGGCGTGTCATCGTGGGAGTTAGATGTCAGTGTTGGCAACATCTTCAAAGATTTTTCAGTAAACATGATTTCAATAAGCCACCCGAAAGATGAAAATGAAGAAATGATCCAGTTAGACACAGATCGCTGGATCAAACACCTGAACACTCTCTGAAATATTCACTTTGAATAACGAAAACCACCCATAGAGGATAAGATAATCCAGGTTATTCTGGGAGATAAGGCTAATCCTAAGCCCATCTTTATAAGCAAAAGCTTATCACCGCCCGAGAAAGAAGACCTAATACGCCTCGTACGAGAGTATGTAGAAGTATTCGCTTTAAATTGCGAGGATATGCCTGTGCTTGATCCTTAGGTGGCTATGCATCACCTCCACATTAATCCGGATGTAGAGCCCATCAAGCAACAACAATGACGATTTCGCCCAGGGATTATGGAAGTGATTCAATCGGAAGTCAAGAAGCTTATATACTCCGGTTTCATCAAGGAAGAACAACACCCTGACTGGGTAGCTAATATCGTCCCCATTACCAAAAAGAATGAAAAGGTTCGGGTTTTCATTGATTTTTGTGATCTAAATGAAGCTTGTCCTAAGGATGAGTTCCCTCTTCCAATCACGGACGTCATGATCGACAAGACGTGTGGGTTTGAACAAATGTCTTTTATGGATGGATTCTCTGGATACAATCAAATTAAGATGTACCCTGACTATGAGAAGCATACATCCTTCAGGACACCACTAGGGGTGTATTGCTATACTGTGATGCCCTTCAGATTGAAGAATGCTGGGGCGACATATTAGAGAGTTATGAATGAAATCTTCTATGAGCATATACGCAAAATAATAGAATACTACATAGATGATATTGTAGTAAAAAGTCGTGCCAAAAGTAATTACATAGCCAATCTGAAGACAATATTCGATATAATGTGGGCACATCAATTGAAGATGATCCCACTAAATTCTTCCTGGGGGTAGCCAACGGTAACTTCTTTGGGTTTGTCGTCACATCCAAAGGAATCCATATCGACCCAGAGAAAGTCCACGCCATCTAGGAGATGCAACATCTAAGGAATCTTAGAGAACTTAGAGGATTGCAAGGGAGACTAGCATACATCCAGAGGTTTATTGCAAATCTCTTAGGGCGATGCAACCCCTTCACCAGATTGATGAAGAAAGGTGTCTCATTCGTCTGGGACGATACTTGCCAACAAGCATTCGAGGAAGTCAAGCGGTACCTCACGCATTCACCTGTCCTTACTGCTCCGGTGTCAGGAAAACCTTTTCTAATATACGTTCGAGCTATGGATCATTTTTTGGAGCTTTACTAGCCCAGAATAATGATCAAGGGCATGAACAAGAAATCTACTACCTGAGTAGGACCATGATCGAAGCTGAACATCGATACAACCCGATTGAAAAATAATGCTTCGCATTGGGGGTCCAGAAAATGCGACACTACCTTGTGGACCAAACCATACATGTAATATCAAAGTCAATCCTTTAAGATTGCTTATGATGAAGCCATCATCACTGAATGGTCGATTGGCAAAATGAGCCATAATGCTCTCCCAATACAAGATGCAATTCCTGCCACAAAAAGATGTGAAGGGACAGTCAGTGGTAGAATTTTTGGCTAAACATCCAGTTTCAAGAACGATCAAACTTTATAAAGATCTCCTAGATGAGATCGCTGAAGTCTGCATGACCCATATGTCTTTTGAAGAATAGGTGTGGCTACTCTTCTTCGACGGTGCATCAAGAACGGGTCCTCGAGAAAATATCATAGCAGGAGTGGGGGTAGTACTTGTCTCCCCACAGAACTACGTAATCCCTCGTGCATTCTCACTAACTGAGCCGTGTTCCAACAATGTAGCGGAATACAACGTTCTCTTGATTGGGATACAAATCGCCGATGAGATTGGCATTAAAAGTCTCAAAGCACATGGTGATTCAAAACTCATTGTTAATCAGGTTCGCGGGAAGTACAAAGTTAGAAATGAAGACTTAGTGCCCTATCACAACGCACCATCCATATGGCAGAGAAGTTCAGAAACTTCTACATTGATCATGTACCTCGCTAGCAAAATATGCATGTAGATGCACTGGCGTCCCTCGCCGCTTCCTCGGCTCTTCCAATCGGAGCGGCAGAAAAAGTACTCGTCTACGGTTATGACTTGTACTATCCAAAATTTGCCCTTGAAAATGAACAAACGCCAACAGGAGACCTTTAAGTCAAAGAAACTTTAGAGACTTCAGCTGGTCTAGAGCTCAAGGATTGGTGATTCCCATACACTGACTATGCCTTGTACGGTATACTGCCCGATGACCCTAAAGAGGCAGCTGCCATTAGAAGGAAAGCCCCTAGATTCTACTACAACGCGATTACAAGAACACTATATTGCTGATCGCATAATGGAATCTCCTCCACTGCCTATCACATAAAGAGGCACAGGAAGCACTCAAAGAGGCTCATGACGGTATATACGGAGCTCACCAACCTGGTCCAAAGGTTGGAGATCGACTCCGAAGACTGGGATATTATTGGCCAAATATGATCCCTAACGCCATTGCTTATGCTAAATGATGCCACGCCTGTCAGATCCATGGAGACTTCATTCATCAGGCACCAGGACATCTTCGTCCTACGACTTCTTCCTGGCCATTTGAGATGTGAGGAATGGTTGTGGTAGGTCCTATAAGCGCACCTTCATCCAAAGGGCATCAATTTATCTTAGCCATAACCGATTACTTCTCCAAATGGACATAGGCTATCCCTCTAAGGGAGGTGAAGGCATCTAACATTATCAAGTTTATCAAACATCACGTGATCTACCACTTTGGCATGCCACGACGGATTGTCCACGATAATGGGCTAAGTTCATCAGCCAAGCGTTCCAGAGATTCCGCAGCAAGTTCAGAATCCAAAGTGTATCTTCACGGCCTTATAGAAGCTTTTAACAAAACTATTGGAAGCTTTTTAAGAAGTTTGTCTCAAAAAGTCAACGCGACTGGGACAACAAATTAGGTGAATGCTTGTGGGCCTATCGCACAACAGTGGGAACCCCGACGAAATCTACTCCATTCTCTTTGGTGTAAGGGAGTGAGCCATACTCCCCCTAGAAATCCAGATCCCATCTCTTTGTATTACTTTAACAACGGAGATGACAGATGAGGAGAAGCATCAACTGCGACTCCAGCAGTTGAAAACTTTGGACAACAAACGCCTACAAGCTCAACAGTAAATCGAGCTTTATCAGGCTCGAATAGAGTCTTTAACACGAAAGTTATATAACAGACTTTCAAGAAAGATGACCTCGACTTGGCTGTTAGAGGGCTCATGGTGATGACATATAAGAAGAAAGGGAAATTCCAACCCAAATGGGAAGGACCATTTGTGTAGAGTCCATCTACTCAAATGGAGCATATCGCCTGATAAATCCAGAAGGTGATACACTTATGATGCCGATTAACGGCAAATTCATGAAGAAATACTACCCTTGATCATGTTAACATTAAACCTTTGATCATTGGGTCAAGTATGTATAATGCTTGCATCAAATGCATTCCCCTACAATGAAATCTTTGATTGACAACAATGTCCTACTCAACACGAGCATGGTGGGATCGGCGTCAATGATCTAACAATGCGGAGTTCTAACTGGCACATAAGAAGCTGGATAAGAGGATTGGTTAGGTGAACAATGTATGAGAATATGGTCCAATCCTCGACAGAATTAAGCCAATAAAGATAAACTAACTGAGTATTAGTTTTGTTACTTTTCTTTAGACGCTATCAAAATTCAACGCCCTCAACGGCTAAGGATAGAGAAAAATATTAGCTTTTAAGTCCAATAGAAATTCTCAATAATTCATCATGCTGAGGGGGATAGCATGACTAGCCTAACTCAAACGGTAGTTAGTAAAGGCATACCAAATATGTTGATAGCTAAGAGTTTGTTAAAAATACTGCGGGACTTGGTCCCGCCTTCCCCTTCAAAATCCCTTACCAATTCTCTTCCACAGAATGGTAGGACCACAAAAATATCTATATCTATTTTTCCGGTGAAATGAGTACAGATCTGTCACGTTAACAGTAAACCTTTGACAAATTATTTTCCTCAATCCCCAACAGAGTCTGTCAAGTTAACATTAAACCTTTGATGATTCATGCTATTTCCCACCAAAATCCCCTGCCAATTCCCTCCTATGGAGTGGTAGGTCTACGAACTCTATATTAACACTACACCTCTAACAGTGAAAAGCTCCAATACTCCCCAGTGAGTATGAACTTCCACTTGACATCTCCCTTACATGGAGTCAAAAGTCTTCAAAATTGTCAAGTTAACACTACACCTCTGATAATCTGAATTTTACTTGTAAATTCTTATCAATAGAATGGCAAGTCCTCAAAATTGCTCATATCACAAACCAACTCTTGTCATGTTAACATTACACCTTTGCAGATTGCTGTTAAAGTTTAATATCACACCTCTAATAGTGATCAAGTTGTTGCCAAGTTCAACATTAAATCTCTGACAGTTACTTCTCTCAGGCTTCCATATTGAAGCTGAGATGAGCGATGCTAAGTTTAACATCACACCTCTAGCATCCAGTTAATTGTTAAATTCAACATTACACCTATGACAATGACTTTCCCTCGAGCTTCCACATCAAAGCCGAGATGATCAATGCTAAGTTCAATATTACACATCTAGCATTCAATGTCAAGTTCAATACTACACCTCTGACATTACCCCACTGTTAAGTTCAACACTACATCTATAACAGTGGTATTTTTAGTTTTTTCAACAAAACTGAAATTCCTGTGGGGCTAAGTTAATAGTACACCTCTAGCTTACATCCTTATCAAGTTGATATCACACCTCTGACAAGATTCAATCCAATCTGTTAAGTTAATATCACATCTCTGACGGAAAAGAAATACTCAGATTCCCGAAGGGTCTAGTCTTACTTGTTATTCTCTTCAATAGAATGGTAGGTCTACTTAAAATCACAGTTAGGTTAATATCACACCTCTAACAGTGTTCTCTTTAATCTCCAACCGAGTCCTAATTGCATTAATACTAAACCTCTGTTGATAGACTGAATCACAATCCTCCACGGAGTGAAAACTTCACTTATCATTCTTATCATAGAATGGCAAGTCCATGAACCTATTCCCCTCCTATCAAGTTAATATCACACCTCTGACAGTAACTTTTTTAAATTCTTTAAATGGATTTGGAAATTTTCAACTTTGAGTTGCTAAGTTAAAATAACACACTTCTAGCAAATCAAAGATAATTGCTTTCACTTCTCTGATTTTCAATGCAAATAGGAAGTCAAGGCAAATAAGAAGGCAGGAAAAGTGTCACTTTTATTGATATTCAAAAATGTGAAAGTGATACAAAATGTTTTGTTTTTCAATAAGATTGAGTGTTATAACAAAGGAGTATAAAGAAGTCTCTCTTGCTCAACGAAAGGTTGCACTCACTCCTTGAAATCTTGAAGATACATAAAGCTCGTCTTCTTAACTGTGACCGAGAGCAGTAGATCAACTTCCTCTTTTCTTGAGAATAATGGTGTTTCTCGAGGTCAAAATGCAAGAGAGCATTCTAATTCACCCGACCAACTGGTGTGAAGGTCTTCACAAGGCCGTAATCCTTCACTTAATGAGAAGCTCCGCCACTAGAAAGTCATCCAATGAGCATGCGTTTTTGGTTATTGTCACTTCTTTGAACAAGATTGGTGAAGGAAAGATGTGAGGCCTTACTGGTGATGTCCTCTTTCTTGTGACCTTCAAATGCGCCATGCTCATTGTAATCAGGAAGGATCTGAGACCTTACTAGTGCATTATGCCCAATAATATCTTGATGTGTATCGAGAATCGCGCGGATCTTCCTTTCCCTTGGACAGAACTTTTGACTTCTGATGTGGTTGCCAATTGAACGAGCTAGTCATTTCATGTCTACCTCCATGGACGCAATAAAGACACTAAAACTAGCACCAACGATATGGCCAAAACTTGCAAGAAGGGAAAAAAACCCGAGAATTAAATTTCTGCAAAGACAGAAAATATCGATCCAAAGGCACAGACGCGGGTCTTAATTCATGAACTCCAGATGCGAGTCTTATACGTGAATCTCGCATTTAAAGCCTCTAGACGCAGAGTTTACTACGCTCTGCAAAGACAGAAAATATGGATCCAAAGGCACAGACGCGGGTCATAAGTCATGAACTCCATATGCGAGTCTTATATGAGAATCTCGCATTTAAAGCTTCAAGACACAGAGTTTACCACGTTTTGCAAAGATAAAAAATATGGATCCGAATGTACATCCCAACATGAGATTCGCGTCTGATGATTGAGACGCGAGGCATATATTAAGGGAGCAGACACAAGTCTTAAAAAATTTTCTAAGTCATGGACTCCAGACGCAGTCTTATATGCGAGACCCGCATTTGAGGCTACAAGATGCAGAGTTCACCACGCTCATGTCTAAAGAACTAGGGACTAAGAAGTCAAAAAGCTCGTGTTTCATCAATTAACGCGAGGATCACATTTGTAGAGCATGGACATATAGATTTCAAGTTGACTGTCTAAACTTCAAGAAAGAAGTTTTCAGAAGTTTCAGGAAGAGATCAAGAGACAGAGCGTGAATGCATGGATCTCAAGTCGACTGTCTAAACTTCAAGAAAGAAGTTTTCAATTCAGAAAGATATCAAGAGAAAGAGTCTCTTCAAGATCGATGATGACAGAGATTTAAGAAAACAGAGCCTTATTATGGCAAAGGCCATTTCCTACCTGAAGAAGAGTTTTTGGAGGGAGAACATCATCCATCAGGATATGGTCATGAAAGCACCAGAGGAAATGCTTTTCGATTTTGAAATCACTTAATAGTGATAATCTTCGAAGAAGATAGCAAGAAAGCATTAAAGCTTTGAGTTCTTTTAAGAACTTTGAAAGTTCTTCAGGATGAATGCCCGGAGAATAAGATAGTCTAGGAACTCTAACAGTTCTTCTGGATGCATGCCCATGAAGGAAAACAGTCAAGATAAAAGATTGTTAAAAGGCTCATGGCCTATTATAGGCTCGCTTATGGCCATTAATTAATAGCATAAAAATCAAAGCCGTTCTTAAAGGCCAATTAATAGACTTAATTCGTGACGCGAAGCTCAAATCTAGTCTAAGTAAGACATGTAGATTTTTTATCCCGGGAAATCCCAATGACGCTTGGATTTTCAATACTGGACACGCGTCCCCAACCATTAATGCCGGTTCTCCCTCGAAATATCCAGCGAGATCTTCGCGCCTACAGGGTCGCGTCTCCCAAACGGTTCAGAGCCGCATCTTCCCCAATAATTTAGGGTTGTGTCCCTTTGAAATTTTAGCGCCGCGTCCCTTCAAAAATTTAGAGCCGTGTTTGCCCTTTGTCTGCCCCAACAATTTAGGGCTGTGTCTGCCCTAACAATTTAGGGTCGCGTCTGCCCTAACAATTCAGGGCCGCATCTCCCTTAATAATTCATGGTTGCATTCCCCCAACAGTTCAGGGTCGTGTCTTCCCTAACAATTCAGGGCCGTGTCTCCCCAACAATTCAGAGCACGTCTCCCCTGCAAATCAGGGGCGCGCGTCTCACCAACAACTCAGTGTTGCTTGAGTTTCTCCCCTACAACTCAGAGCCGTATCTCAGCAATGGCCATGGACTATGTCTCCACAATAGTCAAGAACCGCGTCTGTAAGAGTTGCGTTCTCCTACACAACAAAGAGTTCATCTGATTCTCAAACGCAAAAGAAGGAATAAAGATGAGATAAAATTTGATAACTTTTATTATTTATATCAAAATGATAAAAGTGATACAAACACTCTCTCATTTAATAAATGAAGTGTTACAAAAAAGGGGAGATATATAAGGGGGAGATACAAAAGGAGCGGGTTAATCTCGCTTAGCCAAAGAGTGAATCTGGTCTCAGAGGCACTGAATCGAATGCTGGCATGCTCTCTCAACCTTTGCCCAAGCTTGAACTCTCAATTCTTCTTCTGACAAGAATTTATTCATGGCAAGTTGTGCCTGAAGAGATTCCTGCTTAGAAGAACGGTCAGTAAGATCTTCTTGGATCTGCTTCTTGGCAGCCTCAAGCTTCTTCAGCCTCTTCTTGGCAGCAGAAAGTTTCTGATCATTAACCTAAATCAAGACTTGCGCCTTGGCAATAGCTGCTTGAGCATTGGCTGTGACTTGCTTTGAGTTCTTGGTGATGACCTCAGACTCTCTAGAGTCATCAACCAACCTCTGATAACTGGCCTGGAATTCGTTAAGGTATAACGGGCCTCCTCAACCATCTGCTCCTCCATCTTCTCTTCCGTTCGTGTTCTTGAGCAGCGAGGAGCTTGTTTAACATCAGTCAGGCCTCATCTACCAGATTAGCCTTTTCCAAGGTCTTTAGTTCCTCTAAGTATATCCCCAGCTATTCAACTAGCATCAGATATGCCTTGTCCTGATCCAAATATCCAATGTGACGAATGTTCTCAATCTGGTTTTCAAGGAGCATGCGGGAAAACTCGAAGGAGCTTCTCCCGGAAAGAGCCAACTCGATGCAAGACTTCATGGAAGTAAAGAATTGTTCCACCTTCTGATGAGCCAATTCTTTCATGATGTCCATGGCTGGAGTTAACTCTGTCGATGCACTCCCGGGCGCCCTTTCTATGATTGTGCGAATGGTATCCATAAAGGTGGAAGCCATTTCACTTAGTGCAGAGACGGGGCCAGCAGCAGGTTCCGTCAACACCGAAGTTGTGATCGGTACCTCGGGATTGTTACTGTGGCAGCCTCTGAGATAACCACAGGGACAGACTTCACGTACTTGGATCAGCCGCTGAGGTCTGAAGTGTGTTGTCCTCCGCGCTAGTGTTTGCCACGGGCTCTTCAACTTGAGCCACCCTTGTACTCTTTGCAATTATAATGACCATGTTAGTAATAACAATGAGGATGGGAGTACATAGGGAATCTTTATTCTCTTACCAAGCTGAGGATCCAAAGATGGTAGATCCTTCGGTAGGCTGCTCTGGGATGAGGGTTCCCCGGTCACGATGGTTGTACCCTCAGAGATAATGCCAATAGCAGGAACTTCAAGGCCCTCTGGCTGGACCAGTTCCTAAATCATCTCCTCAATGTGGGAGGAGGACGCAGCTTCAACACCGATAGCTACTCCTATAGGTGACATTCAAATGAAGCGTTAAAATGTTTTTCCAGATTAATGGGGTAATAATTAAGAGGGATAGAAGAAATACCCTTGGTAGTGATGACCTCTCCGATGGCGGAACCATTGTAGGAACATCCACCTGCATCTCTTCCTCGAAAATGTGTGAAAACTTGCTAGTGTGAGGAAGAACATGTTCATCATCAAAGTCAACTTCATCTCTTGAATAGTCACCATGTTCCTCAAACGATGAAGATGACACTTGAACAAGGAGACCCCAGTAACTAGAGCTTTACCACTGAGAAGTCCAGTGCAAGGGCTAGGCTCAGCAACCCAAGAGGCCGACATCAAGACACTGGGAGATCCAAACTGTCGTACCTCTACTCTTTCTTGAGCTGAGGAAGCTTCCAGTTGAGTTGAAACTCTCGATTGAGATGGGATTTCAACTTCAGCCTTCACCATGGCTGACTGTTCGCAACCACAGCCCATTCGGCCATGTCAGAATGGCCTGTAGGTTCTACTTTTGCCAAGACCGCGGGACCCTTACTGCGCAAACCCCAGGGACGAAGAGAGGAGGCCATATCTTCTCCTTCTTCTTCTCTTCTTCTTTTTCCTGCTCCTCTATGCCAGATGGGAACTTTGGACACTTGCGCTGAAGCTGCAACCTCAGATCCTTTTCTTTCCTTTTTCTGGCTAGGCTCACCTTTGAAAGCAGAGGCCTGGGGGCATTTAGGCAAAGCTTGCCAAGTTTTCCTAATGGGTTGTTCCTCTACAGCTTCTGCTCCAGACTCCGATGTAGACTGTCTAAAAATCATTGAGGACAAGTCATCAGATAACATAGTGCATACTTCAGATGCGAGGATGGCTTCATATGAGCCATTGATGCAGAAGTCAAAATTTAGGGCTTGAGGCCCGCATCTCGGCATCACTGTAGAGCCAAAACGCTGGGCTTGAGGCTCGCATCTTGGCATCACTGCAGTGCCAGGAAACAGGGTCGAGGCCCGCGTCTCAACATCATTATAGTACCAAAACAGAGCGCTTGAAGCCTGCGTTTCAACACCAGCGTAGCGTCCAAACACGAGCTCAAGACCCGCGTCCAGCATCACCTCAACGGCTAAACGCAAAGCTCAAGCCCGCCTTTCAACTGCAGAGGAGCCATGCGTCTCAGTTAGAACTACCCCCATTACTGGGTCAAGTACTGCCCATGTAATGAGGGGAGTTAACCCTCATTATGGAAGGTTTTTAGGGAACAGTTTTACCCCTAGAGCCCCTATAAATAACTCAGTTTGCTATTGAAAGGGGACAGAAAAAAGAGAAAAATTCAGTTGAGGAATATTACCTTCAAAAAGAGTTCAACTCTTCTACAAAAACTTGCTGAGTTCAAGTTTTTTTCAAATCTCCTTGAGATTTCATTTGATAGGAGCTGTGCTACTCCATTAGTAATCCAAAGAGATAAGTCCTGAAGAAGCTTGACGTTCACCCGATCAATAAAAAATAAGACTCACTTTTCACTACTACGCAAGGAACCCAGCACTAAATAAAGAGAAGATTTGGGCTTGAATATCTCCTCTCTCTTATAATCGGGATTTGATTTATTGTAATCTTTCATTTGATTCAAGGAAATTTGCAATACTTTTAACTACTCGATCACGTACAAGAGATGCAACTCCGCTGGGGACTACTTTCTCTACTAACGAGTCAACTTCATGGAAAGATGGTCGAGTCACTAGTAATGGAATTCGATCAAGTAAAGTATGAGGAGTTTTTCTCTTCTGGCTCTAAGAGCCTCAGAGTGGCGCGGCAGTTCCGCAAGGTTTCCTCAGAGATCCAATGTCAAGTCTCTCCAGAGACTTCTCTGATAATGGCCTGCGTGGCCTGCGTCAACGTCTCCCACGAGACCCGCGAGGCCAATGATGATGAAGGCCAATATCGCCATGCCTCTCCTTTCAAGATTCCACAATTCCAGGTTACCAGGGGTCCCCAACAACCGTGAAGTATAACTGGAATGCTAAATGTCGACAAAGACATCGCGCACATCGATAACAGATGGAAAAACTATCTGTCCAGTAGACACAGGACGCGAGGCTCAGGCTCGCGTCTTTTCTAAACTGCATCAGATGCACGATGTCCGTGTATGGATACCAAAATGCAGAGCTCATAAGGCTCGCGTTTGTGAAGTCCTACCCCATAGGCGCGGAGTTTAGCCATGTGAGGTCGTGTCTCTTCTCAGAGACACCAGACCTGTGTCTTTACGCCCAAACACGAGACTCATAAATTTCGCGTTCTCAAGTGTCGCTAGACAAACGCGACAATCAAACGTGAGGTTTGCGTTTCTTCTCAATAGAGATACGAGACCCGTGTCTCAAGACCAAAATGCGAGAGACGCATCTGTCCTAAAAAACGTAACACCATGTCTCAGAGCCTTGCGTCCCTGAGACTTGCATCTCGGGATTGTGACATAAGGTTAACATTCGCTCTCTGACGGCTCAGGTTCGAAGGGAGCGGAAAAGTCTTCATCCTCGAAGATGCGAGGAAAATCCCTTTGATCCCTTGTAATAGATTTAAGGGATAGTTTGACAAAGAAGAGGAGTGTCCATCCAATCACTCCATAATGTTGCTGCGAACGGCTCATCACGACAGTGCTCTCTAAATGCCACTGCAGCTCACATGTAGGCAAACAGTTGGTGTTCACCGGTTATCATCAGCGCCAGTTTCCCGCTCGGCCAAAAGCTGTCGCTCCCGTATGAGGAGAACCTTCTCTGACATAGAGTACCCTGAAGTCACTGCAAACATGGTGGGTCCAAACACTATGCCAAATAGAACTAAAGGGGAGCAACCAATAGTCAGCTCTGACGAGTCTGACACTGAGTCGGAAGAAGTGTACTGGCATACTCGTACTCAGACTGGTACACTAGTCCCAGTGGACTATGGTGCCCTTGCCCGAGGCATTGAAGTAAGCGAGACGCACATTGCCATCACGGAATCACATGCCTCAAACTCTTCGGTAGAGAAAGAAGCCTTCGCGTATATGGCAGGGACTCCTGAAGAAATAGCCAAGCGCTTTGAACAGCAAGCCTAGGTTCAGAGGGAGCAACTCGATATGATTCGTGCCCCACAAGAATCTAGCGACATCCTTACGCAGATGCTTTCGCAATTGCTTGAGGACAAAAAGAAGAAGCTGAGGACCAAGACTCCTTCCAAGAAATCCAAAGACAAACAGAAAAAAGGGAAAAGCTCATCTTTTGTACATACCGAGGAGGAGGAGCATTCCGGCTCTGAGCCATCCAAGCTCCATGTAAAAAGGAAGGTAATTCAGAGAACTGGAGCACTCATTCCAAAAGGATGAGAAAACTAGAGCAGCGTCTTGAGGCCCTCGCCAATCGAAAAGTCCTCCCAGAAGCAGGAGTGGTCCGACCACACATGACTGAGTGGGATCTTATCTCGTACCCTCCTAAGTTCAAAGCACTGACCCCACAGACCTTCGATAGTAAGGGTCACCGAACCAGCACATATACTACTTCAAGTCTCAGGCAGGGAATGTAATATCAAATGATGCCATCTTGGTACGTTTGTTCATTGGCACCCTAAAAGAGATTGCTTTTGAGTGATTCATGAAGCTCCCGGAAGGTTCTATCAAGAATTGTGGCGATCTTGAGAAGCTTTTCCTTACCCATTTCTTCGAAGATGATTCAGAGATTACCATGCCAACTATCCTAATGAGACGAGGCAACAAAAAGGAAAGCCGGTTAGAGCATTTGTGGAGAGATTTCAAAAACATGGCACTCCGATGTCCCAGCGGTATGCAGGCCACCTTGGTGGAAACATGCCGCCACAATTTGCAAACCTCACTCCTAGCTCAGATAGGAGTGGCTAAGAACTATACCTAAAAGTAGTTGGTCCTACAGAGCTATACCTAAAAGTAGTTGGTCCTGCAAAGGGAGCAGGCAGAGGAGATCATCGTCGGGGTTAAGGCAGAAGAAGGTAAGTCCAGGCCTGAGAAGCCAACGAGGCGCATGCCAGAAGCGTCTTTTCACACTAAAAGAAAAGACACACTGGCGGCAGAGACGAAGTCTCCCTCTAAGCGCCAACTGGCTAGAGGGGGTAGCTCTTCAAGCCAGTAATGCACCAACAAGCAGTACTCCTTCAAGGACGAGTACGTTGATTCGTTGTTCAAGTTACTCAACAAGAGCAATAGACTAAAGCTTCCAGATGCTAGACGTCCTGAGGAGGTGGGCAAGACCGACAATCCCAACAACTGCCTGTACCACATGATGCTGGGGCACCCTACTAATAGTTGCTACATCTTTAAAGACATCCTCCAAGCTTTGATTGATGCGGAGGTGATCAAACTCCGCCTGAGTGGAAGAAGGTGATAGCCAACATGACGTTATTTTTTTAGTTTAGGGTATAACCTCTAACACCAGCCGGAGTAGTTCCATCCGAAAGGAGAACTAAGGGTGATCAATACAGATCCATATAACCAGCGGTAGAAAGGTCTCATACCTATTCTTACTCCTCAAGGAGAGGCCATGGGTTCATCGTGACCTCGTGAAGGCCAGGAGTGGACTACTATTTCCAACAGAAAGTCTAGAGGCAAAGCAAAAGCCTCATCTTGTAATGTGGTGTGTGCCTCCTCCGAGAATCGAAAACTGATGTCACCTCGCTAACTGATTCTGAGGAAGAGACAATCATCCTTGCTACAGAGCCAAATGCACCACTCGTAGCCGGGACTCATTCGGGTCAGTCGTACTTGAAGAAGTACAATGAAATGATGGTAAATC